>VDFB02270651.1:734698348-734718438 GCA_007258455.2 Sequoia sempervirens | reverse complement strand
GATCTCTTGATGTACTGGGGAAGACTTAAGCAAATCCAAAATGGAGATATGAGCGAGGGTCTTCCTTAGGTGATCAAGGATGTTATACTAAGATTTCACAGGAGTCAGTTGGGTGGGTGCAGAGGATGTAGGGACGATGATGCGGGCTCGTCGTGTAGTAACAGCACATTGAGGGTTTTTGGCTTTAACGTGTATCATGGATACTCGGGGTTCCACCTGCTCAATGTAATGAATAACACCTTCATAATTGAAGGGCACATTCTTATAATTCACATTATTTGTGCCGTTACTTTGAGGATTGCTATTGGAGGTGTTGGGGCCTTGACTATGGTTTGGGAAGGCATTTTGATAGATTTGCAGTTGAGCATTGGACGACGAAGGTTGACTAGGGTCAACCTTGATATCTCCTCTATCAATGAGATCTTGGACATAATTTTTCAAACCCTGACACTTATTCAAGGAGTGTCCCTTGATTTTATGGAAGTCACAATATTCATTTTCTTTAAACCATGCCAGCTTGGGTTTGGACTCGTTGAATGGCTTGGTGACAGGGTATGTAATGGGGTAATTGATTTGTAGCAATTTATTAAAAACAACACTCAAGGGTTCACCCAATTGGGTGTATTGACGCTTGGTGTTCCCCTGATTATTTTGGTTAGACTGTTGGGGAGGACGAGGTGTCCCCTGAGGTACAGATATGGCGTTGGGTATGGACTGCTATTGCTTTTGGGATGCATTAGCCACTTGGACATGTTTAGTGTCTATCACTCTGTCATTCACCACATTTTTGTTCTTGTTCTAGAATCGTGGTTTATCCCCAAATGACCTTTCTCTCTCATGACTGTGTATTTTAATGTGCCCTTTAGCAACAAAGGCACGCTCAAGGATGGGTCCTTTCTCTACTACCTCTGCGAAAGTGGTGACACAATGTAATCTAAAGTTATGAGCCATGTCAGGATGAGAGTTTTCCATGAAAAGGGTGACCATGTCCTTTTCTTTCAAAGGGGTTTTCATTCAGCTTGTTAGGGCACGCCACCGTTGTAGGTAGTTGGTAAAGGTTTATCCATCATGTTGTTTCTCTTTGAGGAGATCTAAGGTGTCTATATCCTTGTGCAAATTGAAAGAGAAGTAGGATACAAACTTCTCTGATAAGTCTACAAAATTTTTTATGGACCCCTTTTCGAGAGTCATGAACCAATCTAGGGCATGGCTTGCTAGGCTTCGTGGGAACAAGCGCAAGAGATAGTTATCGTTGTACATGACTTCTTGATACTGTGAATAAAACTCCTACAAATGAGCCTTAGGGTCTTTGTCTCCCTTGTATTTGTCAAATTTTGGAATCTCGAAATGTTTAGGAAATGGGACCAATGAGATGGAGGGATCAAATGGATATGGGCATATATCTTCAAATTTGAATGATTGTTTCATAGCCCCAGCTTGAAGATCCTTAAGTACGGCTTTGATTTCCAACAAATCTGAGCTAGCTAGTGGCGGGTTAGGGGGATATTGATGATAGAAAGATGAGGGATCTTGTTGAAAGGGTGTCGGGTTGTTGAAATACGGGTTTGGATGATTGGATGATGACATGGCTTGCTGGTAAGATGGGGGATTTTGTTGATACGGGGGTTGTTGTTGTGGGGCACGATATGAATTCATTTGGTAAAGGTGTGGGGTAGGTTGTTGAGGAACTTGGATGGGGTGTTGCGTGTTGGTTTTTTGATATTGAGGATATTGTTGTGATTGTTGGGAAGTTGTGTAAAATGGTTGTTGGGGAAATTGTTGTTGATGATGATGATAGTAGTGTTGGGGAGGCTGTTGTTGTGATGTCAAGTGTTGTATGGACTGAGGTGGGATATTGTGTTGTGGTTGAGCCTTTGGACGCAAAAGAGATGCGAGAAAGGGAGATATGGTCTAGGTAGTAGGCTGAGATGGATTGCCTTATGATTGGTAGGATGGTTGTTGTGAAGAGGCCAAAGTATTATGTATAGATTGTTGTGGATGAGATGGCGAAGGTAGCGTGGGCGCGTTTTGTAGAGGGGGTTGTTGGATACCGCTCAGAATGTTTAGCTGGGGTGTGCCTTGTGGAGGTATTTGAGGCAGAATGGTGGATTGGGGTACCTATTGAGGTGGTAGATTTGTAGTCCCAGGAGGTGGAAGTGAAGTGGCAAAGGAGGTGCCCCCAATGTTGACTGTAGGTTGGTTCGAAGGAGGGGGTGCGGTTAATGTTAATGGCGGAGGTTGTGGGACATTTTGTGGCATGCCATAAGCAAAAGGATTATTGGAATCAGGCACTTGAGGTCCTCCTATAGCTGAGGTCGAAGCGTGTGGGGGATAGTTAACCTAATAAAGAATGGCATTTCCAAATTCAGGTTGATGCCAACCCTCTACTGGAGGAACATTGGAGAAGTATGAACCTTCTAGTGCATTTTGGGACCCTTGGAGTACGTTAGATGGGGCACCCCCATATTTGGACCAGTCAACATTTGAGGGGGGTTTAACACCCTTCTCAATTAAGTGGGCCAAATTTTTTTCCCCATGTTTTTCAAGAAAACGGTCAGTCATTTGTACATTGGCAGGATTACTAAAATGTTCCTCAAGTGTGAGTTCAGGTTGGTTAACCATACTCTCTTCTCCATGTGGCAAGTTATTCTGATTCTCAATGTTGGAGTGCGATGAAGTACCATTATGAGGATTGTGAGAGATGTTGGTACCCTTGTTAGGATCTGATGAGACATTGATTATATTTTTGGGATCTTGAGGGTTGTTTGATTGGGCATTCTGAGCTTGACGGTCGGCCATTTTCTTTGTCTGTGAACGGGTCTGAACGGGCATGCAAATGCGGGGTGAATAGATTAATGTCTTTGTCAAATGATTTGATTGAGATTAGATAAGGTGCGATTTGAATGGGGTTTGGATTTGGATCAGATTTTGTTGGGATATGTTGGATCGGATTGGATTTCGATTGATTGGATTGGATTGGATTGGATTGGATTGGATTGGATTGGATTGGATTGCATTGGATTGAATTTGATTGGATTTGATTTGATTGGATTTGATTGGATTTGATTGGATTGGATTTGATTGGATTTGGATCGGATTGGATTTAGACTATTGGATGGGTATGATTGGATGGTAAGAGATGAGAGGGAGACCTTGAGTTTAATCAAAGGAAGTTACCCTTAACAACCAAGAGCTTTAATTGATTAAGAGGGTGATTACGACACCGAATCCACCTTAAGATAGGAATGGATTGATTGGATTGAAAGTGATAACTTACGCCACCGAATTCACCTCAATATGGAGGCAAATTGATTGGGGTCGAAGTTAAAGACTAATAATCAAGTTCAAGTGCTATGGTCAATTTGGGTAACTGCTTTGTAATACAAGGTTAGGGCGGTTTGGTTATGGGTGGTGTTTGGAGATGCAAATGGTAAGGAATTATTGGTGGATTAAGGAGGAATTAGGATGAATGGGGATTAAGAATAATTGTGGAGAATGTATGGGGATTTAGAATGGTTGAATGAAAGTTTGGAATAATGAGATGGGGGTTTTAAATGGTCAAATGGAGGTTTTTGGAGGTTTAGAGTGACAAAATGAAGGCTTGGGATGATAAGATAATGGTTGGAAATGGTTAAATGATAGTTTAGAGGCTAGATGGGTCTAAATGGGGTGATTTCAGGTGTTCAGGAAGGCAGATTCGCCCTTTTGCAGCAAATCAGGGGCGTAGTTGCACTTCTGTAGTAAAAATAGGGGCGTAATTACATTTTTGTAGTAAAACAGGGGCGTAATTGCACTTCTGTAGTAAAAACAGGGGCGTAATTGCACTTCTATAGTAAAACAGAGGCTTGGTTTGATGCAAATAACTATGGAAAGGACTTTAAAATGATAATGATAAGGCCAAATTATCAAAAGTTCACTAATTTCTCACAAGAAAACACTCTCAAGCAAATACAACCCTACGATTAGTGTCAAGGGTATGGCCAAAGTGGTCTTAATCTAGGATGCACAAGGTATCTAGGGAGTCCTCGATATACTCTCGGTACGTGAGGCACAACCGTGAACACCATCCTGTCACAAGCGTGAGTCGGGAACCCCAGCGAGATACTGAAGGGCTCAGACCAACTCTTCACGTCTATCTAGGTATCACCCTAGCTTCGACGCTCCACCAATTACGACGTGACTGGATTGGGGTACAGCTTTCACTCTCCCCCCTTTGTATACCCCGCCGGTACGCATGGTTGGAATCATCCCTTGGGGTGATGAAATCCCCAAGCAGGTCCCACTATGAAGAAAGCACTAACCGCTTCCAACTACTCCCCAGGCTCACACGAAGTGCAAGGGGAAAGCGGAAACAAGTTAATGCTCCCTTTCGGTAACACGAAAAGACAAGAACAGTAAGCAATAAATATTACTCCCTCTAATTAAGCTATGTTCTTAGATTAATGCAGACAACAAGGATAATTTCAAAAAAGATTAAGCAAATGGATAGCCTTGTAAGCAAATATTAGATATTTTATCCCACTTTCTCCATCAACTTCACAAGAATATGTTGCAAAAAGTTAGCAAAAAACACATGTATGCCTGCAAGAACAATGTTAATGAGAGAAAAAGCGACTAAATTTGAAACCAAAATAATAATTTTACCTTCCAGGGGGTGCAGTCGCCCTTCTGCAACAAAACAGGGGCGTAGTTGCACTTCTGCAGTAAAACAGGAGGGCACAATTGCACTTCTACAGTGACCAGGAGGGCACAATTGCACTTCTGCAGTGAATAGGAGGGCACAATTACACTTCTGCAGTAAAATGTTAGCAAAAAAAATAAAATTTCAGCCCAAGTGGGCGCACACGCACTTCTACAGAAAAGTGTTAGTAAAAATTAAAATTTCAGCCCAGGTGGGCGCACACGCACTTCTGCAGAAAAGTGTTAGTAAAAATTGAAATTTCAGCCTAGGTGGGCACACACGCACTTCTGCAGAAAAGTGTTAGTAAAAATTGAAATTTCAGCCCAGGTGGGCGCACACGCACTTCTGTAGAAAAATGTTAGTAAAAATTGAAATTTCAGCCCAGGTGGGGCACACGCACTTCTGCAGAAAAGTGTTAGTAAAAATTGAAATTTCAGCCTAGGTGGGCGCACACGCACTTCTGCAGAAAAATGTTAGTAAAAATTAAAATTTCAGCCCAGGTGGGCGCACACGCACTTCTGCAGAAAAGTATTAGTAAAAATTAAAATTTCAGCCTAGGTGGGTGCACACGCACTTCTGCAAAAAAGTGTTAGTAAAAATTGAAATTTCAGCCCAGGTGGGCACACACGCCCTTCTGCAAAAAAGTGTTAGTAAAAATTGAAATTTCAGCCCAGGTGGGCGCACACGCCCTTTTGCAGAAAAGTGTTAATAAAAATTGAAATTTCAGCCCAGGTGGGCACACACGCACTTCTGCAGAAAAGTATTAGTAAAAATTGAAATTTTAGCCCAGGTGGGCGCACACGCACTTCTGCAAAAAAGTGTTAGTAAAAATTAAAATTTCAGCCCAGGTGGGCGCACACGCCCTTCTGCAGAAAAGTGTTAGTAAAAATTAAAATTTCAGCCCAGGTGGGTGCACATGCCCTTCTGCAGTAAAACAGGGGCGTAATTGCACTTCTGCGGTGACAACAGGGGCGTAGTCACCCTTCTGCAATGTGTTCCTGTAAAAACCTCAACAACAGCAAACGTAAAGTATGGGAACCCGTTTGTGGGTCCCACCGAGCGTGCCAGAAATGTATACCTTAGAATTTTTCCTATTCTAGTGCATAAAATAGCTAAGAAATGTGAAATGATAAAGAAAACCAAGGAAACCTCAAGATTAGCCAAAAGAGAGTGACAAAACAACAAAGAAAATAGATAACACAAGACACAAATGGTTTTACCTTCCTTGCTGTTGATATCCCTTTGATTGGCCCTTGCTTAGAATGATATGTGTGCTCCTTGATGGCTCTTGATGTGGTTAAAATGGAAGATTTTACTATGTGCTTGGATATGAATGCAAGTGAATGTAATTAAAGGCTAGATGAGTGCACAAAATGGCAGCATGTAGTTGCAAAATGACTAAGTGTTGTAAATGCCTTAGAGGAGGGGGTCTTTATAGAGGATCTTGAATTCTCTAGAGAATTCAATGGTCAAGATTGATCCAACAAGGTCAAGATGAAGGGCTATGGTGGGTTGAGAACCCACAAGCCCTCACATCTTGACATGTGGAGGGTGAAGTGGCCAAGGGGATATGAGATGGAGATGAGGTGTCAAAAAGGTACATGAGGTGGAAAAAGGACATGCACCTTGGGGAGTGAGGAGATTTCCACAAAAGGGATTTCTTGTCCCCAAGTGGGAGTGAAAGGGATATTTGAGAAATTTTAGAATTCCTCAAAAATCTACATGGGAAAAGGAAAGGTGGTTGGGGATATAAATGTGAATTAATTCTTAGGATGATCTAGAGGATAAAAGGTGGGCTCCAAAAAGATGGGACTTGGTCACATGTGGAGATTGTGACAAGTCTAAGGTTCTAGAAGCCTTGGAAGAATGGAATGTGAATTAAAAATTCACATATAAAGGAGAGGAATCTAGGACAAATAAATGTGAATTAAAAATTCACATGGGAAAGGGGGTCAATGTCCAAAAAGGAAAAATGGAAGAATTGACCAAAAAGTGGTATTAAATTTAGCTAATGACCTTGGTTAAGGTTGTGCAAACATTGGATTAGGCTAATTAATGGAAGATTAGAGGCAAGTGGCAAATGTAGGAGGATGTGACACTAATCTCTGATTAAGAGGATGCACATCATAATCATGAATTAATTAAATTAATTCAGATTAGGGCAAGGTTATGGAGGATGTGACAAGGAGAGAGAAAGTGGAGAATTTTAAATTGATTTTAAATCAAAAAAAGGGGAAATGACTAAATTAAATAAATTAGCATATTTATTTAATTGAAAGATAAAGTATTAATTATTAAATTAAATACTTTACCGATACGAGACAAAAGGTGTAATATTAATTTAATAAATTAATATTAATATGATAGGTGGAAAGACAGTAAATTTAATCATATGGAAGTGATTAAATTTGGATTTCTACAGTACCAAGTACAAGTTTTTGCAACATGAATCTAGAAAACTTTGGGATAAATATGTTTGCAAATCATATAAATGTTGTTCAAAATCCAAACAAGATGTTAATGACTCCAAGTCAAGGTAACAACATGCAAAATCAAAGTTACCTAAATCAAGGCAATGTGATTCCCAACATCAACAATGTTCAATTTCAACCTATCATGCCAAATCTAAACATCATCCCAAATCAAGACATTGTCCAAAATCAATTTGTCCATGATCCCATTCAAAAACCACAAGTATGCATCCCAAATCTGCTTGAACAAAAACCAAATCAACTATATCAAGGGAGTCAAGATCGAAATCAAGATCAAATTTGGTGAGATCAAATTGCTACACTTACCAAAATAGTTGAGTCATTGCACCAAGAGACATCTCCATCACCATTACCCATATCAACATCATTCCTTGGTTTAGGGATTCCCCCTTTACCTAGCACCAATCACTCCATCCAAATCAATCCACCTAACACCAATCAAGTCATCACATCAAATCTTTTGGATATACCATCAACATCGCACTAACAGATGGTATCTAATCAAATGACAACATCAATCCTAACAAATCAAAATATGGTCTCCCAAAGACTTATCACCTTGGTCATTCCGACCATTCCTATCACTTCAATCAAACCCATCATATCACAAACCATTATGATAACTTCAAAAGTATCTCAACCACTTGTCACTACATCCAACACAATTCCAAATACACCACCACTACCACCAAAACCAAGTGCAATAAGTCAATATAGTAACATTGCACTAAAAGCACATCAAGCCTACCAACAAGTGTTTCAACAATATCAGGTGACTCCACAAGCTGCTCAAGCTACCCACACCACTCATGCTACCCAAGCTGCCCAAGCCTCTCAAGCTACCCAACAAACACAAGCACAAACATGAAAAATGATAATTATTGGGGATACCGATGAACATTCAACCACTGGTGATAGCATTGACAATCTCCCCACCACAATTGTTGAAAGCATTGATCAAGATCTATCCATCAAAGAGCACATTAGAGATGTTTCTATCTCATCCGAAGATCAAATCAACATAGGTCAAGAGTCACTTTTCAATCGTGATAAAAATCCGCCAACGATACCCAACAATGATCTAATTCAAGAAATTTCAACATCACTTGACCCAATGGTTGAAGACATTTACAATCTCCCCACCGCAATTGTTGAAAACAATGTTCAAAAACTATCCATCAATGAGCACATTGAAGATGTTTCCACCTCATTCGATGACCAACTCACCATACATCAAGAGCCACTCTTTAGTGATCTATTTCAAGGAGTGTTAGGATTATTTGATCCTATTGATATAATGCATGATCCATCGAACAATGATCATATTAAAAATGTCTCTACATTGCCTTATGAGTTAGAGGACATATCTCAAGAATTTATTCCAAAGCATGATCAAAATCTTTCTCCAAGGTCTAGCAATGGTCCTTTCCAAGACATGTTGACATCCTTTGACCTCATAGGTACAGATACTGAAGGAACCCTAAACTCGACACTTGAGGATATTGAACCACTTACCATGTCTAATGACGACATCCAAGAACCCTTTATAAGTAATCCATCCTTTGAAACTGACCCATGTCAAGAACAAAGTTACACTTGTTCTTTTTAAATCCGCAAAGCAAAATGTGAGTTCTTTTTAAGCACCAAAAGACAAGTGAGAGATACTTTGTTCAATTGTTAATCCAAGAAACAAAATCTAGTAAGTTGTGATCCTAAAGTTCATTTTTAGCCTTTGCAAGAAGAAATTGAAAGGTTCTTTTAGACCCAAATAAAAACTAGTGCCTTAAGGAAGAAAAAGATAACAATTTTGTGTAAAAGTGTTAAGCAAACACTATAGTGTTTAAAAACACTTTGATTTGACGAACATCCTTCTCATGCTTCTACTTTCTTCAATTTCAGTTTCTGAGCTACAAAGAAGAAAAACCAGTCAGATTCTGGAAAATACATAAATTAAAAAGCAAAAAATAGAAGATACATTAATCATAAATCAAAAGCACATGCTAAAATTAAATTTTCCCTTTTTAATGTCTTCCAACGTCGCAACTCGCAACTGCGTCGTAGTTTGATTTCTGAGCAGTGCCCTCACAGCACCGCTTACCAGTCAGTGTTGCTCTATGTTGGGACAGAGAGCTTAACTGCATTGCAATTTTTGCCCCGCGTCATAGTTTCCTTCCAGCGTCGCAATTTTTAAACTTTTGAAAAGTCTTGCAAGTCAACGAGTCCAGCGGCAGAGTTTAAAATTCAAATATTTTGGTAGGACGAGTCCAGCATCGTATTTTTAGTTTTAAGCGGTGCCATATGGCGATGCTAAAGAGTCAGCGGTGCCAAAATAGCGACATTGAGCTCCTAGCATTGGATTTTTTTCTGTGTGAGTGAAAACGTGGAAATTTCAAGAAAAGATGAGAAAGAATGATTTTCAGCCCTCCTTCTAGTGCCAAATGTGTGAACCCCAACCTTTGTACCTGCAAAACAACAAGAATAAACAAGTTAGACAAGAGATTGCAAGCCAAAACAAGGATTCCCCATCAAATCCATTTACAACATTCAAACTAGGAAGAAAATATTAAAGAACACAATGGAAATGATAAACAAAGATTGAATCCTAATTAGATGTGCAAACTCATGATCCCATGGGGGAATTTGTGCCAATTTGATGTGAAAATTGGCCCTTTCCCAATTCCTATGATGCAACCTTGATGTGTTGAAGATGATTGATCCACTTTTTTGGTGAAGAATGAGAACTCCTAGCCAAAAATCTGCAAGAACCTAGCTATGACTCAATGATAATGGATGAAATTTAACAGATATTTGAGCATGGTAACTTTGCCTAGATTGTGGATGATAAAATGAGGATATGAGCTCTTTATTTATAGAATTCCAAAATGGATGAATGTCCAAATTTGAGCAATGTGGGACTAACATTCATCCAATGATATGATGCCACTTGTCAAGCTATGAATGGATGAAGGATGTGCAAGATTTGGGGTTTGTGCCAATAAATGCATAATTTTGAATTTCAAATTTGTTGAAATGACATGCAAGAGGGAAGGGAAAATACAATAAATGCCACTTAACAATGAAAAGGACATGTAAGATAATTTATTACTTGTTGGATGCATGTTGACTTGGAATTTTGAATTCAAATTGAGAAGAATATTCAAAAGATGCCTTGTGAGGAAAATAGAATTTCATAAATAAATTAAATCTATTTTTCATGTGCAACTTGCATTATCTAGAGGATGGGACATGAGATGAGATTAAATTAATCAGGTTTAATTAATTGTGAGAGGAATTAGATGATGTGTGACCTATTTGACTCAAATTTATGGATTTATTTTAATCCAAATAGAGGAATATGACAAAGAGATTAATTAAATAAGGATTTTGATTTATTTAATTAAAAGAGATGGTGTTAGATTAAATCAAATAAGGTTTTAATTTATTTAATTTAATGGATAGACTTTAGAGATTTAATCAAATAAAATTGATTATTTAATTAAATAGGGATAATTAGATCAGATGGATTGATTTAATTAACAGGAGAGAGTGACTTAATTAGAAAAAATGATTTATTTAATTAAGGGATGAAAGTTGATGAGTTTAATAGAATAAGGAGATTTGATAAAATGGTTAGACCAAGGGATGATTCAGGAAGAAACGATGTTAGTAATTAGGATCAGATGCGCAATGTCAATTGGTATATTCTACGTGTCTACAGTTTGGAGACAATAATGGAATGGGAAGTACCAAGAAAAGGGCTTGAAATTTGGGAAGGAATGGAAAATATAGAGCTAGAAGGGTTTGCGGGATGCATACCCTTTGTGCGTTGGTCGGAGGATGATTTGAAGGCTCACTGCAGAGAAGAATCAAGACTCGGCTAGGAAGCATTAAAACTTTTTGTGGAACTAATGAAAGTGGAATTAGTAATTTCCCAGGAAAAGGTGGAGGAAAAGTGAATGGAGGGTGGAGAGAAACACCAGTGGAAGAAAAAGGCAAAAGTAACTTGCAAGGATGGAATGGAGCCGAGTAGTTCTAGCAGAAATTAAAAAGTTTCCTGTGTTTTTGTATAAATTTCTCATGACTGATACTTACTCTTTTGGTTTTGGTGGGGGTTGAAATGTTTTGGGATGAAATGTGTATTACTTTGTAGGGAAATATGTTTGGTTTTGTGGTCAATGGTGGTGTTTAGAAGTTAAGCATAAATCTTTCTGAGACAATTTTAGGTGAGTAGTTTTGTAGAGGAAGTTGGCCAGCATGTTAATGTGCCTTTTTTTATGAACTCATTGCTAGTTGTAGGTGGTTTTTTTGGGTGGTTGGAAGAGTAACTGAAAATAATGATGTAATATTTTTCCAAGAAATACAAAATCCTATTACTGAGAAAAAAATTATATTCAATCAAACAGTTACATTTTCCCCAAAATCATGTAAGAAACACAAGTGAAGTAGAACTGAAGTCAACAAGAGTCATCTAGAGTATTGTGCTTTCTTTGACTTGGAGTCAATTTTCAATCTTTTTGAGATCTCATTGATTGAGGTCATTATTCATGGAGGTTTTTGAGACATAACCTCATTTTTATATCAATTTTGGAGTTTTTTTAATCATGCACATTGAGGGGAGGAGTTTGCAACTATTTGAGTTTAGTTTGCTTCAGTTGTGGGCCCCCTTTTCATGGGTTTTCATCTTTGCACTTGCGAAGAGATATTTGGAGATATTTTTTCACTTCTAGTTAGCTAATTTTGCCACCTCCTAGCTCTTGGAGTTACCTTTTGCATATATTGAGAAAATACTTAGTCTTTTTCTCAGTGCTTGCTTCCATTACTCTTTTACACACCAAAGATATTGGAAAGACTTGTAACTTAGCTTTCATTATTTTTTAGTTTTGATATAGTAGTACTTTATTTTCAGTAGATTGTTTAGAGTTTTGTTGAGTTTCCTTTAGGATATTCAATAGAAACAAAGTTTACCTTCATAATTTCTAGTGTTTTGTCTCTTTTAAATGATTTGATACAAGTTTAATGTGTTTTAAATCATAAACCTTTAAATTTTTGTCTCATTTACTGATGCATGTACACAATAGTAGTTTATCACAGGACATTAATTATACTCGTAAGTTTATCTCTTCTCTTAATTTTTGAAAACCCTATTTTCCTTAGTAAGAAAAGATTAAACAAATTATTTTAATGAAATATTTATGTGATCAAGGTGCCCAAGTTGAGTTGTGTTAACAGTTTTCTAAGAATATTAGTTGTGAATAAGTATGCATAGTAGTATTCTTCAGTGCATCACCTCCTAGAAATAATTTACCATTCAAGTTTCCTTCATTTTCATAGATTAATCTTTCTCCCTTTTCCCACACAGGTCATTAGATTCTAGGAGATCAAAAAGGGAACCACCCCATAATCTAGAGATTCATCTTTTATATGAGCATACCCACAAGCTTGAAGATGTTTCCATGTTTCACTGGATTGTTGAGCTTCAAGCTTAGCATCTAGGGAGCAATCCTCATGACAAAAATGATATTGGGCCAATGAAGTCTATCCCCCATTTATCAAATGGTTCTAGTGCCAACTATGGTTGCAAAGGCATCTCATTTTTCCTAGTTGTCCTACCCATCCTCTGACATTTGTCATACCTCCATGTATATTTAACTAAATTCTTATGAAGAGTTGGCCAATAATAGTCAATGGTGAGAGTCTTGAGTGCAGTCCTCTTTGCTGCAAAATGTCCCCCACAGGGTTCATTGGTAGGCTTTGAGTATGTCATAGACCTTATCCTCTCTAATACATCTCACAATATTATCTAGACCTATATAGAATAAATAACCAGCTACCCAGGAGTATGGAAAATTTTTATGCACCAACTACCTCTTCTCTCTAGGGGAGAAATGAGGTGGTATAAGCCTTGCTACTAGGTAATTTGCAATGTCAGTAAAGCAAGGTGTTTCCAATGTTAGAGAAAATATATTTTCATCTAGAAAAGAATCATCAACAACACAGTATGTTAGTTATGTTGGTAATCTAGACAAAAAATCTACCACCACATTTTCTTTACCAAGTTTTTCCACTATGGTGATATTAAATTCTTGTAGTAATAAAAGCCATCTAATAAGTCTGCCACCAACAATAGGTTAATTAATTAAATACCTTATTGTAGTGTGACCAATGTGGATAAATATTGGATCCCCCATGATATATTGCCTAAACTTGTTAATTGCATAGATAACTACCAACATCTCTTTTTATGCGACTATGTAGTTGAGTTTTTCCCCTTATAAATTCTTACTAATGTAGTATATGGAATACTCCTTATTACCTTCCTTTTTTCCAAGGACTGCTCCTATGGAAAAATCAAAAGCATTTGTTTGTATGTGGAAAGGAAATGTCCAATTTTGTCCTCTCAAGACAGGTGATTTGGTCAATGTCATCTTGAGTGCTTCAAAAGAGTGCTCACATTCTATGGTCCATTTAAATTCTATATATTTTGTGAGTAGAACAAATAAATGTGCTATAATTTTTCTAAAGTCTTGAATGAATCTACTATAGTAGACTGCATGTCTTGACATCTCTTTGTTTTTGTGGCATAGAGAGTGTGGAGATTCTCTCAATTTTATTTGGATCCACTTGAATCCCTTCACTTGATACAAAATTTCCTATCACAATCCCTTGGGTCATCATCATGACACATTTATCATGATCTAGGGATAAATTGTGTTCTTGACACCTCTTTAAAACTTTCTCTAAATTATTGATTGCTTCATCATATGTTTATCCATAGGTTGTAAAATCATCCATGTAGATTTCCATGGAGTTATGTGAAAAATTTGAGAAAATGCTTAGCACTTCCCTTTGGAAAGTGGTCGGATCATTACATAGTCCAAAGGGAAGAATAGAGTAGGCATATGTAACCTAAGGGCATGTAAAAGTGGTTTTATCCTGGTCCTCTAGAGCTATTCTAATCTCATTGTAGCCACTGAATCCATCTAGAAAGAAGTAATTTTTACCTACTAGGGAGTCAAGCACTTGATCAATGAAATGTAGTGGAAAGTGTTCTTTACTAGTGGTGTGTTTAATTCTCTATAGTCCATACATACTCTCCATTTCCCTCCTTTATTGGGGACAATAACTAAATGTGACACCCATTGACTGTTAGAAATAGGGTAAATAAAACCTATATCAAGTAGCTTTTGCAATTTAATTTTGACTATATCTCTCAGTGTAGGGTCCATTCTCCTCTGGGGTTGTCTAATTGGTTTGAAACCATCATTTATACATTTTCCTACAACACAATGGTTAGGGAAGTTTGTTGTTCAGTAGTTAATCCACTATTGACATTTAGCATTCTACCTGGCATGATTTCTAAAGTCTTGGATTTTGATTGTATGGATAAAAGGTCAAGTCCAACAAAATATGAGACACATTTTTATGGCAATAAAGAATAGAAAATATGAGATACTGATTCAGATGAATTAACAGGTATAATATTGTACAAAGGATCCTAAAGACATGACAGATAATCCTATTGTTGTGGGTTCCTACCACAATTATTATGTATAATGTGTGGAGTTAAATCATCCTCATCTTTTTGGTTCAACAAAGGGCTACATTCAATGTTCATGAGTGTCTACAAAGAATATTGGTCTTATTCATCTAGGGTAGGCCAAATGTTCTACTCTAAATTTGCATGAGGTTGGGCTAGTGGATAAAGGACCAATTTCTTGGTCACAGTTTCATTTGAGATAATCATGTTTCTAGACCTACAACCTATAAATGCATCAATTGTTGCTAATGATGTTCTTCCTGGAATAAGGAGATAATCTACAAGGTTAGCCTTTGGTTGCAATATTATAAAATCTATAGGGTACTCCCATGAATCCAAAGCTATGACCAAGTCCTCAATGATGTCTTCAGGTTTCACTATTAGCCTATCTGCCAACTGTAAAATAGTGGGTGTAGGTCTAAGGTTTACTAATTGCAATAGCTACATTGTCTCCTTAGTCATCACATCAATGGCTTCCCCCAAGTCAATCAAGGTTTCTTTGATTAGGGTACCATTTATTTTAACATCCACAACTAGACTTTCAGGGTCCATATATTTAGGGATAGTGATGTTCCCTAACATAATGTCAGCAAGATTCCCTAAGACGTGTACATTCTGAGGGTCTTTTCTCTTTCTACCTGTCCTTTTAAGATAAATGTCTCTCACTATTTTTGTGTAAATGGGAATTTCCTTGATGGATTGAATGAGAGGTATCTTTATACACACATCCTGAAGTTGCCCTAATAGGTCATTTTCAGCTTGATTTTGAAGTTTTTGAACAACTAATCACTCAAGGAATGGAGGCTATGGATTTGAAGTTGTCAAGTTCACTTGATTTGACTTAGGTTCCATAGCTATATTTTCCAAGGCTTCTTTTGAAGTTTTCTCATCTACCGACTCAGTGATTTGAGGGGATGAAGGCCCAGCCAATATTTTCCCTAACTTGAGGTGGAAATCACTCACCTCTACCCCATAAGTAGGGTATAGAATAGCCTCGTTAGTGTAGGCCTATTGAACAGGATTGCTATTTGGGTTAGGTGCAGGTTGGGCTGGAAATTGAGGTGCTCTTGGTGGTTGATATGATGTATTTGTTCAATTGGTCATGATGGATTATTGTTGTGGCTACAAGGGATATTGTGGTTGCTAGTAATTTATATCCCAATGTTTCATTGTTGGCTCTTTTTCCATTGAGTTTGTCATTGATTTTGTTGTGGCCATTGGGGGTTGTAGTTAAACCCTTGAAATTTTTGTTGTGGCCACATAGGTTGTTGTTGTTGGTTCTAGATTGGTTGGGGAATTTTCCATTTATTTTATGTTTTTACCCAAGACTGATGGTTCCAACTAGAAATTTTTTTATTGCTAATTAAAAATGGTGTATTGAAAATCAAAGGATATTGAGGCATACCTTGTCTTGGTTTCCGTGGCCTCCTTTGTGCAATGTAGAACAGTTGTCCATCTTCACCCTCCATTGCTTGAAAGTTTGTTTTCCTTGGTCTATCCTCTATAATACTTGCTACTCTTTTACACTTACAATTATCTTTCCTCTGTCTATAGTTAGGTTAGTATGTAATAAGGATTTCCTTTGCCTCTTCTTGATTTTTCTTCACATGTAGACTGTCCAATTGGGTAGACAAATGGCTTATGATATATTCTTTCATATTGGACAAAAGGTTACTAAATTACACTCTAGATACTCCATTAGATGTCTTGCTAATGGAAGATGTTATTTCCCCCCTTGTCCTCTTTTTAAATGTTCTTGAATAGTTTATAAAAAAATTGAAAATTTCTTCAAAAGGTAATTGTGATACATCTTCTGACCTAATAAGGTTAAGGGCATCCATGCAATCATTATTGACTCCTCTTAAGAAAACCAACTTCAGGGATTCTTCTAAAAGTATATTTTTTGGATTCTTCTTCAAGCAAAATGGGAACCTTTCTACATAGTCCTCCAATGGTTCATCTTCTTTTTGAGACATTCTGAAAATGTCATCTCTTCTTCTATCAACTCCTCTACAATAGTCCTGTTATTTCTCTAGGAAATTTATCTTCATAGTGTCCAATCTAGAAAAGCATCTCTCCCTAGACCCATAAACCATCTTAAGGCAGCATCCTTCAAGGTTTTTGGAAATAGTTTGAGTCTATGTGCATTAGTTGTGTAGTCATAACTTCTACATAGGAAATCAAACTCAAACAAGAAGGTATCTAGATTCTCAGTAACCAAGCCATAGAAGATAGGAATTTTTGAAGGAGGTTTATTCTTCAAGATAGTTGCTCTCTCTTGGTTGGTGATTTGAAACTCAAAAATTACATGTTTTGATGGGTCATCCACTATTGCATCAGCCATGGTTTGGAAAGTGTATAGGAGTGAATTTGTACCCCATGTGTAAATTCCCCTTTTTCCTCTTTCCACTTTAGAAAACCAAGTTCAAAGGCTCAATTCCACCTAATCTCATTGCTTTTGTCACACTTCAGGCCTATTTTGAGCATTGGTGGAGGTGTTTCTGTTGGGGATGCTCGCACAACATGCAGATGTCCCTGGTAGATTCCTACAGTTGAACCTATAGAGGCATTACACTTCTCATTGGGATTCAAGTTGTAACACCAACTTTGGTTGACCGACCTAAATATGATCGTTTCTTTCATTCCCTCCTTCAAATTCACAATTTTAGCATGCATCCCAACTTCTTTTGATCCACTACACACTTCTAGCATCCATTCCCACATTCTTGCACTCACTTTCAAGCTCTCAAGCAGCATACTAGCACCTCATTAAAGCAAACACAAAACTCCATCACTTTGGTAGAGCAAGTTGGGAATGAAAAACCATTGCAGCAGAGGCTCAAGTACTCTCATTTTCTCCCCCAAGTAGCCTTCAGTGCTCTTGGTGGAGGTGGTAAGCTTCCCTTTCTTTCCTTCTATCACTTGGTTGAGCTAGCACTTTACTATTTTGTAGTGATTTTGTGCTCTTTACTACATTATTTCTTTATCTCACTTCCTTGGCTATCCATGGAGGTGGAAACACCTAAATGGGGGTTTGACTGAGGTAGGCCCCTATACATCCACCCAACATTTTCCTCTCTTTATGTGTGTAGGTGTATGTGCTTTGTGGAGCTAGCTGGCCAATAAGCTCTTCTATGAAATTATCTTCATCACCCTAGCTTTGGTATATCTACTTTATCATATTCATTTATATTTCTCGTATTTCATAGTGTTGTTTTTCTCTCTTAGAAGTTGTTAGCTAGGTTGCTAGCTTGTTTTCTGACAAGTTCACATTATACTTTTAGTCCTCTGGTCGTACAGATGCCAGCACATCGCACTATCATCTCAAAACTATGCTCTTGTCCTCTAACAAAGAGCTATCTGAGATACAGTGTTGAGCTCAAAAGCGAGCTCGCCTAGCCCCATTTTGAATCTCAAGATTGCATAGTGGTTGGAGGACTCTATCATCCTCATCATTCTCATCCTCATACCCTAAGCATCTCATTAAGCTGAGGTAAGTTAGGGTAGCCTTCCGCATCTTGGTCCTCCATGACCTGGGGCCTTGCACATGGAGGTCCCCCTATCTTACATTTTGGTTGCATTTTTGCGATACTGACAGTTCCTTTCCTCATACTCTAGGATTCTTGTAGGTGTGAGTGTTGTGATGTTGCCTTGCAACCCAACCTGCAACCCCTAGTTGGTGTAGTTGGAAGGTTCCAAAGGTATTGCATAATGAAACCTTAGTTGGGTCACTATCTTATCCTTTTGCCTTTAGGGACTCTATGAAATCATTGTATAGCGTCCATAATGGCCTCCTTCTTGCATCAACCTATCCCCTCTTTGCAGTCTATGGATAGTGGTACTAGCATAACCTTTACTTCATAGGACCTATCGATGGGTTTTAACAAAGAACCATCTCCTATTTATATCCCTACTCGGATCAATGGAAACATCATATCGAGTGTTCTCATTGATCCAACGTCACAAGTAAACATAATCACTAAGGAGATTATGTTAATCAACTTTTTTACATAAAGATGGGTATGATGCACCCATGAGTACCATCCACACACATAACGGGCTTTTCATGCCCCCTTTAGGTAGTATCATCCTGTCAATCCTCGTGGGACCTAAATCTATGAACCTCTTATTTGACATTATCCCTGGGTATGAGCTCTTTAGGGTGAAATTGGATATCCCTTGGTTGGTGGCGATGAACGCAGTACCCTCTATCATGCATAAATGTCTAAAATTTATCCATGGGGGCTTTGTACACATAATCCATGACATCGGTTATAGACCACTAGTTGCACATGGCAGCTACTCCTTGGACTACTCTTGGCCTACGCCTCTAGGACTACTCTTGGCCTGCACTACTAGGACAAACCTTATACATCGAAGGTATCAAAACTATAAGAAAGGGAATCTAAGGCTGAAATTTAGATACCCTCCCTCACCTTATGTTATTTCACATAGGGCTTACATAAAGATTGACAACGATGCCACTAAGGCTCGAAAGAAAGAAGAAGAGAAGTGGTCTCGTGATCCTCCTTCTTCCTCTTTTGCTGGTTAGTCTGATGCTTCTTCTCACTTTGTTGCGGTACCATCAGGTTCTACTCCTTGTCTACAGGAGAATCCAATGGTGCCCGCTTGGCAAAAGCCTAAGCATCTCACATTCAAACTTCTTGTTCTACCGACAGAGCCTAGACCTGTTTGGTATGATATGAAGAAGGTCTCCCAAGGAGAGTCCTCTTTGTCTTGACCTTCATGACCTCCTACCGCTCTTGATCCCAAGGCAGTGAATAGGAAGAGGCCCACTGTCAAGGCTCTTGAGCTGACTCCTCCCATTGTTTTGCAACTTGTCCCTCTTTATCCCATTTAGAAATATATTCCTCCACCAAAAACGGCCATAGTGAACGTTCCTATGGTTGAGCAGGAGCCTTCTGCTCCTTCACAACCTCCAACCTTGCACGCGAGTGTAAGCGTTAGAGAAAGGCCCTCTTAGCTAAGCAAGCCACCTCAAAAAGGAAGGAGGAAGAGATGACTGCCCCTGCTATAGGTCCTTCTATAGTGTTTCCTTCTTCCCTTCCTTCTGCTTCTCTCTAGTCTGGTTCTATGCTACTTCTAGCTTCTACTGTGAGTGAAAATGCACCTAATCCCAAGGGGGTATAGGTTTTCATCACTCCTTCTATGGATCTACCTTTGCTAATGTCCATTTTGGAGATCTATCCTTTTCCAAATCTCATAGATATGATTAATACCTTGGTTGTATCTATTGCAGTTCTTTCCTCTTCCTCTGCACCTCTAGCCTCATCTGTGGGGAATTTATCTCCTCTAATGAAGAAATAGGTGGAGAGTGGTCCTTCTAGCAACAAAGGATGTAAGAGGAGCCCACCTTCTT
>VDFB02270651.1:734573976-734698248 GCA_007258455.2 Sequoia sempervirens | reverse complement strand
TAATGTGAGTTTATCCATATTTTATGTTAATTTGTTTTGTGAGTACTAACACTTGCAGGACTTCAAATCAAACATAAATTTCTCCTTGAAGGTGATGAGTATGTGACTTCAGCCCATCAATGAATGTAGATCTGAGTGATGAGTTGCAACAATTGTCAATGTATCACTTGTTTATCATTTAGCCTATGCCCAACCAAGAATAAGCTCTCTTTTATATCATCATATCCATTGTGGAGGTAGAAATACCAAAATGGGGTTTGACGTGGGTAATCCCCTATACAGCACAACCCTTCCCCCTCTTTCATGTGTGTAGGTTATAGATCTAAAGTGAATTGGAGGAAGATTAAAGACTCAATTTCTCATTCATGCATTTAAGCCCTACAAGTCATCAAGTCAAGGAAAGTGCATTTTATTAGCAACAAACGAAGTTCTGATAGTGATCTCGGAAGAGAACTTGTAGACCAGAAGCAACTTGAGAGTGAAATCAAATCTTGAGTAGTTGCTACCCAGTCTAAAGTGTCCAATACCCCTGTCCAACTATTTTAGGCCCAAATTTATATGTCATGTTCTTCTGTGTCTACCCTCTTTTATTATGAACTCTATTTTTTGTCTATTTTATATTTTCCAATAATTTCATCTATTTGCTATATTTTCCTAAATAACCTAGGAACATTATTACATCATAAAATTCAATCAATTAACAATCAATTAATCATATCAACATCATTCTGCCATAGAGGATTAAAATGTTGATCCACCATTCTAGATCTTCTATTGAGTTTTTTAGCCAAGTGGGTATTGAGATCATTTTTAATCCTCCCCATGTTTCATATTGGAAAAAGTGTGATTTAGTATCTAGATATTTTTTTCCAATCAAACATTTTGGTGAACCTGACTGCCTGTGCACTTTAAAACCTTCTAAAATATAAAGCATATCATTTTAAAATCTGAGTATAATCTTAGGTTGTGTAAATTCATCATTTATGCATACATAATTTAATAAAAAGTATTGAAAAAAATCAAAATTTGCATAGCATATTGCATTTAAAAGACAAATAGGGCTAATTTCTATTGTTGCAAGGTAGATTTAATTCATAATTGCACTGAAAATTTTCATTAGGTCATGTTGAAATCTGAAAGCAAATCTGAAAGTGTTTAATTTTATCATTTAGGATTATGCATGTTGTTGAAAAAGTGAAAAGTTGCATTATTCTTATTGTCATTTCAAAAAGACGGAAATTTTTTCATTTTTTCAAAATTTTCAAATTAGGTGGTTTTTTTATTAATTCCAACTGTTTCTTAAAAAAATCTAAAGAAATAGCTAATTCTTATGCTCAATTTTTCTAAGGGGTTGGCCAATGAACAGGAGAAGGATTTTGACAATTTTCTCCTCTACACTTCAGACTCTGAAAAACCTAGGAGAGTATTCCTATGCAATATTCATTTGGATTTCATATACTTAGTGTCAAATATTGCTTTCAAACAGATGTGTTCTCTTCATGTGACCATGAATTACAGATGAAACATGCTCAACGGGCTATATTCTTAGAGTTCTTATGCATTCTAAATCTGAGAACATGTAAATATCATTATGAGATAACTTACAATTGAAAGGGAAATTTGATTTTAAATTTGATGACCATAGAATTGTAATCATAAACATTCATTCAAACGAGTGCCTTAGACCTAGACAATAGAGTCAAGAGAAATGCAATCAAAAACTCATATGTAACAATATTTTAACCTAGTTCTATGAAAACTGAGTAATAATGCCTTGCACTAATACTCTTAGAATTTATAATCAAATATTTTTAACAACCCATGTATACGTCTAAAATATTCAACATTTCTTGCATAGTAAATTAATCTAATCCTTAAATAGAAGCCATAAAAGAAACATTCAATTATAGAAAGCCTACAAAGGTGAATAGAAGTGATCCTTGATCAATTTATATTCGTAAATGATGAAGAATTATACAATTTAGGAGAAAATTGATTGCAGGATGAATGCTTGAAGAATGAATGAGAGAGTGGTAAGTGGCACTCCCTCATTCAAGGAATTGAGTTAGGGTTTCTTATTCACCTCCCTTTGGATAATGGAAAAGGGGAGCTTTTGGGGAATTCATTCTTCTTGTTTTCTTTTCATAATTTTTTTTTTGGGAGAAAAGGAAGAGATAGGAGATTTTGGAATTTTTAAATGGTGGGAGTTCTAGTTCTAGCAATGGCTTGGAAAAGAGAAGGCTTCATCCCTACAAATGGTTTAGAGAGATAAGTCATATTTTTTATTTCAATGTTGTTTACATAGATGGGTAGAAATTTCTCTTTGAAATTCGTTTATAAAATGGTGTTTTTCCTTCTTTATTGAGGTATGTGTGTAATGATAAAGAAATTCTAGTTTATTTTTGAGTTAGAAATGATAGTGAGTTCTATAGGTATTGTGGTGTTTTAGTTAAGGAATATGAGTGGGCATATTTGGGTAAAAAGGTTTTGAAATGGTTCTCTTGGCTCAAGGGATGGCTAGGGTCTAAAAATGGTCTAATGATGCCATGTTTAAGAGCGTAAAGATATTTTCTTATCTTATTAGAATACTTCTCCTTGATCCTTTGGGGAAGTTTTTTTGGGAATCATATTTCAATATCTCCACTTTGAGGTCTATGTTAAAGAAAATGGGTTCTTGTAAAAATATTATTTCCAGTTTTAAAATGAAAGTGTATTTTAATATCTATCTATTAGGGATTAAAGTAAGATGATGGTTTTTATATATTAATAAAGAAGATTGTAAGTAATGAAAAGGAAAAATAATTAGATTGTAAATCATATTTTAGTATGAGAAAAATAATTTAATTTTTTTTGTCATTAGGGAAGGTATATGTGGATTCAAAAGATTAAAAAAGTAGAGTATAAGCAAGTGGATATATTTACTTTTAGAACTTTTGTACAAATAGGGATGTAAAAATCTTATTAAATCAATTTTAAGTTCACAAAACAAAAACATATTATGCAAAGAAGCCTTCTCACTCAAAAAATAGAGAAGGGAAAAATACCTAAAATTGATTTTATTAAGTTAATCTATTGTATAATTGAGAAATATATTTTCATACTTCATTTTATGCAATGTTTTAAATATGTACTATGTTTCACACACACACACACACACACACATACACATATATATGTATATATGTATATATATGTATATATGTATATATATGTATATATACTCTTTATATATATATAAGAGGAGCCATGACCATTATAGTTGTGTCCTACTCTAAAATGGGAGGCGACTTGTAAAGTAAAGATTCTATATAAACATCAATTTATTCAAATTAACATAAAGTAATTGTATTTACATAAATACAAGAGAAATATATCCAATCATGGCATGTCATCATATGACATAGCATTATACATAAATCATAAGTATATGAGATAATGTGATACAATAATTGACTTAAGTATTCCATCACAAATAAGTCATAATTATACAATAAAAGTACAAACATAATGTATGCAAAATTTGGAATCTTCAATAGTCCAATCCAATAATCATCATATAACTCAAAGGATGAGATCATGATCCAGACACTTTTTTTCGTCCAACCATGAATCTTACGCTTCCCCGGAGAGTTCTTCTTAACATGAAGAACCACTGACCCTGCACGAAATACTTAGCAAAAAGAAATTGACAAATAAGATGGAATTTGGTGCATGCCTAGCATATCTGCATGCATTTATATCATACTATAATATGTTTTGATCGATATTAGGATATGGTAGAGAGAAAATATATAAAGTAAAATCCATCTATCTCAATAGTCTAAATAGCTTGGCCAAGCATAAAGTTGTATATAGCAAAATAAAAGTAGATCTAAAAAATGTAGAATCTACACTCCCTGATTACCCATATTCGATAGTTTTCCCAAAAGGTAACTTTCCATAGACACAAAGAATGCAGTCTTTCCCTAGTCTAATAACTTGCATGACTAATAATTTAAAGACATTTACAATCTGAGACTTAAATTTTAATGAGAGTAATTTTCATAAAGTAAATAAATCAATGCATCCTTCTATCCAGTTAAGTTCATAAAATACCAACAACTCACTAAAGATACATGTCGAATTGACTATCAATAATTACTGTAAAGAGATTAAAATTAAAAATTTCATATTTATATTTGAAAAAAAAAATCAAAATATGGTCAACTTGAATTAATATAAATAAAACAACTACTCTCTCATCTCAACTTTCATTACTCAAAGTCATAATAAATACTTAATTATCGATACAAATTGTGTATAATATAAATAATCAAATTGTTTCATGTGTAATTTGCATTGATATGATATAAAAGAAATAATAATAAAATAGAAGAATATTAAATTAAGTAAATTTTGGGTTTTCTTATAATTGTCATAGATTATGAGTCTGTACCTCATTATGTTTAACTAAATTTTGAAACTATATAATGTAGATGACATTGTATTAAACATCTTGTAGATTAACCTACCAATGTATTAAATAGATTGTAAACTAAATTGGAGACTTACTCCAAAGCCTATTTCCGGTTTATCAAAACCTAAGGTACAGGTAATTCCTTTTAAATCACCTCTTTCTAACAATTCTTATCAATGCAAGATTAATTATAGGATATGCACTATGTAACGCCCTGCCAGGGACCCTAGAGGATTTAACATTAAAGCTACCAAAATGCATAGCAATTTAAAACAAAAACAAAAGCATTGATCAACTAGCATCCTAATTGCTTTGATGGAGTATGAGATGTAATTGTAAGGATTCTATGACTACGTTAATTGCAACAATGTTCAGAGACAAATTCTAATCCACTATTCCTCTAAGGGTACCCAACGTCGCTACTTGATGACATACTACTCTAGAAACCAAATTGCATTAATTTAGATCTAATGATTTCATAATTGTAAAGGTTAAATTCATTTTATTAGTACTGTTTACATTAATTCCTTAGGTTCATTATTTTCTTTAATTCATTTGGACATCAAATAATGCAAGATATTGTTATCATGAGTTGACTAGCATGGACTATGGTTTTTGTTCTTTCCCATTATTTACCCTTACACTAACTTAGACAGCAAGGGACATTGTATTAACAATATATGATCACTTTTAGCTCCTTTAAGTTTCTTAACCATAACATGCAACATTAAGTTCTTTCAACAACAATTTAAATGTTCCTAACTATAGCATTTCAAATCATTAGAACACATTAAATACATTCACTTAGAGTATAATATGTTTCCACTCTAAAGATTCATTCTTAATTTATTCATTACGAAATATAACATTTTTACCATAGGGTGATCCCACAATACTGGTTTACAATTTTTGGCCAAACTAGACACTGAACTGATTTTTTCTAACTAAATCTTCACTTTCGAGCACCTATAGCGGCTAAACCATGAGGAATTTGAAGATGATACAAACTAGTAATTTGTGACATATTGTTTGTATATTCTAAATATATATTTTTCAAAAATTTTGGAATCAAATTGCACTTCTTTTTCCATCTCCTTTGAAAACTAATTTTCTTCATTAAACACCATTTTTAAGGAGTGATGCTCACCGTATACAACATAACTTTTTTTCCATAAAGGATAATTTTATTTATTTTTAATTTAGATTTGTAACTATGATATCTAGCATTTTCATTTGGTTTCATGGTGTTTTATTGAATATTTTTTCTTTAATTAAGTTTCGAAGTCAAACCAATTACAATTCAGACATAGGAAGATTTATAAAACCTTTTTTTTTGGATCAAGGACAATATCTAATGCTTGATATTTTTCAAAAAAAATGATAATCTGCCCACATGTGCAGAACAGAGAACTTGATTTTCGATGAAAAACCCATTCACAAAGTAAAAGGCAATATAATAATAAAATTAAATTTATTTAAAATTTACTTTTTAGGCTTATAATAAGAACTACATACTTATAAAAATAAATTTTAAATGAATTCATTTGATCCCAAAAAGTAAATCAAAGTGGTTTTATCAACATTTGATAAGTGTAAAGGAGACTCCATTATAGGTATGGTTTAAAACTAGCGGGGTTTATCCAAGGGGTTTGATCTAAGGTGGTTCAATCAAACCCTCTCAATTAGAATTATTTAAATGAAACTTTTCAAGGCTTAAATCATTATATTTTCTAAAAATATGTGATTTCAGCAAAAATCAGGATCTCCCATAAATTGTAAACCAGTATTGTGGGATCACCCATATTCTATTCACAAGTCCTATTATACCGGTTTCTTATTGACATACAATATAACTAGACTACATTTCCCAAATTACATGAAATCATGAATGATCCAATCTAGTGCATAGTACATAAAAAGGTACATTTACAATTTTACAATTACCTCTAATTTCCTTGAAAGCAACATACATTGTCATTCTTATGATAACTATCACATTACATAATTAAGCAAGGATATACATTATTGAAGATTACATCATTTCAAATACATCTTCCTCACAAGGAATGTCATAACATACATAGAATACACATCTAATAGATACACTTGCTCAAGATACATGAAGTATACATATCCAACGGAAGGTGCATCCACATCAAGGTCAAATCTTTGAAATGCAGTAAGAGGAAGAACATCCACAAAGAGCACAAACTGAATCACCAAACCCTAATGGATGGTTGGCAATTACCATCCAACCATGTGGAACCCAAAGGTCCACCCCCCATGCTAGGAGATAACATTAGGCCCCACACAAACATTCGCAAACAAGGCAAAAAGTGGCAGACACCAACTTCCAAGAATGACCACAAGAAGCAAGAGTAAATAATGAAACTCAAGACCTTCCACATTACAAGACTTAACCACATGCACATGACTTCTAGAGGCTTCACCACATAGGATAGGGTACTAGGGTACAACTAAGGAAGAGTGTCATTACATGGTATCATCATGGGTTATCCTAGCAGTCTGACCCCTCTACTAACTCCAGACCCCAGCCCCCAAATGATACCCATGCACAACTACATCATCCTTTCATGGGGACAAGGATGTCTAGTCATGCCAATGAGGATCTCCCGGTGGACACCTTGGCCCCGGCACCCCTAACAGCCTTCCTAACTCACCCTGAGCCTGTACTAGCACTCTAGGCTATGAGTGAGGCAACATCAATTATCTTATTAATGTGTGTAGAACCCATCCCAAGATTAATTAATTAAATGTTATCACTTGACAGCCACTCTCCCTAATTTGCACCTAGATACCACTAACCTATGGGTCCAACAAAAGAATTACAACACGTCATGATATCTATGGTACTCATAACATGTCATATCAATATCATCTCTAAGCAAGGATCCCATAAACTAAATCAAAAAGCTTCCTTGAAACAATATAACAACCTTCTTACAAATGTAGTCTTAAAACTACCATAACCAGTAGTAGCCACGGGCTCGCAACACATATGCATCCATACTATAATGAAAATCAACATACGCTCCACATTAAATTCAAATTCCGAAACTTGCACATAACTACTACAAATTATCCCATTTCAGAGAGCCAAACAAAGATTTCTCAAAATGAACTCAAAACACATGAACATTCAGTAAATGAGCATAATAAGAGGAAATTGTACTTCAAATCAACCCAATTAGACATCAAGAGAAAAAATCCATCAAAATAGACCCCCAACCAATCTTCAGCCTCTGGAGACCCCCGAACTGACAAAAGACACAAACCATGATAGAAAAAACATTATGTAGACAAGTCGCGCAATTACCTCAAGAAGTTGCGCAGTTGGGAGGCATTTTTCAATTAACCTTCAAACAGCAAATCTAGACATTCTAGGGGTTCAATTTGACAAAAATATAGAATGAGGACATATTACAGAGTTTAATGACAAGGTTTACAATCAAATTACATAATACATCTCAAAATTGCTTAAAGAGAAACCCATTCGCACTCATGAAACAGCAATCTCCAATCACAAAGAATGGATCTCCTCCAGAAAACAAAAATGTATAGAAATTACAAACAAACCCTCTTTTCCAAATGCTTATAAAATTAAAACTAGAAGTAATCAAATTGCATAAGAAAAAAAACCTACCTCGGAAGGAAGAAGATGGCATGCAGAAAGGGTCGAAGCCGCATAGAGAGGGCTAAGTGAATATGTGTTGGAATAGTTGAAAAAAAACATTGACACCGTAGCTGCGAGAAGCCATACATCCATGCTTTAGTGCCTTGAGACCCTTGATAAAACCATGATGCTCCACCGTCTAAAGTAATAATGACATCCTTCAAATATGTTCCACACTCCACTATGATCAAATATAAAGATCCATTTTGTTCGTCCAGCTTGAGAGTGATTCCAACTTTCATTCCTTCAATCATCACAAAAGCTCGTCCTTCGTCAGACACTGGATAGGGCACCAACCAGGTTGTATAATAATATTGCCATTGCATAGTCAAATTCACCTCCATTTCTGATGTTATAACATTGATTCCTTTCATGCCCAATTGAATTGATGAGACGGGTACTTCAAGGTTGACAATGGACGAATTATATAGTTCTGCATTGAAGTGGGTAATCAATGGAAGGTACCACGATTTTTTTAATAACAGGTATATGTAAAGGAACTAAAGATTGTAAAGCCTGTTGGACGAGTATGTATTCGACAAAGTTTAAGCCCCTTTTCAAAGACGGTGATCTGCATAAATCCTTCATCCTCTGCCCCTTTTGAAAATGCATTTGAAAGACCCTCACACCCCCCTAAATAAGCTATTTGTTTGATCCCATGTATCGATAGGATGGCGCTGAAAATGGTCAACACCCAAGGTGCGAGCCGAGTTCCCAACTCGGACGCCCCATCTCGGATTCCTCTTGAGAGGGGTGCTCAACCGATTTCTTCCCAACACCAATTCCTGCACCACTGGTGCTTGGGCGATCACCCCAATCCATGGTGTCTTGGTCGATTCGTATTCCATGAAAACCCTCACAGCGGACTTAATCGGTTCCCACCAAAACCATCGACTCCCTCCCCATTCATGAAACTCTCCCATATCTCCAACAGAAAATTGCCCTATTCCCTTCCTCGAACATATGTTCTGAAGCAATAATGAATGTTTCCTTCATTTTTTTTCCCCCAAAAATTGATAAATACAAGAGGATTTATATGAAAAATCAATCAATCTTAGAGATGGGATGTTGGCAGATTCTAAATATAACCAAACGGTTAAGAAAAGAACGCATAAATACGTTAGGTATTTTTTTAATTATCTATTTCATAATTATTACGCCGAGAGGCGTTCTATCAGTCACACCAGGGATTAAAAAACCTGAGTACATAAAAAAGAAATGACAGTTACAATTAGACAACTGGCAAGCACACGCTGACCGTTTCAAATTGCAGCTAGCGGTAGAAGACATCAAGGCGGAATGCTGGACAGTAAGGAAGGAGTGGTGTGCGCTGTGAAATGAACAGTCATCAAAATGTAACTGTCGATAATCAAAGAGACATTGATGTCTTTAAAAATATACTGGAGATGTTGGATTTTAGAAATGTGAAGCAGCGAGAGGTGCATGAGGCAGTGAGACGTGCATGAGGCAGCCTCTGCAATTCTAGAGAGCATGCAAAATCTCATACATTTGTTGTCCCAAAAACACCAAAATCATCAAAATCTGGAATAGAGTAGAATGAGCGACGCAACTATAAATAGATTTAAGAAGGCTGTGTCCATGTTGGGGAATACAAGAGGTCATTCCCGCTTCAGAAAAGCTCGTGCTGGGCCAATGTCCTCCTCTGTAGAAGCTCTTCTTTCAACCCATAATTCTTCTTTTTGGGAAAAGCAGGAGGAGGCTCAATTCCAGAGAGAACCAAATTCAAGTTTCATCTATGTTTTTTACATCCGTAGGATAACTACGCTCTGTTCCCTCAGCCGCTTCACCTTCTTCTGCAAGTCTTTTAATATCTAACAGAGTTTGTGTAAATTTTGTCGATTCTTTCTTTATTGGAAATGATGAATCACTATTCGCTACTACAGGGTTAATTTCCATCTTTTTAACCATGTTTTGAACAATTCTTGTCAGTTAGTTGCAACAATCTGGCATTACTTTCTTTATGCAGGCAAAAGCATGTCTCACCTGTTCTCTCCATCCTTTAACCACACATAGAAGTCTCTCAGCGTGCATTTTTTGGCTTCATACTCCACCCGCCAAAGCAATTCTTAATGATATTCCTTTTCAAGTCGTGCGACAGCTGAAGATGGGCAATGGTTTATTTCCAGCCAAATCTATGATCACTGAGCCAACTTTTTTTCTCTCTCCGATTTCATCATGATATATCACTTTTATTGTTTCAATCGTATTGCTTCAGATTTTCTTTTGGCCATGGTTATTCGCATTGTATTGGTTAATCCTGTTTTAATTTAATTTCTGCAATTTCGGGTCTATTCAAGCATCTTGTTTAATGATTGATTAGTGAGTATTTATTGAAATAATTGATCCAAAACGTCATTGCAAAATATTCTTGTTATTTTTCTATTTTTTATTCTTCAGCATTTTGTCATTTGGATTGATTTATGTATTTCTTGTTGGTGATATTTATAGAAACGTGGGTATGCATTCACTCTTGTAAATGGGCGCGGCTGATTACACTCTAGATGCATTTGTTGTTACAAGGAAATCTTGCTGCTTTAAGGCCATTCTGTGAGGAGAAACAGGGTCTTTAATTTCATCAAGGACTTCTTTGACAGAGACCGGTTTCTCTGCAGAGCGCATAACTTTTTCCCCTCCATCGATGAGAGAGCTGCTATCCACCACTACTACGCTGATACCCTAATTCGACGAGCCTGATCTTTGAGTTGGAATTTGTTAAAGTTTATATTTTTTCTTTGAAAACTCCTGAATGCGATTTAAATTTGGAGTATTGCCTTGGAGTTGTAGGTTTGAGAATAGATGGCCATGCTTAATGTATGCTTTTTGTTTTGTATTCGGTGATGCTTTCTATTTTGTTCAGTGAATGTGTTTCTATTCAGATGGCAATGTGACTAATGCAAGTCAAATAAATTCATCCATATTCTATTTTATTAAAAAATATAATATATCTATTAAAAAAATAAATTAAATTGTTCATTAAATATTTTAAAATAAGTTTATAAATTTAGAAATGTAAGTTTATGAAACTAAGTTTATACATTTAGAAATTTAATAAAAGAACTTACTAAATTTTATAAAAGTGAGATGTCAATTTTGAAATGAATTTAGAAACTTTGTTTGGTGTCATTTTAAAGATTTATTATTGTAAATCAGCTTATATAAAAACTTTATTTATATGTTAAAATATATTAATTGTTTGTTGGGTATTTGAAAATAGATTACATATACCTAATTAGATAAACAATTAGTAAAACATTCATTTGAGCATTAAAAATTCATCCATATTCTATTTTATTAAAAAATATAATGTATCTATTAAAAAACCTAAATTAAAGACTTCACTAAAGATTTTAAGATAAGTTTTTAAATTTAGAAATGTAAGTTTATGAAAGTAAGTTTATACATTTATAAATGTAATAAAAGAACTTAATAAATTTTATAAAAGTAACTTTCTAAATTAATATACTTCAAATTAAAAAATATTTAAGATTTTTTTAAAATAGGACATCATTTTTTATGTAGATTTATTTAAGCAATCTTTTCCAATCAAAAAGATAAGATTTAGAAAAAATATGTGAAGTTTCTAAAATTTAGATAATTAAGTATGAATGGACTTTGTTAAATTTACTATTGCATATAAGTTTAGTTAGGGTTACAATTAGGTCAATTAGGGTTAGCTATAGGATTAAATTAATTAATAATAGAATAAATGATAAAATATAGTAATTTGGTTAGGGTTAGAGCTAGAATTGGGATTAGGGTTGGGTTTATCATTACGAATAGGTTTATCATCTTATAAAATTGAAGAGGATGTGCTACTCATTACTTGTAATTACTTCATTTTTTAAGCAAATGTTTAATTTTTTTATCACATTTTATTCAATGTTAATTTCAATTTTTAAATGATTTAAAAAAACATTGTGTTGTACAAATGATAATAAACATTAAATATATATATGAAATTTGATATTGATCTTCATAATGGAAAAAAATTTCATGCCTTGATAAATCCCCACTCACTTTATATAAATAAAAATTTAATATTGAATTTGTATTTTCAATAAATTATTTAATAAATATAAAAATTTATAAAATATATAATAAATATATCTCTAACCCAAAACCTAACCCTAACCCTAACCCTAAACAAAATTAATAAACCTAACCCTATCCCTAAACCTAACCCTAATCAAAACATAACCTCAACCCTAACCCTAACCCTAACCCTAAACAAAATTAATAAACCTAACCTTAATCCTAAACTTAACCTAATTAAACCCTAACACTAACCCTAACCCTAATCCTAACCCTAACCCTAACCCTAGCCCTAATCCTAACTCTAACCCTTTTCCTAATCCTAACTCTAATCCTAGTCCTAACCCTAACACTAAACAAAATTAATAAACCTAACCCTAACCCTAACCCAAATCCTAATCCTAACCCTAACCCTAAACCTAATCCTAACCCTAACCCTAATCTTAGTCCTAACCCTGACCCTAACCCTAATCCTAATCCTAACTCTAACCCTAACCCTAACCCTAATCCTAATCCTAATCCTAACCGAATTAAACCCTAACCCTAATCCTAACCCTAACCCTATTCCTAATCCTAACCCTAATCCTAATCCTAACCCTAACCCTAAACAAAATTAAAAAACCTAACCCTAACCCTAACCCTAACACTAATCCTAACCCTAACCCTAATCCTAACCCTAACCATAATCCTAACCCTAACGCTAACCCTAAACCTAATCCTAACCCTAACCTAATTAAACCCTAACCCTAATCCTAACCCTAACCCTAACCCTAACCCTAAAAAAATTAATAAACCTAACCCTAATCCTAATCCTAACCCTAACTCGAACCCTAACCCTAACCCTAACCCTCATCCTAATCCTAACATACTTAAACCCTAACCCTAACGTTAACCATAACTATAACCTAACTTGACCCAAACCCTGACCCTAACCCTAACCCTAACCCTAAACCCCAACTTCTAACTCCTAACTCCTAATCCTAATTCTAACCTAAACCTAACCCAACTTAACTAACTAACCCTAACCCTAACCCAACATATCAACTCAACCCCCTAAATAAAATTAATAGACCTAACTCTAATCCTAACCCTAACCCTAACCCAAACCCAACCCTCCCAACCCTCATCCTAATCCCAACTGATTAAACCCCTAATCCTAACACTAACCTAAAACTCAACCCTAATCCCTAACCTCTAAGCCTCCTAACCCTAATCCTAATCCTAATCCTAACCCTAACCCTAATCCCAATCCTAACCCTAATCCTAATCCTAACCCTAACCCTACTCCTAAACCTAACCTAGTTAAACCATAATCCTCATTCTAACCTTAACCCTAACCCTAATCCTAACCCTAACCCTAACCCTAAACAAAATTAATAAACCTAACCCTAATTAAACCCTAACCCTAACCCAAACCCTAACCCTCATCCTAATCCTAATCTAATTAAACCCTAACCCTAACCCTAACCCTAATCCAAATGTTAACTCTAACCCTAACCATAACTCTAGGATTAGGGTTAGGGTTAGGGTTAAGGTTAGAATTGCTCACAATATCAATTTATAAATTAATGATTACCTTATGGTTATGGTTAGGGTTAGGGTTATCATCACGAATAGGATTATCATCATGAATAGGATTATCATCACAAATAGGATTAGAGTTAGGGTTAAGGTTAGAATTAGGATTAGGGTTAGGGTTAGGGTTAGGGTTTAATTAGATTAGGTTAGGTTTAGGAATAGGGTTAGGGTTAGGATTGGCATTACGGTTAGGGTTAGGGTTAGGATTAGGGTTAGGATTAGGGTTAGGCTTAGGCTTTAATTAGGTTAGAGTTAGGGTTAGGGTTAGGGTTATCGTCACGAATAGGATTATCATCACAAATAGGATTAGGGTTAGCTTTATCATCATGAATAGGTTTATTATCACAAATAGGATTGCGATTAGGGTTAGGGTTACGGTTATGGTTACGGTTATCATCACGAATAGAGATTATAGTTAGGGTTATGGTTATGGTTATGGTTATGGTTATGGTTATGGTTATGGTTATGGTTATGGTTATGGTTATGTTTATGCTTATGGTTAGGGTTAGGGTTATCATCACGAATAGGATTATCATCATGAATAGGATTAGGGTTAGGGTTAGTGTTAGGGTTAGGATTAGGATTAGGTTTATCATCACGAATAGGATTAGGGTTATAGTTAGGATTAGGGGTAGGGTTAGGGTTATGGTTATGGCTCGGGTTAGGATTATCATAACGAATAGGTTTATCATCATGAATAGGGATTACGGTTAGGGTTAGGGTTATCATCACGAATAGGATTAGGGTTAGGATTAGGGTTAGGGTTAGGATTACAGTTAGGTTTATCATCAAGAATAGGCTTATCATCATGAATAGGATTAGGGTTAGGTTTAGGATTACGGTTAGGGTTAGGGTTAGGTTTAGCATTAGGGTTAGGGTTAGGGTTAGGATTACGGTTAGGGTTAAGATTAAGATTAAGATTTTGATTAGGACCTAACCATAACCATAACCATAACCATAACCCTAACCCTAACCCTAACCCTAATTGTAACCCTAACCCTAATTCTAACCCTAACCATAACTCTAACCCTAACCATAACTCTAACCCTAACCCTAACACTAACCCTAACCCTAATCCCTATTTGTGATGATAACCCTAATCCAAATTTGTGATGATAAACCTATTTGTGATGATAAACCTAACCCTAACAATAACCCTAACCCTTACCCCAACCCTAATCCTAACCCTAAACCTAATCATATTCGTGATGATAAACCTATTTGTGATGATAACCCTAACCATAACCATAACCATAACCCTAACCCTAACCCTAACCCTAACCTTAACCCTAATCCAGGCTATTCGTGATGATAAACCTATTCATGATGATAACCCCAACCCTAATAGCAATTTTAATTAAACCCTATTTTAACCTTTACCCTAACCGTAATTAAACTTGAACTTCAACCCTAATAAAAGTTTAAACCTAACCATGTTTGACCCCTAACCATAACTTATATTAATTTTTTATATTAAATAAAATAAAATATTATTATTTTAATATATCTCAGAATAATTTATATTATTATATTATATTATTATTATATTATATTATTAATTCATATAATATAATATTATTATTATATTATATTATTATTTATCTTAATATCATTATATATCTAATAATATAATAAAATAATATATTAATTCATGTTATGTGTTGCGCTGCAACTACTACTAACATATATATCTTATATTTAGTTTAATACATCTATATTAAAGTTGAATGATGAAAAATTAAGCGCCTTGATATATCTGGCATAATTTATATATCTTAAATATAAGATATATATGCTAGTACTAAACTCTGACAGGAATCTTCTGTTAGACATTAATTAGAAGTTTCTCAAAAATGGGAATGGTAAAATAGAGATAAGGCAAACAAAAAGGGGAAACCAACTTAGTATTTCTAAATTTCAAGTTTTTATCCAACAAAGCTTGTCTAAATTACCAATAATATTTTTATCAATCTAAGTTCTCCTCACAAAAATAAATAAAAATTAAATATGATAATCCTCACATCATAAACACATTATTAGTTAACGCATATACATCTATTATATCTCATACACATTATTAATTGAATTACATATATATATTAATAATTAAATCACACACTTCAATATTTAGTTCACATTTATAATAAGGTCATAATAGACCATTGAAATGTAACTAGATTCATATAGGGTTCATTTTGCAAAAGTTGTCATATACAAAATTGCAAAAATGCAAGAACATGGAAGACCAGTGGTCAAGAAGTTCAAATATTGGTTAGAGTCAGTTAGATTGGTTAGTTTTTGGTGTGTAAAGTTTAAAAGGGCCTCACACAATTGGCGGCAAGGTTCTGAAGTTGATTTGGATTGAAAACAATAAACAAAAACTTTGTTTTCTTGAAAAATCTTGTGTAATCTGCTACTACAGTGTTTTGTACAGTTTTGTACAAGGAGATTATGAACTGAAGTACATTTCATCTTGTAAAGGCATGAGTTAGCGTTGTCTTGGCATTGGTTTGACTTAGTTTCATCAAGTTTGAAGCAATTTGTGAGCAATTTACTAAAGGTGGTCTATCAACCCTGTTTCGAGGGTTTGAGGGAACTTAAACTGCATTAATGACCCATTCCACCAGTAGAATTGCTTGAAACTTGGTGGAATGGGTACATTTAGGTAGTGCTCAATGTTAGAATAGGTTTCAGAAGCAAGGAGTAGGGTTTGATAATATTTTGATGATTCCCTAGTAGATTTCAGTCATGTTTTGACCAAAGAAATAATGTGCTCAAGTATACTTTTGTGTTGTAGCATGGTACTCAAGGAACTTGAGTTCTTTTTTAGTCTGGGTGTATGGTGTAGGGGCACCATTTCAAGTCATGTAAATATGGTATGAAGTTTGTCTTAAGTTTTTTTGAGTCTAAATGTCATGTAATAAGGTCATAATAGACCATTGAAATGTAACTAGAGTCATATAGGGTTCATTTTGCAAAAGTTGTCATATGCAAAATTGGAAAAATGCAAGAACATGGAAGACCAATGATCAAGAAGTTCAAATATTGGTTAGAGTTGGTTACATTGGTTGGTTTTTGGTGTGTAAAGTTTAAAAATTCCTCACACAATTGGAGGCAAGGTTCTAAAGTTGATTTGGATTGAAAACAATAAACAAAAACTCTATTTTCCTGAAAAATCTTATGTAATTTGCAGCTATACTGTTTTGTACGGTTTCGTACAAGGAGATTATGAACTGAAGTACATTGCATATTGTAAAGGCATGAGTTAGCTTTGTCTTGGCATTGGTTTGACTTAGTTTCATCAGGTTTGAAGCAATTTGTGAGCAATTTACTAAAGGCGGTCTGTAAACTCTATTTGGAGGGTTTGAGGGCACTTAAAATGCATTAATGACCCATTCCACATGTAGAATTGCTCGAAACTTGGTAGAATGGGTACATTTAGGTAGGGCTCAATGTTATAATAGGTTTTAGGAGTAGGGAGTAGGGTTTGATAATATTTTGATGATTCCCTAATAGATTCCAGACATGTTTTGAGCCAAGAATGATGGCTAAGAGTTGAAGTTTGATGTAAAAGTATTGTTAAAGTGTGGGAGTTAGTTTGTGAAGCATGGGTGGACCCAAAATGATGTGTCTGAGGTTTTGGAAAGGTGAACTAGGGCGTGGAGTTGATAGATCCAATAAACCCTCCTTGAACAAGCCTAAATAAGGGTTTGGAGTTTTGGTGAACTAGAAGATGGTTTAGTTGGAAAAAGCTGTTGATTTGGACCTTAGGTAACCTGGTTGTGGTCCTGCAATGGGAATTTAAGGTTGGAAGAGGGTCTGGTTTGGTGTTTCTTTGTAAAATAGGACTAATTGTGGCCATTTCCAACGTAGCAGTCCATTTTAAAGGGATTGATGTTCCAAAACAAGTGTATGCCCAAATATGATATGTCAAAGTAGAGGGAAATGGGTATTTGAAATGCTAATCTTGTTGTGGATTTGAAGTTGTTCTTGCGGGATATGGTCAAAAGACACTGTTTGATATGCTATAAGGAGAATAGGAACTAATTGTGAAAAGTTACTAAGTTAGGGTTTTAAGGGCTGAAAGATTGTTCCAAATTGTTTGAATTGTGATTCTTAGACAAACTCCTCCTTATTCTACATCAAAGACACATAATAATAATTAAACACATATGTATATATATAAATACTTATATCACATATGTCTTAATAACAACACATACGCAATGTCAATAATAAAACTTTACCCCATAAATAAATCAAAGTCATTATCATGACACTTCACAAATTAAATTTAAAACCAAAATTAAACATGAACTCACAAATCACATAAACTGAAAATGACACTTTACCAACACATCACATCCCAGGAAAGGTAACTCAGACATTAGCTTTCGACAACCCGAATAGGCAAACACACACACAAGATATAATTGTCCCTCATTGAGGACAATGGCTTAGGCTAGGGTACAATTTGGGCCAAAATTTTATCTCCTCAACCACCATTGGGATTAGAGGCACACTCAGACCTGTGAGATCAGGTGGAGTCGATGCCTAGTACATGTAAACCTATAGCCCACAAAACGTCTATGTATATATATATATCACAAACAAGTGAAAGAGAATTGCAACGTCGTATGTCTCTCATGAATGAGTGATACGACATCATCCTTTTTCACTATGTAACATTCAAAACAATCATACAATAAGCTAGATAACATCTCATAACATCTATAATCATAAATTGTCTTAGAATTACAATTAACACATCCTAATCCTAGCATGATCATAAACATGTTATAATCATCATCAAAATAATCAAGGACTAATCAACATCTAACATGTCACTATTCCAATAGTCATGACAATGATCAAAACATATCATTATTAAATGTTAGTACTTCATCAAATATCCTTAATTAAAATCATTAAACAAGGGTTAGTATGCTAATATCCTAATACATCATCTAACATATAATCGTAAGGAAGTGACTCTTAGTTTCTTACTAAACATAAAAAATAAATATAACCTATCTAATCCTAACATCTTGATAAGTCTTGAGTATTACATCACCTAACATAGTAACATACTGAACAAGTGTCATTATAGAATGTCCTAACCACAAGCAAAGAGTACCTGAAAGCACAAAATAAATCCACTAGAATCTAACGTAAGCATCATAAATGTTGAAACATGGAGGGACACTACACACTACCCCATATAAAATGGGAAAGATAATATGTGAGATAGTTGTGTAACATACTAACCCTTCTATGAAGTAAAAATTTATAATTTTTCACCATATGATTAAATAAACAAGTAACAAACCATTGCAATAAAAAAATTCTCTTCTTTATTGATAATTTCCAGTCAAGATGCAATAACATAATACAACACGAATTCCTTTTAATTTCATATAATACATCAATGTAAGAATTCATACATTTACAAACATAGCTCAAAGAGCTTTAGAACAAATAGTTGTAAGATGATCCAGCATCCTTCCTTTCAAATCTTGGTTCTTTTGTCGCATGTTGTGGAGGAGGAGCATCACTCAAGTGCTTTCCCGCCAACCACAAACTCATAATGTGGTCCCCCGCACATCTATCATTTGATAGATGGCCCTTCCCTTCAATGAAGAGAATGGTGGAGTAACTGATAACGACAACCAATTGAGCATAGTGTTGTGTCCTATATAACTAGAAGTTGTAATCCCACAATATCTGTCTAGCATGTAATATTGGATCATGGTGAACTAACAATGGAGACAAAGGTCATCACACTACCTTGGCCAAACTGTTTCATTCAGTATGTTCTACTGAGGGTCATCTACCACATACACTACACAAGGCCGATTTTACTTAAGGATATCTTAAGCTATGTGTAGGTATTTCCTTCAATGGATATTCCATCATCCCAGATAACCTACAACCATATTAATCTACTAGGAATAAACCTACTTAACTAGTAAGTACACAAGCTAGGTATTTCCGTACAATGGATAGTCCTTCATTCCAAAGATAACCTACATACTTTGATTTCCCTACTTACATGTAAGTATATAAAACTTCCTCCCATACTAGATTAACTCTCCTAGGAGTAAACGCAAGCTTTACAAGTTAATTTAATAACTTAACTAAATACACTATATGTGCTTTTCATGTTCAATCATACCTAGTATATAGTACCTATGATAACACCTATCTCCTACTATGGAGTACTTAAAAACACAATATGAAAATAGCATAATAGCTTTAATTCTCCTTTTCAAAAACAATCTACATTCTCTAATGGATATATTGGAAAATACATCTCAATCATGCATGCAAAGCACTTCAATCAAAGTAAAATAATAAAGAAGTTTAGATCTGCATGCCTGTTATCACTTATCCAACTAAAGACAGCAATGTAGCCCTCTCCAACAGCAATAATCAACTTCTCACAAAAACTCTATCTCACTTGTTGATAGCTTACTTCTCTCAAAAGAAATGTTACCTCTTACTCACAACAAAAAACTCTCTATATCTCACTTATAAATAAGATAAATATGGCTAGTAATAACTTAGAAATAATTAATTGCAAAAGATTTATAATCTCTTGGGGAAGAATGCATCCCTCACAATGAAATGGTTTAGCTATTTATAGAGCAACCAAGCAACCTCAAATCCTACAGTTTAGGCATGCAAAAAGATAGCAAGCTCCATGCAAATCAACTCAGCAATAAGGTGGCAATCAAATAAGCTCAAACTCACCAAGGCCTCCTACAAATCGACTAGTTTCTATGACAGAAATTCAAAGACTTATTCCAAATGCACATGAAGAATTCAAATTGCCACAAATGAAAGACATCTACAACAATTCAAACTCAAAGGTGGCACCACTTGCTATATATTTCCTTCATATTTGGTGCAATTGAACTTAGTCAACTTCCAAATTATGATAGCAGGTTTCAATTGACCCTTTTGGTAAATGAATCAACTTTAGCAATTGATTATGTTGGACAAAGTCAAGCATGGTATTAACTAAAGGCGTCGACTAAGTCAAGCATTCTACAGCCAGCAATATCAAGTGTAATGCTACACCATATATCATGTGCCATTTACTATGATAATCAGTTTCCACTAGCAGTCAAAAGCTATTAAGTCAGCTTCCATTGACATGATCAATATCGGCATTAACTCCATTTTGATTGAAGAAGCTAAAGATCTTAATACTTTAAAGTTGATTGAGTTGCATGAAACATTAACTAAATTTGAAATGAGAATTGAAAGTGAAGATTCTATAAGGAAATAAGTTGCTTTTAGAGTATCTTTGAAGTAGGTTGGTCAAGATTTTGATTATGGATCAGATCTAAAAGAAGCAAATTTTGTTAGGAAAATATAGAGACATTTCGGTAAGTAAAAAGGTAAATTACCTTTCAAGTGTTTTAATTGTGGAGAAGTTGTAAATTTCATGGCTAAGTGTCCCTATAAGAATACTAACAATGTTGAACAAAAGAATGGAAAGAAATCTTTTAGAGAGGATTCAAAGGTCAAAGAAAAAATAAGAGTTTCTACATTAATGAGGAAGAAGATGAAGATGCATTTGAAGATGAAAATGGAAAAGTTGTGTTCATGGATTTTGAAACTGCTAATCTAGTGATGCTGAAATAGGTTCCAAAGACAATGAAGAAGAATTAGATCTTATGGAGAAATTTCTATGGGCCAGAAAAGAAATCAAGAAGTTGAAATACAAAATTGTAGAAGAAGTGAGAGCTAAAGAAAGAATATCAAAGTATTTGAATATTTTTGAAAAGATGATTGTTGATTTGAAGATTCAAGCAAAAGAAGCAAAAATGTTTGAAGAATTTCTAACAGAAAAATTACTATCAAGAGACAAAGACTGCAAGAAGCTTGAACATAAATTGTTACAATTAGAAAAGAGCTTGAGAAGGTAAATCAATAGTTGCAGTTGAAGTTTAGTAAAATTACTAAAACCCTAGATCAAATATTGGAAGGTCAGAAAGATTCGCATGGTAAAACTAGAGTAGGTTTAAATGATCTAAAGAAAAAGGTGACAAAACAATCAGAGAAGGCTACTAAGGCAAGCTTGAAAGTGATAGGTTCCATAAGTTGAAGGTCAAAAATAAAAATGACAATTAATGGAAGTATGACTCAAAATGATGGCTTTATTCAAGTGCAGAATAAAAGAAGAAGATCCAGAAGACAAGGATACAATACCAGGGCAAACTTTTCTTTCTCTAGTTATTGTTTTGATTGCAATAGTTATGGACATAATATTGTGGATTGTAGAAGAGTTCTAGTAAGAAGAAATAATTTTGTCATTAATAATGCATTTGCACCTTTATTCAATTTTAATGTCATTTATTTCAAGTGCAACAATTTTGGACACATTGCAAGGAATTGTAGAAGTAATTTTGTGAGTTCCTTGTTATTGGAAAAAGGAAGAAGTGATCTTCCAGAGAAGGTTTTGAAGATGGTCCATGAAGAAAGAAGTCTAAAAATTCTATGATTACTCAAACTGCTTTACATGCTCAGAAGGAGAAGAACCTATGGATTATTGATAGTCGTTTCTCTAGTCATATGACTGGAGATAAAAGCAAGTTCATGAATTTCAAGAAATTTGAAGGTGGTTTCATTACCCTTGGAAATAATTCAATTGCTAAAAAAATTGGTAAGGGTAATTTTGTTGGTAGTTGTTGCCATTGATGTCAACACTAATTGTTGGTTGTCATTGATGTCAACACTAATTGTTGGTTGTGTGAGATTGTTGGTAGTCAGTTGTCATTGATGTCAACACTTGGCGTTGATGCTTGGGAGTTTTTTGACATTAGTTGGTACTAATGCCCTTGCTCCAATTGGCATTGGTTGTCATTGTTGACAACATTCAATATGGGCTAACATTGATGTATGGAAGGGTTGTTAAAGTTCATGGTTGGATGGCACATGCCTTATCTAAGAAGAGTTGTTGAAATTCATGACTAGATGCCATGCCTTATCTAATGTTTGTTGAAGTTTATGGTTGGATGCCATTGAGTATGATTTCTGTCAGCGGAGTTAGTTTCATAATGATATATTAAGATGAGGATTAGAAGCATTATAAGTATTGTTGATAGTGGAGAAATGTTTCTAAAGTTCTATAGTATGTCTTATGCTCTCTCCTAATGTTCTTGATAAAGCATATGTTGATGAAAGAAAAATCCAACCTCTGCAAGTTGCTTAAGTGTCTATGGTTCAGGAATTTGCTTTGAAGTCTATTTGGGAGAATGCTCTGCATTCCTCCACGGGTTGAAGATATGGTCTTATAGTTTGGGATTCAAATTTAGTGCTCTATGGATGTTTCATTCCTATCTTTTCAGGTCACTAGTGTTGTTGAGGAGGTTTCTATGAATTGCAAAAGATTGACAGTATTGGTTATCTGGACTAGTCTGTAAAATGCTCTGCATTTCTCTGCATTGATGTCTCTATTCATGTGGCTTGGTGAATGTGCTCTCAGTGTATGTGTAGCTTCTTGATTCCAATTTCATGTGATGAAGTGATCCGTAAGTTGTTCTATTAATGTCTTCTCTCATGTTTTGTATTTTGTGCTTCTTGAATAAAGTATTTTGCTCCTATTTGATTAGTGGTGGCTATTGATGGCACGACAGTATGAAAAAAGTGTATGTACAAGTATTTTTGGATGTTCATGGAACATCCACATGTGATCCACATGTTTTTGATTGATTTCTTTGGTGCTACATTGTGTCTTGAGTTGGATTTTTGGGTTATTTATAGATATCTAGTTGATAGGGCTTGTTCTTTTGTTTGTGCCATGTGCTTGGGGGTTTGTGCCAACAATTGAAGATGGTTATAATAGATTTGGGTCCTAACCTATCCTATTTGGGACCGCATCAAGTTAATTCAAGTAAAGAAATGTTCTACGGCTAATTGGTTATGTGCTTCATGTTTCATCTACACGTTTCTTTTGATACCAACTTAGATTGATGTGTGCCAACGTGTGAATTATTTTAGATCATATTGGAAGATGTAATAAGGTTGTTTTTTGTCCTCTTTGTCATCAAGATAGGATCGCATTATAATTTGGTGGCCAACTTGTTGAATTCATTATGTATCTTCTTTTAACTAACCTAATTGAAGTTTTGAACTATTGTGGTGGATATAAATGTAAGATCATTTTGGATGCAACAAGATGGAGTGTACAAATGTGAAAAACAAAGCATGTGGAATGTATCAAATATCCAATAGAGTTAGTGCTACATTGTGAAGAGGAAAGATCAGATGTTCTACAATGCCTCAATCAATAGAGTGTTATGTTGACAAATATTATAATACTCTCATAAACTTTCTATATCCTACTCTGAGATAGTGAATCTCATCAATTCCTTGTATCTTGCATCTAGATTTGTGTTTGCTTTAGTCTTGCAAACTCTTTGTATCTTGCGTTGGGGTAGTGAACCTTAGTTTGCAAGTCCTTTTTGGTAGTGAGCCTTTATATTGTGAGTTAAATCCCACAATGATTTTCCCTCATTCGGTTTTCCACGTAAATCTAGTGTCATATTGTGGATGTGTGTTCTTGTCTCTTTTATCATTTCTACTATTTTGGTTAAGTTTAGGATTGGTGTATCTCTCATTATTGATAGTTGTTGAATTGGTTAAAGGTTTAAACTATTGCATATTTCTTTGTTTCTAATCTACTTAAGGATTTTTTGGAGAACTCTTGTTTTGAAAGGGTTTTTGTATAGAATAATTCACCCCCCCTCTCAATCTCTGAGTGTGTTCAACAACTTTAAGTCTTGATGGTGGTAAAACAAAGACACATGATGTTTTGTATGTTGAAGGTTTAAAACATAATTTATTGTTTCTCAGTCAGATGTGTGATAAATGATACAAGTTGTTCTTTAGTGTTGATGGTTGTGAAATTAGAGAATCAAGTATCGGTGAGTTGATTGCAGAAGGAAGTAGGACAGACAGTGATATTTATCACCTCAATGAGTTGAATGGATAGAGTTATCTCACCGCGCAAAGGGATGAAATTTGGCTTTGGAACAAAAGGTTAGGACACATGAATTTTGATGATATTTTCAAGATTAGTTCAAAAGGGTTGGTCTAGGATATGTTAAGAATTAACAAACCTTAGTCAACCAATCGCAAACCATGTCATGAAGGGAAGCAAACAAGAATAAAATGTCCTACTAAGGAGTATTCCACTTCAAAACCATTAGATTTGGTACATACATATCTGTACAGACCAATGAGGACTAAGAGTCCACAAGGAGACAAGTATTTCATGATGTTGATTTATGATTACACTAGGATGACTTGAATTGCATATCTAAAAGAGAAATCAGAAGCTTTTGAGAAGTTCAAATCATTTAAGGCTATGGTGGAGAATGAAATCGGAAGGACAATTAAAGTCTTGAGATTAGATGGAGGTGGAGAATTTACAACTAAGAATTATACAATATTTTGTAAATATAATGGAATTCGGAGGTAGTTCTCTGCCCCTAGAACTCCACAACAAAATAGAGTTGCAGAAAGAAAGAACCAGACTATACAAGAGATGGCAAGGACTATTCGATGTCAAGAAAATTTACAAGATATGTACTAGAGATCTAAGCTACATAGATAGTTGTGTATATTCTGAATAGAGTTCAGATCAAGTGCAAGATAGAGAAGACTCCATATGAGCTATATAAAGGAAGATAGAAATCCGTAAGGCACCTCAAAATATTTGGAAGAAAGTGCTACATCAAGAGAGATGAAGAGAATATGGGTAAGTTTGATTCAAGATCAAATGAAGGCATTTTTCTTGGTTACTCTTTAAGAAGAAAATCTTACAAATGTTATAACAAAATATTGAAGAGGATATTTGAAAGTGAAAATGTGAAGGTTGATGAAACTACTCAGTATAATACTATTTCAAAAGTAGAAGATGAAGAATTATCAATTCATAGAAACATTGAAGACTCAGAAGAAGTTTCTCCAAAAAACTCCTGCAAAGTATGTTCAAAAAAATCACTTTGCAGATTAGATCATAGGTGATAAAGATAGTGGGGTTAAAACCTAGAAGAGGTTAGAAAGATCAAAAGAATAAGTACATTTTGATTTACTATCAAAGATAGAACCTAAGACATATAAAGTTGCAAGCAAAGAATAGGGATGGATAAAAGCTATGGAGGAAGAACTAAATTAGATCATGAACAAGGCCTAAAGACAAGAATGTGATTGGAACAAAGTGGGTATTCAGAAACAAGCTAAATGAAGAAGGTGAAGTGATTAGGAATAAAGCAAGACTTTTGTGTAAAGGGTATGCTCAAGTTGAAGGTATAGACTTTGAGGAAACATTTTCTCTAGTGGCTAGACTAGAGGCAATTAGAATGTTCTTAGCTCTCTCAACATTCAAGAATTTCAATGTGTATCAAGTGGATGTGAGTTCAGTATTCTTAAATGGATAGCTTGAATAAGAAGTTTATATTGAACAACTGAAAGGATTTTAGTGTATCAACAATCCAAATTATGTGTTCAGATTGAAGAAAGCTTTGTATGGACTCAAGCAAGCTCCTAGAACTTGGTATTCAAGGTTAGATGGATACTTGTAGCAACAAATATTTTGAAGAGGTTGCCTAGATAGTAATTTGTACATAAAAATAGGAGAATAAATGTTGATAGTTGTGGTCTATGTTGATGACATCATTTTTGGAGGAAGCAATGAATAAATATACAAAAACTTCTAGAAGGCTATGCAGAATGAATTTGAGATGTCTATGTTAGGATAATTATCTTTCTTCTTGGGGTTGGAGATTGTCTAATCAGACAAAGAGATTTTTATTTCACAACACAAATACATAAAGGATATGTTAAGCAAGTTCAAGATGGAACATTGCAAACCTATTGCAACACCTAGGGTTACTAGATGTAAGTTGAGCAATGATGATGATTTTGCTCTGGCAGATCAAACTCTGTACTAGTCTATGATTAGTAGTTTGTTGTATGTGACAACATCCAAACCGAATATTATGTAGGCATTTAGAATGGTTTCCAAATTTCAAGCAACACCTAAAGAGACTCATGTGAAGGAGATGATGAGGATATTCAGGTATTTGAAGGCTATGGAATATTTTGGATTGTGGTATCCAAAGAGTGAAAATTTCACTCTTACTGCATATACAGATGCAGATTAGGCAAGATGTGTGGATGATTGGAAGAGCACAAGTGGCAATGCATTCTTCCTTAGAGACTGTTTAGTGTCCTAGTTGAGTAAGAAGCAGGAATCAGTTTCTTTCTCTACAACAGAATCAAAATACATTGTTGTAGCATCATGTTGTGCTCAAGTAATTTGGATGAAGTAGAACTTGAAGGAGATGAAGATTAAGTTTGCAAACCCTATCACTATTATTTGTGATAACACAAGGGCAATAAATATTTCAAAGAATCTAGTGATGCACTCAAGAACAAAACACATTGTAATCAAATATCATTTCTTGAGAGATAAATTTGCAAAGAAAGAAGTAAGATTGGAATATGAGGACACAAAGGAGTAAGTTGCAGATATATTCATGAAGCCACTTCCTAAGGAGACATTTGAGTTTCTCCAGCAGAAGTTGGGTGTTGTTTCTCCCTCCTCTTGATTTAAGAGGAAAGTATAGGGTGAGGGGGAGCTTGGTCTCTCAGCTGCAAGAAGGGTCGGTGCTCTCGTGGAGTGTTTTCAAAATTAGTGATGCATGGACTCAGGGGGGAGTTTATCTGGGAAATAGGTTTCTAGATGTTGTGTACCAGTATAAAATGGATGTTGATCCTTTGGCATTGATGTCAAAGTGGGAGAAAGTGGTGTCAAAATGTTGAAATGCTAAATCAAGTAGAAAGTGATCTTAGAATGCCATATCTTTCATAGTGGGAGTAAATGCTATAGCCAAGAAATTATTTAGGTGTGTTTGGTGGCCCCAACATTTTGTTGTTTGCCATCAATGACAAAGGGGGGATTGTTGAACATAAGTTGGACCATTGATGTCAAACTAATGTCAAAAGGATTGTTTCTAACAGTGTTTATCAAAGGGTGGACCAAGTTTGTCAGATGTGAAGGTTATCAAAGATGAAGAAGATTGTAGAACTACTAGAATTGTCATTTGACTTAAGATTCCAGAAGCATGTTGTTTGTCAATGTGTAGACTATCTAATCTATCATATTTAGTATCAAGTAAGTTGTGGCATGACTACCTTTAGATAGTTAATGTATTTATCATACCATTTTAGGTATGTAGTCAGCATGAGTGTGGTGGTCCAAAAGGATATCTTTGGGCAGAAATATTTATTAATATGGTTGGAATTTCTTGTAGAAATGTAGTATAGCTCTACAATTTGAAAGGAAAGTGTGTCTACACTAGTTTTATCAATTTCTTGAGTTTCCATAAGTGAGGCTCAATGTACAAGTATTTTTAAGTTTCAAAAGGTTTGTCAAGCTATTACAAGTTTGAGTTTTGTGTGGCAATGGCTTGAATCATCCAGAATTCAAATCATGTGTGTGGAGTGAGGATAAGACCTACTTAAGGTCCATGTGGTGGTGTAAGGCGTCAAGTTCTTTTGGTGGCAATAATTTTATGTTTGGATCGTTGTATTACATGTTTCATGTAATTTAAATTTAGGTCCACCCTATGTTATCCAGGTTTGTACTGATCCTTGGCCGACATGGAAGAGTGTCAATGTAATGTCATTTATATATTTCAAATGTTTAGATGCATTGTAATATAACGAAAAAGGAGTTTTGAGTAACATAGTGTATATAAGTGAAATGAATGAAAGGTATGTGACAGAAGTGTGAAGAAAATAGGGAGTGTCGATATCAAAGGTTCATTCTTAGTGTGAGAGAGTGTTAGTTGTCTCTTTGGTGCATATCAGAGTTATATTTTAAATCTGCCATTATTTTCTATATTCCAGTAGGACTGGTGTTATACTTATTGTATTGTTTCTATAGGGATTGGTATCTCTTTTCAATGGGGATTGGTGTCTCTAATAGGTTGGTGCCTACATCACATTATAAAATTCACTTATTATATTCCTGCTTGTGAGTGTTTCTAACCATGGTTTTCCCCATCTTGGGTTTCCACATATATCTAGTGTTATGTGTTATCTCAAGTGTTGTACTTTGATTACTAGCTTGTATGGTTCAATTATCTTCATATTGAAAATCTATATAATAGTTATAAAGGTTTCCATAATTGTTTTGATCTACTAATTCACCCCCCCTCTTAGTAGATTGTGTTCCCTTCACAATTGACTATGAATTTATGCTCAATTAACCAATTAATCCCCAAAATTACATCATATGATCCTAAAGGTGCCACAAAGAGATTGACTTGGGTCTAAAAATTTGGAAGCTCTAACTCACTACAAAAGAGACAAGAATCTACCCTCTTTTTTGGTCAATTTTCATATTGGACCATCCAAGTTTTTCCCATATACCTTGGTCTAACTAGTAATTTTAAAACTATCTTTAGATCTATAAAATATTATGTAGCTCTAATATCTATTAAAATAGAAACAAATTGACCAAATATCTTACTCGTTAATTTGATTAGAGAGGCTTGAAAATTAGCTTGTTTGGTGTCCACCATTGCATGAATCTAATGTTGTGCCCATTGTTGATTTCCTCCTCTTTGCACCTTGGACCGCTATGGATAATTAGTAGCGTAATGATCTCCCCAACAAGTATAGCATCCATCACGTGGTCCTTTTCATCCTCTTGGACTATCTCTATTGAATAAATCCTCTTGTTGTTGTAATTACTATTTTTGTTGTTGACCCTCTTATTATTCCCATCATGGCTACCTTCACCCTTTTCTTGGAATTTATTACCCTACTTCAAATTATAGATTTGGTAATTATTGCTTCCCTGTTGGTTATTGCTATTTTGAAACTTCTTGTTACCAAACCTGAGCTTAGAGTTCAAACTCTTAAGGTAATTAGCCAATTGCTACAACTTTTATTTTTTGGTGGCATTCTCAAAGACCTCATCCATGGTGAAGGGGTTATGAATGTCCCCCTCTATTTTGATCTAAGGCCTCAATCCTAAGATGAACTTTCAAATTCAAAAATGTTCATCCATCTAGTACTATGGTACAAACTTGACTAGATTAGTGAACTTCTCCCAATATTGGGTCACTATCATACCACCTTGGATCAAATTCTAAAATTCTACCATCTTCTTATTGAAGAAGAGTTGTGGAAGCCACCTTTTTCTAAAAATTTGGAGGAAGTGTTTCCAAGTGGTATCCCCTAGTAGTAGATTCCTCTCCACCATCTCATTATCCCACCAAGTGGTTGCCTCTCCAATGCGCTGGTATGCAATCCAAACAACCTTAGTCTCATTGGATAAGTTGTGGAGTTCAAAGTACTTCTCCATCTCTAAAACCCATTCCTTTCCTCCATCACTAATGGTCCTACCATCGAACTTAGGTGGTGTTATCCTCTTGAGGTCCTTGCCCAACTCTCCCTCAATCCTAGCCTGATTATTACCTCCTTGGTCCTCATGTGGACCCTTGATTTCATTCCTCATTCCTTGGGTTCTCATTTTGGTCTAAGACCCCTTGCATTCCTCTGACATTCTGTTACAGATTATCCATCCTATCCCCTTGCTAGATCAGGAGGTTAAGGATCTGGTCCAACCTGTCATTCTGTTCATTGCTCAATCCACTACAATTAGTGTGTCTAGTGTCCATTATGGTAAACTAGAAGTTTCTTGCATCAAATTATGCATCTTATTGTAATGGAAAAAGACCTTAATGTTTAAACTAGGGCTCTAATACCAAATGTAAAGTATAAATTTTATATAAATGTCAATTTATTCAAATTAACAAAAAGTAATTGCATTTATATCAATACAAGAGAAATATATCCAATCATGCCATGTCATCGTAGGACATATCATTATACATAAATTACAAGTATATGAGATAATGTGATATAATAATTGACTTAGGTATTCCATTGCCAATAAATCATAATGATACAATAAAAGTACAAGTAATGTACACAAACTCTGAAATCTTCAATAATCTACTCCAATAATCATCATATAACTCAAAGGATGAGAACATGATCCAGGTGCTTTTTTCCACCCAACCATGAAGCTTATGCTTCCCTGGAGATTTCTTTCTGACATGAAGAACCATCGACCCTACATGAAATGCTTAGCAAAAATAAATCAACAAACATGATGGAATTTGGTGCATGTCTAGCATATCTACATGCATTTATATCATACTAGAACATGCTATGATCGATACTAGGATATGTCAAAGAGTGAATATATAAAATAAAATCCATCTATCTCGATGGTCTAAATAGCTTGGCCAAGTATAAAGTTGTATACAACAAAATAAAAGTAGATCTAGAAAAAGTGATTACTCTATTCGACACCCGTCCTGGAAGGCAACTTTCCACAGACATAAAGAATGCAATATTTCCCTAGTCTAATAACTTGCATGACTAATAATTTAAAGACATTTACAATCTAAGACTTAAATTTTAATGTGTGTAACTATAATAAAGTAAATAAATTGATGCATCCTTCTATCCAATTAAGTTCATAAAATACCAACAACTCACAAAAGATACATGTCGAATTGACTATCAACAATTAGTGTAAAGAGATTGAAATTAAAAATTTCATATTTATATTTGAAAAAAAAATCAAAATATGATCAACTTGAATTAATATAAATAAAACAACTAATCTCTCATCTCAACTTTCATCACTCAAAGTCATAATAAATACTTAATTATTGATACAACTTGTGTATAATTTAAATAATCAAATTGTTTCATGTGTACTTTGCATTAATATGATATAAAAGAAAGAATAATAAAATAAAAGAATTCCAAATTAAGTATATTTTGGGTTTTCTTATAATTGCAAAGTCTTATTGAGTCTGCACCTTATTATGTTTAACTAAGTTTTGAAACTATATAATGTGGATGACATTGTATTAAATAGCTTGTAGATTAACCTGCTAATGTATTAAATAGATTGTAAACTAAATTGGAGACTTACTCCAAAGCATATTTCTGGCTTGTCAAAACCTAAGGTAATACCTTCTAAATCACCTCTTTCTAACAGTTCTTATCGATGCAAGATTAGTTATAGGATATGCACTACCCCATAGAAAATGAGAAAGAGAATACATGAGACAACTTGTGTGTTTAGGCACTTCGACTATGTGATTTAGAGACACACAAGGAATTTAGGCACTATCAAACTGTGATTTAAGGGAAGTTTGAACTTTGTGCATTTCGGCACTTCTATTTATGGTTTGAGAAATAGTTGAGGAAACTAGGTAGCTTCAAACTTGGATGCACGGGAAGTTTGAGAATTTCAGCATTCTAACCATGGTTGGAGGAATAGTTAAGGAATTCAATCAATCTCAAATTGTGATTTAAGGGCACTCAGGGCATCTGAGCACTAAAATTGTGGTTTTTGAGACATCTAGTTGGTTTGGCCACCTCAGACTGCAACTGAACGACATTTTAGGTATTTGGAAATTCTTTAATTGTCATTTCAGAGACGAGATTTTGAACACTCTCAAGCTATGATTTAAGGGAAGTTTGGGCACTCTGAAATTTTGATTTTAATGACAAATAGGGAATTTGGACACCCCTAAATTAGGAATTAGTTTGAGCATTTGGGTCAGGGCTTTGAGAAAAAAAAATCAGTATTGGGTATTGCTCATATTTTTATAGCAACATGAGTACTATTTAAGAACCCTAATTACATGAAATCGTAGTTCTGCTTTTGTTGATTTCGCACAGATAGTATAATAATACAGCGATGATCCAAGATATTGGAATTTAGAATAACATATTTATTAACCATTTTCCATAATGAATGATTGATTGATTATAATGTAGCGCTCAGGTTTCATCGACCACTCTCCATTTAGATTGGTGAATAGAAGCACCTTTGGAATGGCTGGCTATGTTGTGTTCTCCGTGAAAACTCCTCCTCTTGCAATGACCAACAAGTATTTTTCCTAGAGGAAATATTTCTTTTGCTCTGATCAATATTCACGTATGATAGCTAGAAAGAAGTATGAAGTTGCTCATTAAAGAGTATTTCTTTTTTCTCTAGAAATAGAAAATGGCTACCTCTTTTAGAGGCTTCAACTCCTTAACTGTCCCCATCCACTCCATAGTTAATAAAGGGTATTAAAAATTACAGTTTCTTCCCAAGTTCCACGACCTTTGTGGCAGATTGCACTTCATGCATAAAAATTTGAAAAGAACTCTCTCTCTCACTCACTTTTAACATGTGGTTCAATTGTTTTAACATCATGCAAATTTTAGTTTTCTTAAGTTTAAATTCATGCAATTAAATTACATTTATTTATATGTGTATATTAACAACTTAATTTAGTTTATTTATTTTAATTTTAAAGTTATTTGTTTAATTTTATTATTCATGCACATTTTCAATTTAAATTAGTTATAACTAAAATTAGGATAATAATGTTTTATTATATTAAAATTATCTTAAAATCATCATGCAGAAGCCAAAGCATCATACATTGCTATAAAAATTACCTATAATAAGGGCTACAAAAGGGTGTGGGTTGAGGGAGATTCCCTCAACATTATTAGGTGCCTACAAAGATTAAGCAAGCCAAGCTGGACTATAGAAGATCTAATTAGTGATTCCCTTGCTTTGTCTAGTACTTTCGAGGAGGTAAGGTTTACTCATATATAGAGAAGGAAACTCTATTGTTGACTTCTTTGCCAATGAAGGTGTCAATCTAATGAATGACAAGTCATAGGAGGGGTACATTTTAGTAGCCGAGGTGGCCTTGGTATTATTAATAAATGACTGCCAAAATGGATTATGAGGAGGGATGGGATGGGGGAGTAATAATTCCCTCTCCCCTCGCATGCTTTATGGTTAATTTAGCGCCCATTCCCAATGCATTGTTAAAAAATGGAAGGCTTTGGAATTGGCAGCGAAGAAATTATAGTGAAACTATAGTAGGGAACAGAAGTAGGGTGGAACCCATCTCATGTGATAAATGGAGAAACATAAGGAAGGTCTGGAAGATCCTGGAAAAGGGTGGCCTTACATCATACATGGAGAGGCTTCATGGGTTCAACCATGAAGCCTCCAATATTTTTGTCAAAAGTTGGAAGAATAGGACCTTAAAGGTGAATAGGGTGGATTTCCCTATCATAGAAGAATCCATAGCCCAAATCACTAGACTGCAATTACAAGGGTGGAAGTTCTTTAAAGAAATGAAGGTCAATGACGAAGCCATGAACCAATTTTTAAAAGGTGATGAGAAGGAAAATTTGGTAAAGTTGGCTTCTTGGGGCTACAATAGATTGACAATCATATTTATTTGGGAAGAAGTTGCAGAGGTTTTTATGAGCTATGTGACTCTTGATGGGTGCTTCACTACAATTTTGGGTTTCCATTTCACATTCCTTAATCATTTTCGACACAATCTCTTAGTGTCTTTTCCATTTTTTTGTTATCTTCTTTGGAGGCTTCTGTGTATGCGCATCTCAAAAACCCTTGAACCCTAGTTCTTCATGAGGGTCTTATACTTTTAATCATGGAGCACACCAAGGCCAACTCTCTGACCAAGGTAATCAAATATCAAGACCCTATTGTTAAGGACCGGCCAAGGGTGATGTTGTGCCTTCTACACACACACCTCGCTTGGACTGGGGACCCCCTCCTTGTTTTTCCTCTCACTGGGTCAATTCGTGTTTGCCTCATTTTTTTTTGGCCCCTATTTTTGGACCCAAGTTGATCAAGTGCTTTGAAATTATAAAATCTTAGCATGCCCAACCATTCACCAAATTTTCTAGAAGTCTCGAGGTTTTGCGAGAAAACCTTTGCGGGTTTTCGCCATGCGAAAGTCGCGCCCCCTTATTCCCTATGCGAAGATTTTAATGCGAGTCTTTGTTTGTGGGTAGCCGCACTAGGGATGCCATCTCCACGGCGTCGTTCACTATGACATCAACTTATCACCTTCCCACAACGGACTTCTTTCTTGCAGCTTCCGCCATTTATGTTTTTGCACCTGTACATGTGCACACTTTTTGAAACTCTTGCAATAAATGCTTGCACTAATGGCCGATTTCCTATAAATAGGAGACCACCAACCTATCATTTTCACCCAGATATTTTTAATTTGAAGAGCAAAGGAGACTCCTATGTGCATGATAAATTTTAAGGGCTCGAGCTTTAGTTGCCTCCTCCATTCACGTGATAAAGGTATGAGCTTAAATCTTCTTCCAGCCTCTGTGTTATCAAATTTACTAGGAATTGAGCTAGCTAAGGTTTCCTAGGTTATCAAAATTATGGAGCCGGCGTTATATAGTCCATAGTAGGGTTTTGGTTAAGTATGACCAAAATAAAAACAAATGTTGTTAAATCAAAAACCCCAATCCACTAACAGTTAACAAAACTCGAATCTAGGAGAATTACTGAGTGAAAGTTTGTCGTGAATTTTGGTCTGTGGAGCCCCATTCTCAAAACGTCGTTTAAACAACCTAAACCTTAACACCCCCCACATTCCTACTTCCCGTAAACAAGTTTGGGGTAGTCAAACTGATGGAGTCTTTAAAAATCATAAGTACCTTTTGTGATGCGAAAATATCGGTATTGGCCAAATTACATTTGAACCGTGAAGAATCGAAGCATAACAAAGCCATCAATACTTGAATCTCAACAAGATCAATCAAATGAAATCGAAACTAAACATTTTATCAAAACCTAACATACTAAATCATGAAATCATTCAAAACATCTATTCTAATCCATCTAAAACTTATCTTGTTGTGGAATTGGTGTCGTGTTGATGTGGAATGACGACCCTTCCCCAATCTCATGAGTAGTGAGCCTATTTCAGTTGATTCTATGGAAGAGAATCGATGAAACCATAGTGATTGATGTGTGAAAACCTAAATTATGCTAAAAATGAACATGATGCAAGCTAAGTTACCATGATTTTATGCTACAAATGATCTAATTATGCTATTGCTAAGCTAATCTAAGCTAAAATTATGCTAAAAGATGATTAGCCTAATTCATATACAAGCTAAGATGGATGCATGGAAGCCATTAATGGATGCTCTAAGCTATTATGCAATGAAAATGAACTAAAACAAGCTAACAAGTGAGTAAAAGATGAGTTTGTATGTGAATGAATTCAACAGGATGACTTTGCAATTGAAAGATGGATGTATGAGTTTCAACAGCATAAGTTTGCTCTGAAAAATATGGATCCATTTGTCTCCAAATAGTGATCTATTTATAGGAGAGAAAATGAGGAATGAAGGGTTGAGATCAAAAATCTTAATCAACGGTCCAAGATGAAGGGGATGAGAGGCATGGATCATGGATTCTCATCAGCGGATGAGAATGCATGATGAGAGTTAATCAAGGTCTCACACTTGTCTCAAAAAAACACACTTTTGACCTGCTCACACAAGTCAAAGGTAACTTGCTAAAGAGGTTGAAGGTTTAGCTTGTTCAAGAAGCCAAGTGAGTTGATCGGAGGAGAGAGAATATTCCTTTTGGGTGAGGAAAAAGGTAATTTACAAATTAAAACAAAGTTTTAATTGTGCAAAAAAGGGTAAAGAATATTCCATGGGAATATTCCCTTTGCTTAGAGGAAAATTAGTTTAATTGCTAATTTAAACAAGGTTTAATTTATGCAATTAGGGAATTAGAAGAATTAAGAGATATTTATTAAATTAGATGATTTAATAAATAGGGGAGGGGTGGAATGATATTTAATTAAATAACTTAGGGTTATTTAATTAAATAACATGACTTCGGAGATTAAATTAAATATATTGATTTATTTAATTTAATGAGATGAAGTGTTAGTGTGAAAAGAGATGAATTAACCCAATTTAATTAATTAGGAAAAATAGATAGAAATGATGCAATTAATTAATTAGCTAGGCTAATTAAATCAATTAAGCTAAAAGAGGATAGGTTAAAGAGGAAATGATGTTAGTAAATCTGATTTAAGTGTATGACATCGATTAGGAAATTTTCCAGTGTCTACACCTTCAATTCAAAACGTTTGTGGGTTCTTATGTGTGGAGTGTCACAAGCAAAAGTCTGTTGAGCGTAAGTCATTCCACTACGGTGAATCCCTTATGGCTTCTAAGCTTGTGGATCCCACCCCTACCATCACCGCGAACATGTCAATCACACAATCAAAAAGAATGACTGGGTCTTTACATCTATGGGTCCATCCTTGCGGGATGTCGTTGGCAAGGAGTCGCGGGACCAAAGTTGTTATTAACGAAAAATTACACATGGCTTTCCCACCAGTGACTTCTACGGTGTCTATCTTCGCAAAGCATTGAATAACTTCAAACCAAAACCTTGAAAATCACCAATTCTAAAGCCTTTCCAAATCCACCCTTACAGGTCGCCACTAGTGGAAGGACAATCAATGAAAGTCGCTTCCAAATGGAAAAATCCAAAAATATTTCTGCCTTGTGGCCTCCACCTCACCATTTCCCGCATCACCTCTACTGTTGTCTTAGTCACTAGGTCAGCTCCAACTCCATTTTCCCATGTGCTAAATGAGTTATTCAATGAAGCAAGCTTAGATTATTGAGGCCTTAGGCCTTTATGGGTTTTAACATGTGAGCACTCGTTTGTGGATCTATATGAACCTAAAGCCATCCCTTTACTGCCAAACACTTGACGACATTCGCATGATCGGCACCCGCATACCCAGTTTTAACATTTCATAACTTAGTAACTGATTCTCTAAGAAGGATGATCAAACATGACTTTCAACCCTTTTCTCCACGTGCTAAGGCTACTTAACTAAAATTTACCAAGTATAAAGTCCTTGTGGATATTGAGTGGTGGAACTCTGTTTGTAGAATGTCCTAGCCTCAAATCTGTTATTAGCGGTACAACTCAAACAACTCTCCTCCGCATCATAATTTTCCGCATGAACCTAAGAAGTAAATTTTTCCAAGGAAAGTGATCCCAAGTACTCCAATTTGCATTATCCATGTGACTTAATGTGTTTTCACTAAATTGACTTGATGCTTAAGCTTTGTGGAAATGTCCCTCTAGAACTTTGTTTGTGATTCGCTAGGCTCCCTAAGTCATTTCTAACAGCCATAACACTGGCAGCTTCCGCAAGGCGGAAACCCGTAGCTCCTAACCAGCAAAGTCACAAGCCTTACAAATGAGTATAAAATGATGAAATTTGATGAATGTAGTGATCTCTTTGAGGTATATGGATGTATTTAATAACATTTTGGCATGACTTGAATAGCTTTTCGTACTTCTAATTTATCAAGGCATTTATTACGTGTTCTTTGTGCAAGATTTATGGAACCAACTGAGAAGACTAAAAAATCCAAGAAGAGCACAAAGGCTACAAGAGGAGAAAAGGAAAAATCCAAAATGAAGTACAAGTTCCAAGGAGTTGAATGCAGCTCAAATGTTGTCTCACAATGGGACAAGGTAACGGATACAGACTTAGGCCACGTCAGCATAGATGAATTCATACAATGATTTTTGGTCAACCCAAAGTCTGAGGAGGCTTGGAGAATAAAGAGAAGTGGGATCACAAAAGTAGCAGGTTTCCCTCCAGCTCTGGTTAGCCTAGAGTTGATTTTTGCATGTAGGGAGTGTTACCACCCACAAACTAAGAGAATAATCATTGTGGACAAGAGGGTATTGGCCAACTTGACTCATGTCAATCAGAAAGACATTCGAGATCCCTCTATTCGACAAGATGGAGGAAACTAGAAGGAATATACTTTAAATGTGTGGAAAGTTGATCCAACTGGCTACAAAAGGACTATAAATCAGACATTGCTACTTGAGATGAGGGGTAGTGCCAATAAGGTGCCTCAAAATTTATACCAGAGTGACTTCACAAAGGAGGTTAATGACCTCATGACACTACTAAGCAGGGTAATGGAACTCCCTACTTCCTCAATCTTCAAGGAATGGATGTTGTACTTTGTGGAAGAAATCCTCCAAGGTGAAGCTAAGTTTCACTAGGAAAAGATAATCAATGATAATTTGCACAATCAGTTTGTCACAATAAAGAAGACAAGGGAGTTCTATATGACCTCCTACATTGTATATCTTCTAACAGTCACTTTTCCATACAAAGGATTGGATTGTGTTGGTCAATTGGGAATGAAGAAGGGGCATAACCCTGTCTATGATTGTTACCCACTGCTTCAATATAGGAACTATAAGATGGATTACAATCGAGTCAATGATGCATTCATAATGCACATTGTCCAAACCCTATCAAAGGATTACCATAAAATAATGTCTCACAGCATGAAGGCATTGGCCAGAAACTTTGGTTACTGGTTCATTCAATTCCCAAGTTTACCTACATAAGGGAAGAAGGGTTCTCGAGGTTTCCATATCATTTTCCAAGATACCCCAATGATATGATAATCCTACTTGAGCTCATCAGGCAACTGCAAACAACCCATTCATTGTTGCACAAGGAACACCGTGTTGGGGTTCCATACCCCATTTTTTTTTTCAAGGAGTATATTCATGCCCCGCTACCCCATTTGTAGAAAATTCAGAAAAAGAACTTGCAGAGTACAACCTGGAATTACACACAGAGAGAGGAGGTTTGGATCCTCTAGGAAAACTAAAGAAATAGTTCTGAAGATAGTATGCTCACTAGCCCCATATCGAAGACTTTTGGGCCAAATGTGACGATGATCATTAGGTCAAGAGAAGGCATTACATTAGAATGAAAGAAAATTTTATAAAATCTATTGATTTTTTTCTAGTCCTTGACTAGGTGGTCAAAGACAATAATGTTTTTGATGAAAGATACAATGCTCTAGCTAATGTTCCATTGTTGGTGATTGACTAGATGAGCTAGAGGTCACATATTTGAACACTATCACTTGCCCAATAGAGAAAAGGACTAAGAAATGGTTGGATGATCAAGTAGCACAATTACAACAATAGGGCATGGAATTAACATATGGAGAACTAGAAGATGACATTGAAAGTGAGACTAATAGTGGCGCTGGTGCAGGTTCATCAGGTGAGGCTCCTAAGTCTCCACCTGTCACTAGGTCAAAGAAAATAAAAGAGGTGTCAGAACGACAGCCTAAGCAAAAGGGAAAAGACTGCCTAAGAAGCCCAAGAGAATTGGAACCTTTGTCCCTGATATGCCCACCATCCAAGAAGAAGAGTCCTCACCACAGGAAGAGGAAGTCATACAACCACAATCACCTCCACCTACCACCTCTACACTTCCAACCGCTATTGTTGCACCATATTTTTCCATTCCCCCATCATTTCTTGTATCATCTCCGCCTACAGTGGACATCTCCATCCACCTCACCTCTACCTCTTTGACTGCACCTATGGTCATGTTGGATTCCTCTTCTTTGACTTCTTCTCCTCTATCATCTTCCTCCCTCCCACCTCCATTTCCAACTTTCTCTACTTTTCCACCTTCTATGCCTATAACCTCTTGGCACCTATTTCTTTTCCTGACACTTTTACCACAAACATGTCGAGGATGGCTTAAGAATTGTTGATTTGGATGAAATTTCCTCGGATGAAGAAGGGAAGAAAATTCCAAAGGATGGAGAAATGAGAAGGTTTGACACCTATTATGATGTGGAGATCTCAGATTATGAGTCTGAGGGTGAAAAGCCTAAAGAAAATAATGAAAAGGAGGTGAGTCCAAAGGAGCACTGCTCTAAGGAAGGAGGAAATGACACAAAGATTGATATAGGAAAGGGTGATGAACTCCCAAAAGTTGGCCAAGATGAGGGCCTAAAAAATGAAGAAGTGCATCCAGAAGGAGAGAAGGATAAAGAGAAGAAAGGTGAAGATGAAAGATGAGCCAATCCAAGAAGAAGAAAACATTGATGAAAGAAATGCAGAATCAATTGAGCCTGATAAAGAAAAAGGAATAATGCAAGAAGAAGGGCAAGACAAAGAAGAAGAGAATGTCAAAGACACTCCCAGACATGAGGAGGAGGAGCTTTCGAAAGTTCAAAGGGGAGGGGATAATGAATTCAACACTACATCCCTTGACCAACAAGCAGAAATCCTCTCTTGGCTAGAACAACAATTAAAGGGCAAAGCTCTTGTGCTTTCGGATCCAAAGACATGCTTGGAGGAAATATTGGCTCGAGCACAGGTGAAGACATGAGAAAAGAAGAAACTGAAGGTCAGATCACACATTACAACAGACACCTCAAGATCTTGCATATTGCAAGTGGTAACTCCGGTTGGGGAAAAGGATGTAGACACCATACAGGCCAAAGACTATGAGGTAACGACTATCAACCTGGGCTTCGCATCGAGAGCCTAGAAAATTGGTGAATTCCAAGGGTTTGTTACTACGATCTTGCAAAAAATGGATAAAGATCAGGCCATGAAGGAGGAATTGAAAGCACATATGGAAGAATTAACTACCTTTATACAACACTGGACCACAATCAAAGAAGAAGCTCCAATAGAATCACTGGCACCCACCTTGCTATCAAAGGAGGAAATCAATAAAATGGAAAGAATGAAGAATTGGGCCAAGTCCACATCAGAATGGTTCAAAATGGTAATAGACATAGGCAATAAAGGTATCCACTATGCAATCAAGATGCATAACCATTATTTGGTCTTCAAAAAGAGGTTGAGAAAGAGGCAGAGGCATGTAAATATTTTTTTGATCTTTACAAAATCACATACCCCAAACTAAAAAGCATCCTGAAGCTATTTGTAGAAATTTCGAAAAAGCAGTTGGCTCTACCAAAAGAAAATCATTGGCTATTGGAGGCATGGTTATTTAACCTTGAATTCAGAAAGAGGACTCTAGAGAAGTATCTGATTGAATTGGATGTTATTCATGCATGTGTTGTAGCTCACCTGGCTAAAAGTGATGACCTCTTAAAATTGTTGGCTGGAGTCGAGATGCCAACATAGGAATTGGAACATGAAGTCGTAAAGCATGAATTATGCAAGAGAATGAAACAGGGAACTGGTGACACTTTTTCGGTGGACTTTATGGATTTTTCCACATGATCTTTCTTTGAATCGGAACAAATGGTTTGGGCAGGAGATACATGTGTGAGGCATCATGATGAAATGATGGAGGAACTCAAGAGGATCACCTTCAGGATCACCAAATCTGACTTCCTAGAATGGGTTAAGTTACGAGTTGTTATAAGGAAATTTTTCTATTATGCTTCATTGCAAAAGGAGGCTGGAAATCCCATAATAGAAGACAAATACTTGTTAAAGTAGCTACATGACAAAATAAGCTAGAACAAAAAATTGGGTAAAGGAATAAATAGGGAAAAGACAAATAGTAGCAAATTTTATATTGTAAATTTTGTACTCATCTTGGGTGATGTAAAAACCCTGGGTTAGAATGAATCTGGGCCATTCATTGTGAATTAATCTTGGTCATTCATTCTACTTTTTGAAAGCTATAAATAGAAGCATCCTCTCATTTTCAAAGAGAGAGATGAGTTGTTGTGTAAAGAAACTTTGTAGCAATATATAAGAAAACATTGAAGTTTTGTGTTTCTTTAAGCTTGCTCATTGTGTGTGCATGATTCAACGTCCATGTTTATTTCAGTTAGCTTATTTACTACTTAAGTTTCATTTTAGCTTGTCAGTTTCTGAATAGCTTTAATGATGACTACATGTTACAGTATTATATGCACTTTCAGCTCATGCTTTTAGTGATTTATTGATGTTAAATTATTGTGTAAAGCTAGTCTAAGCGTGTTCATTTGTTGCACTTAATTTCAAAAATTTGTTCATGCTTAATAGGTGAATGTTACAGTCTATAAAACTGCAAAAGACCTTAGAAGATGGCACTAGTTTTGTGGCACTGTAGAGTTATCTTGGTTAAACAAAACTCAGTTTTGGGAGTATGTCTACTGTAATATCTTTCATTATTGCTAATGTTCATAGCTTTAGAGTTAGAAAAACTTTTAAACCCTTAAATCCTTTTTACTTTTCTTTAAATCTAAATTAAACACACAATATCACAGTAATGATAAATCTTATGAATGAGATGAGTTTTAGAGTGCTTTCATAAAATTACTACTACTGTTCATCATTTCCAGAACTCTAAAACTCCATTACAGACCCTTAACTTCCATGCTTTGTGAACCATAAAATCCCCTTGTGATTACAAGTAGATCACACATCATCAACTGAGTTGTTTTATGTATAGTCATGACCTGATATCCGAGAGACCTTGGGGTGATTATCTGAAACTTAGTTGCATATTTTTACCTTTCAAGAGAGACATTGCACTTGTGTTTTGTCTATGTTGAGATGTGCAGAAACGCACATCAATAGGTGGTTGAGTATTCTTTGATAGATAAAAGTACTGACGATGATGAAAATGATGAGTGGAAACTAGATTCTAAGACTTTAGATGAGGCGGTAGAAGTCCTTTTTGCCTCTCCTTTAGATTCACCTCAATGTAAGAGGAAGAAAAACAATTTGAAGAAGATTCCCCCTAAAAAGAAGACTAAGAAGTAGTGCTCATGGTCAGGTGGCTCCCAGACTAGGGCAGATGAGGACAAGTTGTTGTCTCAGGAGATGAAGGAATCTGAGTGTGCAAAAATTAGAGGTAAAGAGAAGGTGATTGATAAGGATCGCCCTAAACAACTCATTGATCATGCAAAAGTCACATGGAAGGGTCTCTTATATTGTTGCTAAATATGTGGGGAACAAATTAGGGAAGATTAAATTCAGCTCAAGTAATTTTCACCCCCTCTTAGATGATTTTTCTTACGTAAGTAATGAAAATATAGATATGTTGGATCTTTTGAACATGGCTAGGAATGGGTCCACTTGTAATTTTAAACTGGGGAAGTGGGTAATGAATGAGTTCAATAAGGTGAATTTTAAGATCAGAGGCCTTAAATATAACTATGGTAATCAACCCAAGGGGTTCCCTTCTAACTTATTGATTGAAAGGATTCTTGATTTAGAAAGCTTTGTCTTTGATTTTAAGAGAAACTATGAAAACTAGCTCTAGGGATTGGAAAACAAGGTAAAAGAGATTGAGAAGGACATTAAGAAAATTTTACAAATTAGTCATTATTCTATCTTAGAACAGTCTTGAATCTCTCAAAATTCTCATGGAAAATCTCAAGGATCTCAAGGAGGACCAAACTCTTGATGGTCTTCAGGTGAGGGGTCTTCCTACTAAAGAGAAAGGTAAGAAAGTTGTGGCAGATGAGGGCAAGTATCCAAGTGCTAGGACTAGGGGCAACATGAGGAAGTCTTTCAAGGAAGAAAATAATGAGTTGATGTCGATGGTTAACTTACACTACAACCAGGAGATGGAGGTGGCTAACAACTTGAAAATATGAAATAGGATCTCTCTGCTATTTCCTGATTTTGATTTTTTGTCTGTTGGTTCATTATTTTTGGCTATTGTATTCACTATGTCATTTGTAGTCTCAACAACATTTTGATGTAAAGGGTTTTGGGTCCCTTCAAAACTTGTTTTCCCATATAATCAAAACATTATCCTAAATAAATTATTTTCAAATAAAGTAAACATAATTCACAACATCAAAATAAACATATTTAATCTTTTTAATTACTAAATTATATTTTAGCTTTACTACCACATTTTAGAGAGCATATCAACTATTTGTCTTTATTTTCAAACAAACACAAAGTAGACACTCAAAAAATATTCTTGGCTAACTATATGCAGAATGTGAAACATATGAATCTATGTGGTGTGTGCAATATTTCTATCATACTCATCGATGTCAATTAGCTAAGCACCTCTACCTCGACCATGTTCTTGTCTTTGACATGTACCTACAGTCATTTGCACTTAAATTTTCATCAATAGTGTCAACTCATAAACCATAATCAAAGTGATACATGTGCATTACATCATCATCTATTCTAACATATGCATCAAATTTAAAATACATCTAGCTAACATCTATAAACATAACTCATAGATTAGCACATGTCAGAGATCCAAGGTCTAATTTAGTTTTCTAGATAATATAATGTCAAAATTGTGCAAGCAGAAAATATGTATGTGACATGACTCCCTTATGGGAACTACCCCTCCCCTATGGGGAGGAAACTCCCATATGGGATCCGCCCCTCCCATAGGGGGAGGTAACTCCCATATGGGAGGTGATGTCCCCCCTCCAATAAAGTTATCATTTTTTAAAACAAAAAAAAAAACTATTTTTCTATTCCACAACAATTTTTAACATGTTGTTTAGTATAATATAACAACAAATTTTATATTTTGTTCCCTTAAAACAATTTTTTTATATATTGTTTAGTATAATATAATAGAAACTTTTATCTACTTTTCCATAACATCAAACCATGATTTATAAGTCATCTTGTGAAATAAAACAATAATATTTATACATGTTATTTTGTAAGATAAAAACAATAATTTTTATGAGCTATTGTATGAAATAAAAATAACACCTTGTGTATGCTAGTTTGTATACATGTATATATATGAAATGTTGATAGAAGAGAGAAGGGAAGATCTTAATAAAATATTGTTGAATGGAATTCAAATATAGAAACAACACAAGAGTATTTAAGAGGATCAATCAAATATATTTATCCTTATCTAAAGCTTGCAAGAAAAAAAAGGAAGGGGAAAGGGCATGGGAAAAATTAGAAGGGAATATGAATTCCCTCCATAACCTATGAAGGCCTCTTCTTTTACAAACATTCAAACACAAATTAAGTGAAAATGAGAGAAAGATGATTTTTATAGAGCATCCTTATAGATTAGGGTTTGAATGTGAAACCATAAGATCCAATTATCACTTTCCAATCTAATCCTATGGTGGAGATTGAGTTCTTAATATATTAAAATTTTAATTAGTAGTTAATTTAATTAATCTCTTTTAATCATAATTTGATCCATGATGGGGACCTATGTAGCTAGAACCTTCACTTTAAGTTGTGACTTAAAGTCATTATATAAATATCTAATTAAGTAACTTTTGAACTTAAATTTAAACTTAAGCGAAAATTTATGAAATGAATTAATCCTCTTAAATTTGATCCCCCTCAAGATCTTCTAAGATGTTAATCATTCATATCATCCATCTTTCATTTCATCGTCACACTTTTATCCTTAATTCATCCTAAAGATCTTCTTTTGTGTGCCTAAAGTTAGATCAATCTAGAGAATTAGAGGTTCCTTTCGCACATTCTTGAAAATTGATCCCTATTTTATGGTGCAAACTAGATTGCAACACAAGAAGGACATGGAGACCAACAAAGAAACATCAACTTCAAGTGACCTAAGTCAAACCAATTCTGAAATCAATCATGTTAGATCAAGCAATCCCCTAACTAATTTCCCTCCATCATCACAAAATCCTCAAGAGGAAGGTTAAGTAGAGGATATCACTAATTTAATGCCTTCAGGATGACACAAGATGAGATCATCGAGATGGTCCAAAATCTTGAGAATCATAGGATTTTCAATATCATGATGAAACTCCATCCCTCACAATATATGCTTGAATTAGCAAAACAAAGGGCTAAACTCCCTTCTGATTACGATGTAAGTGCTATTGTAGAACAACCTCTTGGGATCATGCCCCCAATTTCATCCACACCTCCAATTTCATCCACATTCCCAATTTCATCCACACCTCCATTCCAAAGCATCCCCCAAATTACAATCCATTGCTCCAACTCAACCCATAACAAAGGGAGCGCATTTCTCAATGCACTACAAACACACCCCCTTGTGAATAATCAAGATTTGGATCACTATCTTGGGGCAACCTGTCCCCAAAAATCCATTACACCCATATGTCCCCCTCACCTTTCAAGATCCCAATGACCCATCATCATCATTTATGATGACCTGAAGGTGACAGGGGGCATCTTTGACCCTTGATCTTCATCATTTCCCCAAGGAATTATGCCACTCACTTTTCCACCACTTCCACCCTTGCCGCCAACATCAGCATCACCTCTCAGTTTGGGGTTACCTCTGTTGTTGCCACTAATTCAAAGCATCCCCCCAATCATTAATCAAAGCATCATACTGAATCCTCCCATCTTTCCATCAATATTGCAACAACAAATGGCAACCATCCCAATAACACAAGCAACCACCACATCATCAACAATTCCCCAAATAACTCAAAACATGGTCTCTCAAGGACCAAGCATATCAATCTCACCATCCACTACACAAATCCCAATCATCAATGCAATAGTGCCTCTCATCACAACAACAAACACCATTCTGAATCCACCACCACCACCACCAAACTCAAACACGTCAAACCAATATATCATCGCATTACAAGCCACTCAACAAGCTTCCTATCAAAAGGCACTCCAACAAATCCAAAATTGACAAGCTGCACAACTAGTCGCTCAACAAATGCAAGCATAATTAGTTGCACAACAAGCCACACAAGCTACGCAAGTAACACAAGCAACCCAATCTGCTCAGGTCATACAAGCCACACAAGCTACCCAAGCTACACAAGCCCAAGCACAAGAGCAAGCATAGGAATAGGTGCAAGCACAGTACCTCACACAACAACAAGTATCCCAACAACAAGCATACCAGCAAGCATCGAAGCAATACCAAGAACAGTAAGAAGAAGCCCAATTAGCAGCCCAACAACAAGCATTGTTGGCACAACAGTGCCAGCAAGCTCAACAATAGGCATTATTAGCGCAACAAAAATAGGCTTGTTGTTGGTACAAAAATAGTTACAAGCATATTTGGTGCAACAAAACATGCAAACACCATCCACCAACACATCAACCAATCCACCCATCCCTCCAACAATTGAACCACCACATAACACCTTCATTCCACCCCTTGATCTACAAGATGACATAACAACGCAAATCAAGTTTCTCTCCCAGCAAGTGCTTGATCTTCAGTCAGGGAAAACCACAAAGACACCCAGCAACTTGTGTCCCTATCTGTTTGATAGGAGTCTTGCAATGAAACTATTCCAAAAGGGATTTTAGATCCCTAAATTTGATAAATACCATGGGATAGGAAACCCTAAAGATCACATCAGGGAATTCCAAGTACATTGCATGGAAGTCGCATATGACGATACATATCTGATGCAGCTATTTCCTAGAAGTTTGGCTAGCCAAGCCATGGAGTGGTTCTCTCACCTCTCTCTAGGCATCAAGAAGTTCTAGGAGATAGTAGATGCATTCATAAAAAATTATGCATTCAATATCGGTATGGATGTCAGTCTAGAGGAACTATCAACTCTTAAACAAGGTAAAAATGAATCATTTGCTTCCTTCCTACAATGATGGTGATCCAAGCCAATAGGAGCAAATAGGTCATGCCAAAAGAACAACAAGTTTGCACCATCATTTACAATCTTGAAGGAGCCTTGGCATTCCATCTCAAGGTGCAAGGTATCACCACATATGACTAATTGATCTCCAAGGCACTTAACATTGAATGAGCCCTTATTGCAGAAGGAGGGACACCCACATATCCTGAACAGCAAAACAATCTCCTATCCACCAACTATAACGATAAACCTCACACATGGGAAAAAAATAGAAACATTACCAACAATGGTTTTTTCGATGCTATAGTTGTCATCAGTGCTCCTCGAAAAAACACACCAGCACCCCAGCAACAACAATTAGAACAATTGACAAGCTAACACTCTGACTCAGCAGCCAAACAATCAAATAGTCAACAATGTGAAAGATCTAAGGGGTCCACCCCAACAAAACAAAAACTCCCCCAAGCGGAATTACACAGCCCTTGGGGAATCAGCTGAATCCATCCTGAGGAGACTAGTGGAGGAAAAACTCATCATAATCCCCACCTAAGACAACTATCAAGAGCCCTTGGTGAAACCGTCATGGTACAATGAAAATCACCTTTGTGATTACCACAAAATCAAGGGACACACAACTACCAATTGTATGAGATTGAAAAACTTAATCCAAGACCTCATTGATGACAAAATCATAAATGTGGAACAACCAATGGGAAATCAAAATCTCAAGATCTACACGAATCTGATGCCCAATTGTAACAACAAAGGGAACAATAATAATGATAAGGGAAAGGGTGCATTCAAAAGTGTGAATCATGTATATGACCATGTTGTCTCATCCTTAGATGAGTATTGCATTGTTATCACCATCAAAGGAGCCCAAGCTGATTGTGGAGTCACCACAAGAGGTGGAAAATTCACCATCATAGGGTCATCTTAGCCTCCTAGAGCATCCACTTCCAATCCAAGATCCATTCCTAGTGGTTATAATGTCCTCTACCAATTAAAAAAACCCAGCACAAATCTCCATCATGGAATTGTTGAAAATATCACCAGCCCACAAAAAGATCCTTGAAGAAGCCTTGGCCTCATCTTCCATCCCTACTGATCTTGATGCGGATCAATTCCAAGATATGATCGCACACATCACTACACCTCACCTTCTAAAATTTTCAGAATAGGATCTCCTGACACAACCATCACACAACCGTGCGCTTCATCTTGAGGCTTACGTCCATAAAAACAAGGTCAAGAAGGTCCTGGTAGATGGAGGTGCAGTGTTGAACATATGCACCCTTAAATTAATAAAAAGCTTGGTCTTATCTAAAGATGTTGAAAAATGAAAAGGCATAACCATCAGAGCCTATGATGATCAAGAAAGAGTGTCTCAGGTCATAATCCAACCCCCTATTCAAGTAGGGTCGGCCATCATGGAAACAACATGTCAAGTTCTCGACCTGGAATTTCCTTATAATATTCTCTTGGGGCGTCCTTGGATTCATGGGATGCAAGTTGTAGCTTCCACCTTCCACCAGTGTGTAAATTTTCCATACCAAGGTCAAGAGGTCATTGTCTGTGGGGATCCTGAACCGTTTTACTATTGCAAAAATCTAGAAGCCAAATATTACAAAATCCCCCAAGTGCCTAAGAACAATGAGGGCCCCTCAACTCCGTACATTGATCCAGCTACTCTCACCTCGACTTTTGCGATAGAGGCACATGCCATCCCCGCCATCTTTGATATCAAGGTCATTATCTATGACAATGGGTGTGGAGATTATGCAATTCCAAAAAAAAAATTGTGGTAGGAGAGTTACCACAATCTCCTAGGTCACCAGGACAACCACTGACAAATAATGCTTCCTCATCCCAAACATTCACGGAAAGCTCCTCTAGCTTTAGGAGTTGGGGAGACCTAGGTCGAGAAGTAATAGAGGAGGACCCATCAAACCTCCTATACCAAAATAATAGACCAGCAGCTGACCTACCTATGGATGATAGCAGTAAAGGCTTACAAATGATGCTCGCCATGGGCTATGATAGAAACCAAAGGCTTGGATAGAATGACAATGGAATCCTAGTACCCATCATTCCTAAGACATGAATGAGAAATCTTGGCCTTGGATGTATCCCTCTAAGTATAACCATACATGGCTGAAATCCCCCGATTAAGAAAGTCAAAACTCCTCAGCTATCAACGGTCGCCCTTCAATTATCTATATCCATAGGTCTGCCTTTAGATAATTTCACCTTTGACATAACTAATGTGGGTAGTAGTGACGAGGACCCCATAACTTATTTTCCTATACTTTTCAAAGACACCTCCCTACTCATGATTAGTACCTTGTCTTTTGAGACCCACGACCATCAAACCCATGAAATCAACCTAGTCTACCCCTAGCTCATCGATTACAACCAACGAGGACCGCCAATTCTAGACACTTTCAAAAATAATGAGGCACTCTCAAAATTCATGGGACTACGGAACACAGTACCATACAAAGATCTCAAAGTTGGGTTTGATATCATTCTGGACACACAAGCCTATTATGGGGAAACGATTGAATCCTTTAGTCACAAAAGCAAAAAATTGAGAATAATCTCAAGGTATTTGAGTGACAACCACATTGTGGCACTCTCTGACCCAAAAATAGTAAAAATAAAGGACATATCCAATGGTGAAAACCTCTCTAAGGCACCCGAGGATGAAGGATTCAATCTTCCTCTCAATGCTCTACATCAAGAAAAGTTAGTAGTTCTAGCCAAGAAGTGCAACCTAGTCAACTTGGGAACAGAGGAAACTGTGCATATCACATTTTATGTTGAATCATTGATGTTAGAAGAATAGGAGCTCATAGCTTCCTTCTTAAGGGAGAGAAAGTTCAAATTTGTATGGAGCTATTCTAACATGCCTGGGCTTGATCTAGCGATTGTGGTCCACCATCTAGCAGTTTACCCTGAGGCAAAGCCCGTCAGACAAACTCAAAAAAATGCATCCTCAAATTGCCTTGTTAGTCAAGATGGAATTGAAGAAGCTACATGATGCAGGGTTCATATGACCAATTGACTATCTAGAGTGGGTATCAAATATGGTACCTATTTCAAATTCTGATGGGGGCATCTATATCTGCACATACTTTAGATACCTCAACAAGGCTTGTCCCAAAGATGACTTCCTACTTCCCAACATTGATATGATTGTAGATATGACTACAAGACATGAGATGCTTTCACTGATGGATGGATTCTCTGGGTATAACCAAATCATGATAGCCAAAGAAGATCAACACAAAATAGCTTTTACTTGTCCATGGGGGAAATATTGCTAGAACATGATGTCATTTATCCTAAAGAATGCTGGAGCAACATATCAGAGGGCTATGACCTTAATCTTTCATGACATGATCCATAAGACTATGGAAGATTATGTCAATGACATATTGGAAAAATCTAGAAAGAGAAGGGACCACATAGCAGCATTGGGTGCCATCTTCGACATATTGGAGGAATACAGAGTCTGCCTTAATCCGAAGAAGTGTGTCTTCAACATACAATTAGGGAATTTGTTGGGATACATTATGTCTATGAGAGGAATTGAAATAGATCCTGCTCAGGTAAAGGAAATCCTTGAGATGGAGGCACCTAATACATTGAAATAGTTAAGAGGCTTACAATGCATGCTCTAGTCCATCCATCAGTTCATAGCTCAGCTAGCAAACAAGTCAATCCCATATTCTCATCTACTCCACAAGGGGGTAGCGTACAAATGGGACGACAAGTGTGATCAGGCCTTCAACAAGATCAAAGAATATTTTCTCACACCTTCGGTGCTTATGCCACCAATCCCAGGAAAGCCTCTAATCCTCTACATATCAGCAACAGCAACAACTCTCAGTGCTCTCCTAGCTTAGCACAATGAAAATGGAATAGAGAGGGATATCTACTACATTAGTCGGACCATGGTGGGGCATGAGTGAAATTATTCCTTCATCAAAAAATCTTGTCTAACAGTGATGTTTGCCTCATAGAAGTGACACTACATGTTAACACACAAAATCAAACTCATTACCAAGATCAACCCACTCAAGTACCTACTTTCCAAAGCAATGCTCACAGAAAGGATGGCCAAGTGGGTCATGATCCTATCAGAATACAACATTGAGTACGTGGAATGTAAGGCCATCAAAGGACAAGCTATTGTAGACCAACTGGCAGAAGCGCTAATGTACTCAGAGAATCTGCTAATTTTAGAGTTCCCTGATGATTCCATCTTCAACTTGAACATAGCAGACCATTGGAAGTTGTACATTGATGGCTCCTACACACAGCACAGATTGGGAGCTGAGGTCTTTTTCATCAATCCATAGGGAGACTGCATACCAAGATCCTACAAATTAGCATTTCCCTATACAAACAATATCACAAAATATGAGGCTCTAACCATAGGACTCATAATAGTAGTGTAGTGGCATATCATGGCCCTCAAGGTATATGGAGATTCATAGCTTATAATCAATCAAGTGAATGATGAGTATCAAACTAAAGAAGACAAGCTAACTACATACAAGAAATTGGTGGAGAGTCTTAAGGAGTCCTTCATTGAGATCACATTCAAGCAAATACCTAGAGAAAACAACAAAGTGGCAGATGCCATGGCGACAATTGGATATCCCTCGCAATGTCCCAAAGCATGAATTCATGGTAGAGTAGCTTCTCGTACCTACATTTGAGGTACCAGAGTCAGAATTTATGTGTAAAATCATTGGTCCTGGTGATCCTTGGTACCATGATATATACACTTATCTAAGAATAGGAGTCCTTCCAGCTGATATAACCTCAAACCTTAAGAAAACCTTTATCAATAAAGCATCTCATTTCATCATCCTAGGAGATACCCTTTACCGAAGAAGCATTGAGGGAACCCTATTACATTGCTTAAACATTGAGGAGGCATTGACCACTTTAACCGAGGTACATAATGTGGTTCACACTTGAGTAGTATGACCTTGGCCAAGAAATTACTGAGGATAGGGTATTATTGGCCTACTATGGAAAGAGAAGCACATGACTATGTTAGAAGGTGTCTACAATTTCAATAGCATGGGGACCTCATCCATGCACCAGCTCAAGATCTCCATCCTATTGTCACACCTTGGCCCTTTTCATAGTGGGGGCTCGATGTCATTGGAAAAATCACCCCCACCTCATCTAGTGGTCACAAGTTTATCATTACTGCCACTGAGTACTTCACAAAGTGGGTGGAAGCCATACCCATGACTTACATTACTAGAAAGAAGATATCAAAGTTCATCCTGAACTATTTAATATATCGCTACGGTGTCCCACAAGCCATTATCTCATATCTAATGGGACACCATTCAAAAATCAAGATGTCCATGACTTATGCTATAAATTTAAAATCCAACATTTCTTTTCCACCCCGTATTATCCCCAAGGAAATGGCCAAGTAGAGGCTACAAACAAGACCATTCTAAAAATCCTCAAAAAAATGGTCAATGAAGCTAGCCGTCATTGGCATCTCTAACTAAATCTTGCCCTCTAGGCCTATCAAACCAGCATTCACACACCCACAGGTGCCACCCCCTTTTCCCTGGTCTATGGATCAAAGGCCATATTACCCATCAAGATCGAGCTCCCATCACTAAGAATATCACTACAGAATCTCATCACAGATGAGGAATATCGGGTGTCAAGACTGAACGAGCTAGAACTGCTAGACAAACAGAAAATGGAGGCCTTGAACCATCTATAGGTATACCAGAACCACCTCAAATGGAACTATAACAAGATTAGGAGTAGGACTTCAAATTCAGAGAACTTGTGCTAAAGGAGAACCAGAAGAACGTCCCAAACCCAAATGGAAAAGGAAAATTTGAACCCAACTGGTTGGGACCATTTATCATCACAGCAAGTTACAAGTCAAGGGTATATTAGTTATCAACACCGGAAAGTGAGCCTCTGCAAGAGCCCATGAATAGCTCCCATCTCAAATAGTTTTATGCCTAAATCTTTCAAGGTATAGAACCAAAAATACAAAAAATTAGAAAATGTTCTAAAAAAATGGTCACCCTGATGAAAACCTAGAAAACAAGTATCTTGGTGACAACAAAAAAATAAAAAAGCAAAAAATCCAAAGAATTAGAAAAAATGATTAAAAACAATAAAGAGAAAAATCATCCTCTAGTGAAAACCCCTTCGGTGGCACTTTGGGATAGTACCTTGGTGAAAACTTGGCAAATAGGTGCCTTGTGTAAATAAGCACTTTCCATCCACCAGGATCTCCACGGCTTGTTATGCATCATCCATCCATTACGCTTCCATCATCTATCGCATTTCATATCTCTATCAGTCACTCATCTGCATCTACATCATAGCTTGGTCCTATGTTCATGTCATGATCCCTCATAGTACTACTCAGCTCGTTCTCAAGGTCAGTTTGCCCTGCCTATATTGGAGTAGTCTATTGCATCACGTTGGGGGCATGTGCTCTTCGGATCGGATTCGTGTATTCTTGAAATTCCAAAATTAGAAAATCTAAAAACATCAGAAAATCCAAAATCCAAAAACATTCATAAAATCAAAAAAATCCAAAACTTTCAAAATCCAAAAATAGGTCAAAAAGTCAGTCAAAAAGTCAAAAAATAGAGTTGTCTTGTCGAACTACATTGTCTCTGAGCTCTAAATAGAGGCAAGGATGATCTTTGATCATCCCCCAAGACACTTAGGTTAGTCCTTTAGGAGTCTGTCATAATAAACTAGCAATCCATTTGTTCATATCTCATCAATAATCGAGTTTGTGCTAGTCAAACTACGTTGTCTCTGCATGTATAACATAGGCAAGGCTAATTTTTTGATCAGCCCCCAAGGCCCCCAGGATAAGTATTTAGGTTAGGTCTTCAATCAAAATCTCAGAAAACCCCAAAACATTTGAAAATTCAAAAAACAAAACCAAAAACAGCCTCAAAACATTTCAAAAACTTCAAAAACATCCAAATATTTGAAAAAACCATCTGTCCCATCCTGCTTTCACCCACAATAAACATCACTCACGATAAATCAATCATCATCCCCAACCTTTGGTGAAACAGTTGGAAATAAGTCTAGTAGGCTAAAAGTGAAAACTCAAACGAAGGTCTCATGTCTAGGTCAATACGTAAACAAGTTAGTCAACTCTTCATATCAATAGCTTATCATCCAATCAGTCCCAAATCAATCATCTAATATCATCATGTCCTAGGATGCATCCTTCCTACAATGGACATCAACATCAGGCATCACCGTAGTTTAGTCTTGGCTAGCGGTATTGAAGAACATTAACTTGTTTGGTTTACTTTATCTTTGTCTTTTGGCATATCTTTTTGCGCTCATTTCAATGACCTCTTGATGATGTCCTAAATGAAGGAATTTAGAGAGAAATAAATGGGGAAATGATCATGATCTTTTTATCTATCGTGCTTGATGGATATTCTTGTGATATAACCTTGGCCATGTGTGCTTTGTTTGGGTGTATGGAGGATGTTTTAGGTATCTTTTTGACCACATGGGAAGGCTTGCCTTTCTATGTTTTGGTCTGAGATGTCTAGAATATCTAAACTGCATTTTAAATAAGGTTTTGTGTGCCAGGTGTGAAACTCTATAAAAACCTATGTGAAATCAATTATTTAATTAAGTATACTTGTGTTAAATATTCTTAGGATAAACCTAGTATGATCTAGTATTGTAAATTAAAAATGTTTTTATTAAGTAAATTAATTATTTTAATAGGATGGGGCTTTCCTATGGGTAAATTAAATTCAAACCATTTTCATATCAAGTTAATTAAATTGATATTTTAATTTTATATTTGATTTGTTAAAATTATAGTGGACTAGTTATATTTTATCAATCAAAAAATGGCAAAACCAAACAATGGTCCATTTAAACCAAGGAGGTTGTGGGAAAGGACGCACTACCTCACCTCAATATTTGTGTCAATTATACCTTAATTAAATAACAATAAATGAATCAAACAATAGCAAGGTCAAACTTAAGGATTTAATTCTTTAAGAATTATATTGGAAACAACTCTCTATTAACCTAACCTAGAGATGTGACCTTGTTGTAATTGAATGATTAATCCTTGAAATTAAGCATGTGTGATTAAATTAAACCATTAGTAAGTTTAATTAAATCGACTTAGGGAACATGGCGATGTTTTCTTATCCTGAGAAAGGGGATTAGTAAGGTATTCAACTATTTAATGATTAAGTTTAAATACTATAGGTAAAGTATAATAATTTAAACAATCCTTATCTTGGGACCCAGAGGGGCCTTTGATATAAATTAAACTAAACCTACCCTAAGGTGTATTAAAATTATTCAATGATGAGTGAACATGAAGAATTAATTGACCCCTTGCATAACATGGATTCAATTTAGTTATATTACCTTAAGGAGATAGGGTTTAATATATTGGTAATCTTTTGTTGATAAGATATGGAATATACTAATGTATAATCTGCCCAAAATGAAATTTATGAGAATACTTAACCATGATATGTTTAACATTGAACAACTAAATCAAAGTTAAATGAAACTTGGATTTTAATCTCTTAGGACTCAACAAATGTCTAGCCATTATTAAACCTATTTGAACCTAAGGCACTTTAAATTTATAATATGGTTGACCCTTGGTCTTAAAATTTAGTCTCACAAGACTTATTATAATCGATCCAAGACTTATGCTAATGTAGATGACTTTAGGAGAGTGCAAGGTGGTGAGTTTACGAGTAAGACCTAACGGAGACCATTTAATGAACTCCTTAAAGTTAACTTCCACACTTGGGATAAGAAGTGATTAGACAAAGGTGTACAACTTGTACCTTGACTAGTTATACCTTGAACACTTAAAGAGATTGATACGTTAATTAATGTGTTCTAAGAAAATTAGTTGGGTTTTTTAGCAAAATTATTGGGCATGACAGTTTTAGAATCAATCTGATCAAGAAAAGGTAGAGTTAGTGATCAAACCAAATTATTCAACTCTATGCTCAAACATTATGGAATGACAAACTTAACTAGTACAGGAAGACCTTCCCACAACATGATAAATAATGGAAGGAAGTAAAGGTAGAATTTTTGTAAAAAATTGAATCTCTAGAAATTCCAATTGAGAGTGTTACAAAGATGAGAGAATTGGTATAGGAGGAAGGAGCATCAAAAAAATATTATTACCAATGGTTCAAATAAGTATCTAGAAATTTAGAAGAACCACTATTAGAGAAAAACACATATATTGGTTCATTTTAGGATTAACTCTAAAAATCAAAATATCTTTAGATGGTAGTATATTTGGAACATACTCATAGTTAGTAGCTTTATCCAACCACATAAAAGCATAGTCATGGAGAAGAAAGATAAAGGTTAATGAGAACAAGGATATAGAAAGGTTGAATTTAGAATTAGAATAGTTAAAACCTAAGCAAGAAATACTTTCTAAATGAGACATAAGTCTACAAAAAGCATAGGGAAAATATCTAATGTAAATGCTTCTCAAGGGAAGGAAATAAAAGAAATAAATGTCTAGTTATGAAAGGAGATAATAGAGCTGTTGTATTGAGGGTGAATTTGATAACACCTCTAAGAAAGCAATAAACATTCTATTTTGGCATCTATAGAGAGTGAGATGACCATGAAATAGATAATTTCCCATCATTAATTTTTAGACTCAAAGAAATAAAATATGAAGAATAACATGATATATGGTGTAACTAGCACCATAATAACAAAGGAACCACACATCAAAAGATGACATACATTAAGGGTCTTGCAAAGAGACCCCCATACAATCAGTACTAAGGATATAGAGTACCAATTTAGAAGAACTAGAGAAGTATTAAAATACTATAAAACACATGTACAAAAAAACTAAAAAAAGGATAGAAGATAATTTAGAAAATATAGGGGTGGAAGAGAAAGAGGTAGAAGCAACCAACAAATAAAAGACACTAGTTTCTACAAAGATGATAAGCAAGGTCACTATACAAAAGGATGTTGGCTAGATGGGAACAAGCAATGTAAATTCTGTGATAACCCAAACCATGACCATAATCAAATATTGATGAGCTACAAGGACCCAATGTTATTATGCTAAAATTCCCCAAAAATGCACTACAATGAGAAAAGGAGATGTTAGAAAGAAGATAAAGATAATTTTATCACCTTTGATAAAGAATAAAGCTCAAAAAATGAATACCATGAGAGAAAATAGATCCAAAATAAAAATTCCTAGTAGAATACAAAGGTAAGAAAAAAGTTGAAGTAGTAATAAGAATGGAAAATATATCACAAAATCAAAACAACAAATATATGACATAGAGAATGATGATGATGATGAAGAAGATTTTTTTTTTGAATAAATATAAACATGACAAGATAGTTTAGATAAACATTTTATAAGTAAAGAACAAAAAAAAATACTATAACGCCTACTTCTCAGAAAGAGAAGCTCTCACACCAAAACAATTAGCCACATTAACATGACAAAATAATTTAATTGAAACTTTGAAACAATTATGTTAGTATTGGAATAAACAAACAACTCAAAATCCACAAATTAGAAAATTTCCAAAAATATATAGGTCATGGAAAATTAAATTACTAATGATCAATGCACACATTAAAAATAGAAAAATAAGGTTCCCTCAATCTTGGATAGCTTAAGCTAAACTTTGATGGCTTAGCTAAAGGTAACTCAGGTCAGGGAGGTGAGGGTGGTATTATACAGGATCATAATGGTAAGGTTATGCTCATTTATGTTGTTAATCTTGGATGACAAACTTCTATTTTTTCTGAAGTGACAACTGTTCTCCATGGCTTACAAATTTCTCACAATAGAGAAATCACCAATCTATCAATTGAAGGAGATTCTTCTAACACTATAATGATGTTAATTGGTGCAATGTCTCCATGTTGGCCTCTGCATGATATCATCACCATAGATTTCCTTGAAATTATTCACATTGATAACTGTTAGTTTAGTCATGTGTTTCATGAAGGAAACAAGGTGGCGGATGGGATGGAAAATCTAGGTGTGCTCATGGGAAAGATTAAAATTTGGGAAGATCATTTAATGATCCTGAATTATTTGAGAGTATTTATCAATAATGAGGAGAATACAACTTAAATTAATAATTAATATGAATCCCTCTTGAGATCATAATGTTAATAAGCATGTCCTGAATCGCATGAAGGAAAATCACTCCCCTTCATCTAATCTTATTTACATGTTAGTTGTGCCTACTACTGATAATTACATATGTTATTTACCATGTTTTTCTTATCCCTCTATCCTCTACTAGTGTAACAAATAAAATGGGAGGTGATTTGGTTCAAGAGGAACCCACTTCTTGTGAAATTTAGAGGAATGATAAAGATATTTGGCCTATTTTGTAGAAAGAGAAGCTCGCCTCCTTTATTGAGGCAATGAAATGGCATAACCCTATTATTTCCATGGTTTTCCAACTCTTGGAAATATGGGTTGGTATGCTCATCTCTTTCCCATGCCGAATCATTTCCATTATAACATCAAAATGAATTTTTCATTTTATTTATCATCTTCCCTTGAACAATCCAGGAAATCTATCCAAGAAAAAGGAAATCAAACAGCTCTTCACTAGGGCCTTATTTACAAGCTCTACCAATACAATGTTGGCCTTTCCCTTGCCATTTCCTCCCTCTTGAGGGTCACTAACCTAGTGTTGGCCCTCAAGAATTCCTCTAAGTCTTCATCTGGTAGTCCTCCCTCTTCTGACCATGAAAATATATCAGCCCCAACCCACCATCCTAGAATTACATTGTCTAACTCCATAGGCCTCTAAAAGAAAAACCCCTATTTCAAAGGACCCCACCCACCTCATTAGTAAGAAAAAAGTGGGTTTTATTGATCCTCCTCAAATTTCTATCTCCAATAACTTGAACTCCTCTTAGTATTTGACTCCTAAAGTTTCTCCTACTGTCTCTCCCTCTAGGGAAGACTCCATATTGCCTCTCCTATCCGAGAAGCTTCCCTGGCCATTTTTCCCCTACCAATCCCCTTAATTCCCCCATCTAATAAGTCAATATGATTTTGTTGCCTGAAGACCCCATTTTGGAATCTGTCGATTGTAAAAGTTGTGCTCCTTTGAGGGTTAAATTAAATGAAATCAATCTATGAGTTTTCAAAATGACATCTTGAAATGGATTTTGTCCCAATTAATCACAACAAAAACCAAAGTTCAAAAGTTAGAGATATTCTTGTTTAACAAGTCCCAGGACTAGTCGGGTGAAGTGGAGGATTTTGGCCACTAGAATTTATTGTCTAGATTGGACAAGATATTTCAGAGATGAGACAATATGGAGAATGATATAAAAGATTTTAAATATATCAAAAGGATTTCGAAGATAGAATTAAACTCTAGGAGGAGGTTTCAAATTTGTTGTGCAATCAAGAGAAAACCCTTCACAACCTTGAGGAGATTGTGTAGTATATCAGAGAGACTGTAAAAACCATCACTATCACCATCCAGGTGTTTCAGTAGGAGCTAAAAAATTGTCAAGGAAAGAGAGTTGTTGATGAACCTTTGACTACTGCTCAAATGAGGAAGAAAGGAAAAATAAGGGAAAGCTCTACCTCCCCTCTTGTTGATGATGATAGCAAGAAACATAAGGCTCTATCTTTTGAAAAAAAATGAATTTTAGGCCAATGAATGGAAATCCATCAAGTTTCTTCGGGTGCTAGAGGACCAATAGCTAGTTCTAGTCTCGGGTAGTCCCTTTATGTGTCTATGTTTTTGTTTCTCTATTGGTCTTTACTTTTGTTTAGTTCTTCGCAGGTCTTTCTTTTGTATTTGTTTTATTTTTTAGTTTTCTCACTTCTTGTGAGATCCTTTTGCTTGGACTTTATGGTTGTTTTGTAAGGTAACAAGCCCTTTCCTATCTTTATCTAAATCAAAACAATAGAAAAATAAAATAGGTGATGGTTGACTTAGGATCATATGTTAATATGCTCCAAAAAAGGGTCTTGGAATAGCTAGGAAATTTGAAACTAGGTGAGACTCCCATGCAATATTAGTCTAATAGATGATTTATCAATAGGAACCATAAGAACTTGGGAAAATGTAGAAGTTATTATACTAGGTGTTAGTGAATGAATTGGCCACTTGAAACTGATTAACAATTATGACTCTATTTCACCCTTAAAGCACTAATCCAATCGTTAACAACTCTGGAAAGGTCGCAATTGCATTTGCAACTTTCCTCTGAATTGAAGAGGTACAACTCCCTCGTGTGATCTAATTAAAAATAAGGTAGCTTTTAACCAGAAAGAAATAAGGTAACAAATGCTAGTTCATAAATATGACACTAACATGGGTAAAAGAACATAAATCCATGAGCTATCAACACAAAGATTGAAAAACTTATGACTAGTATACCATGAAAAATGAATCTATACTACAATAAATGGATGCCATAAAGTATATCTCGCAAAGAAAATATGACTCTATTACACATATGATACAAAGATCAATACGCTAAACATCGCATCAAATTCATAATTCAAAGATTACAAATCACTACAGCATAAATTAATGTCAAGTTCCTTCTCAAAATATAGCAAAGTATATCTCTCCAAATCAGACCCCTTATCCTTCTCCTCTATACTATATATAACAACTAATTCCCATTGAAATGGTTACCAAACTGTTACTAAATTTGGCTATACCTCTTGCTCTTCTACCGTCTTCTTGGAAATGGCTAAAAGAATATGATTAGCTGGAATAATTAGTCTGACAAATGAAAGGACATCGAGCAAGAAAACCGATCTTGTTTTCACCAACAGTCGTCGAATGACCTATCTTACAGCCATACAATTAATGAAGTTTTAAGGAAACACCATATGATCGCACATGTATGTTGTCCAACTAGCAATCCAATTTAAAACTCATTTAAATTGGCCATTAATTCAAACTGAGTTTTCATCCCATCAAATCTAAGGAAGATAGAGCAAATGTCTAACCATCCATCTATAAATTCAACTAGTGTCACCACTATTCACCATCTGAAAGCATTCAATATGGCTAGCACTTAGAGTGACGATGTTTCTACAAATGATTTGATCATTCTAGAGGAGATCGAGTGTAGTCTATTGTTCAGGCATTTGTTTGATCAACTGAAGGAATTCTTCATGATACAAAGCGAAGTGGAAGAAGAGGTTCTTCACAATATCTTGGGTGAAGCGTTTCTGAGCCAGACACATGTGCATAACACTACCATGCTAGAGTGTTTTGTGTAGATGGCCATCAGGACCTTTACTCGCTGTGACTGGGGCATGAGAGCATATAAACGTTTGGTGAGGCCTGAATTTCATCACTATGTCAATGTGGCTATCACTAAACTTAGTCACTATCCTCTGAGTGGGTTGGTGGGTGACGTTATTTGTATTGCATCGGCTCTTCAGAATGATGTTGTGGAGGAAACAGTTACTCTTCTTCATGTGGGAATAGTGAGGAATGACATAGGGCTCTTCACCCAGTTCCTGGAATCACATGACAACCTGTTGTCCCCTGCTCAAATTGAATTCCTCCAGACTATGATTTAGAGCATCTGAGTCTTGATGTTTTCCGTATAAGTCTAAACAAGAATGTCTCTTTTTTTCTTTTTGTTATTGATATCAACTTTTGCAGTCGAATTGACCAATTTTGTAATTGCCAATGCGATGTATATACATAAATATATAAATAAAGAAAATATTTTGATATTTTTGTGTTCTTTTGTGCATGGCTTCGTTTATTCTTGTTTGTACACAAATCTAATGACATTAGTTTCTTTTCCTACACAATGCATTGGTTTTGTAACTCTATGTTCACTATTATTCCATTAATTTATCAAAAAATGCTTCCAGGCGGTGAAGTGGGTAGTTTGTAGAACTTAGGAAAACACCATTAGTTTTCAAACATCTAAAGGAATATTGCCCATAAGCATAACTTGCAAGACAAGCTACTCAGAGGCCTTGACAAAATATAACTCATTGTACGGACCACTTATGATTTGTGTAAGTCTTTAAAAGAGCAGTCGGTTATGATGAAGTCACAAAACATCACCCAAGCTCAAGGGATAACACTAGAAGTGATAAATTGGGAGATTAGCACAACTAGCAAAAGTCTTGCCTAGGTTTTGGATGTACAATGAAACACTGCCAAACCATAAACTTGTGTAAGATTTGACTAAAAAGGAAGGGGTATTGAATTTAAGGGTAATAGTGGCTTTGACTAGGGACAAGGACTATAAAGGACGAAGAGAAACCCAATATATATGACTAGTCTTTTCCATTGGAGATAGAGTCAAAATGATAATGACACCAAAACCAAAACGGAAAACCAAAAATGAACACACCAAAAACACTGCTATTTACAAGGCAGGGGAAACCTGCCGAAAATGAGAAGGAAAGTTCACACAAACCCATTAACAGGCTAGGAGAAGAATGACCCATCTCTAAAAAGTCCTACTCTTGTATAGAGCTTTAGGAGTAAGTCAAGAAATATGAGCCCATGGACATAAATGTAGAATGCCTTGGAACTGCTGCTCAGTGAACCTCCGAAAATCCATCTTCCATCATAAATTTCATTATGTGGCCAATAAGCTGGTGCTAGACCAACCTTGATTAACCATTTTTCCTCATTAAGGCTCATCAACCCATGTATCTCCAACTCTGGTGAAAAATCCTAAGTTCTAAATTCTTTCCCAATATCATATTTCCCAAATTCATAGGTGGCAATTTCCTAACACTACTTCTCGTCTCAAAAATCCCTCCCCCTTTTGAATTGTTATCATTAGGAAGTAGATTCATTCCAACTTGTATTTGTGCATCAATCTAAATATTCTCATCTACACACCTTTTGGAAGTAAACTGACCTTCAATAGTCCCAAAATTAAAAAATTTAAACTCTAGTGAAAGGGGGAGACTCAAAAAAACATTATTATCTTTCTCCAATACCAGACTAGCAATTCTTGAGACATTTTCCTGACTATGATTGTTTCCACCCACCAATGAATAATATTTCACCTCGGACATAGATTGATACACAATTGGATTTCTGAATAGAAGATTGTCATACATTTCAAACTTATCGAAAATAGAGGGTTAGAATTGATTGATCACTTTATCTCTTCTTGGGAAGTATCAGGTGAGAATTCTTCGTTCTTATCCATATGAAAGCATGTAGTCTCATTAGAAACCTCCACAAAGGTGAAATTTTCATATTCATGTGTGAGAAGGAAACCTAACATTGAATCCATTATATTGGCATCAGGAGAGAAGGACTTATTCTTGAGATGAAAGGAAGAGATAACCAGTGGCCTCTTTTGCAACGAATCATCATCTTCATCATTGGATGAACTAAGATCATCTTCAACTTCAATTCAGATGTGAAAACTGAAAACTTGATCATTGCAATGTTGATTTTACTCTTCCTTTAACCATTGTATGTCACTAAAAACTATCAAGTTAATGTCTTCAATTGTCGGATGAGGGAGCTTTATTACTTCAAGAAATTTGATTGGGGGATTAATAGGTAGTCTGCAACCAATTTTGTACTTTTTATTGTCATTAGGTTTCCATCTTCCCACAGTAATAAATTCATCCTCAACACTAATTTCTTCTAATTGATCCTTTTCGATCCCTTGAATTTTGTCTCTTTTGAGGATCAGTTGAATGTCAAGGTCCAAGGCAGAAATAAATATGTGAAATTGAATCTCTTCACTGGCCCTTTCTAGAATAGGAATCTATCATAGCAATTGGTTGAAACGGTATACAAAATCCCTCATAGTCTTAGTTTTATCTTTCATAATCTAGAAAAATTGTCATAGGGTGTCTGCAATATTGACTGGAATTTTATAATGTTGGAGAAAATTTTCTTTCAAAATATTTCATCCTGTGATGCACCCCTTTTCAAGTCCTCTAAACCATTCAGCTACCTTCTCGATTAGATTGTCTATAAAGATTCTCACAAAGACATCTTCATCCTGGATGCCCAAGATTCTACTTACTGCAGTCATAGCCAAGATATGTTCTTCAGGGTCTTTTTTGCCTTCACCAAAAAATTTAGGAAATCATTTTCAAGAGCTAGTGGGAAAGTCATGATATTGTAACACGACAAGTGGACCAACTTCGTTGCACCAAAATTTTGAGGCCATAGATGATCAGAGTCACCAACTCACTAGGAGAAAATGGAAAAAAAAAGTTATTTGAATTAATTTATGGACGGTGGATGAGCTGAAGGTGGATTCTGAGGTTGAGGAGGTGTTGGATCTCGTGGGTGACAAAGAGGCTAATTAGGATGATGGGGTGGGTTATCATAGTACAAAAAAACCAATCTTGGAGGGCATTCAACTATCAGTGTAGGTGGATGTTGGGCCCACTCTTCTTCTTCTTCCAAGGCAAGATTTGCTCACATATAATCTATAACGCTCCTTTTGTATCTTCAAGCGAGCATATTTAATTGTGAAATGATGTCCTCTTGTTCTGCCTGCATCCAATCTAATTCAGGCTACAATACGGGAAATACATTGTTATTGGGAAGTACCATCTTGTCACATGACACAAAGGTAACTTGTTACAATTAATAATTTCCCTAGCAGAGTTGCCAAAAATTTGTTAGTGAATGAATTGGGCACTTGATACTGATTAACAATTATGACTCTAATTCACCCTTAAAGCACTAAGCCAATCGCTAACAACTCTGGAAAGGTCACAATTGCATTTGTGAATTTCCTCTGAACTGAAGAGGTACAGCTCCCTCATGTGATTTGATTAACAATAAGGTAGCTTTTAAGTAGAAAGCAATAAGGTAACAAACAATAGTTTATAAATATGACACTAACGTGGGTAAAAGAATAGAAATCCATGAGCTATCAACATAAAGATTGAAAAACTTATGACTGATATACCATGAAAAATGAATCTATACTACAATAAATGGATACCATAAAGTATATCTCGCAAAGAAAATATGACTCTATTACACTCATGATACAAAGATCAATACGCTAAACATCACATCAAATTCATAATTCAAAGATTACAAATCATCACAACATAGATTAATGTCAAGTTCCTTCTCAAAATACAACAAAGTGTATCACTCTAGATCAGACCCCTTATCCTTCTCATTTATCCTATATATTACAACTAATTAACATTGAAATGGTTAGCAAACCATTAATAAATTTGGTGATATCTCTTGCTCTTCTACCATATTCTTGGAAATGACTAAAAGAATATGATCAACTAAAATAATTAGTTTGACAAATGAAAGGACATCGGGCAAGAAAACCGATCTTGTTTTCGCCAATAGCCACCAAGTGGCCTATTTTACAACCATACAATTAATGAAGTTTTAAGGAAACACCATATGATCACACATGTATGTTTTCCAACTAGCAATGCAATTTAAAACTGGTTCAAATTAGCCATTAATTCAAATTGAGTTGCCATCCCATCAAATCTAAGGAAGATAGAACAAATTTCTAACCATCCATCTATAAATTCAACCAATGTCACCACTCTTCACCATCCGGAAGCATTCAATATGGCTAGCGCTCAAAGTGATGATGTTTCTACAAATGATTTCATCATTCTAGAGGAGATCGAGTGTAGTCTATTGTTTAGACATCTGTCTGATCAACTGAAGGAAGTCTTCATGATATGGAGCAAAGTAGAAGAAGAGGTGTGTCATAGTATCTTGGGTGAAGCATTTCTGATCCAAACACATGTGCATAATGCTACCATGCTAGAGCATTTTGTGTACATAACATCAAGACCTTTGGTCACTATGATTAGGGCATGAGAGCATCTGAACATTTGGTGAGGCATGAATTTCATCACTGTGTCAATGTGGCTATCATTGGACTCAGTCACTATCCTTGAAGTGGGTTGGTGGGTGACACCATTTGTATTGCTTCAGCTCTTCAAAATGAGGTTGTGGAGGAAGCGGTTACTCTTCTTCATGCGAGAATAGTGAGGAATGACATGGGGCTCTTCACCCAGTTCCTATAATCACACAACAACCTATTGTCCCTTGCTCAAATTAAACACCTGTAGATTGTGATTGAGGGCGTCTGAGCCTTGATGTTTTCCCTATGCGTTTGAACAAGAATATCTCTTTTTTCTTTTTGTTATCAATATCAACTTTTGCAGTCAAATCAACCAACTTTTTAATTACCAATATGAGTATATACATACATATATATATATATGAATAAAGATAATATTTTGATATTTTTGTGTTCTTGTGTGCATGGCTTTGTTTATTCTTGTTTGTACAAAATCTAATGACATTAGTTTCTTTTCCTGCACATTGCACTAGTTTTGTAACTCTATGTTAACTGTTATTCCATTAATTTATCAAAAAATGCTTCCAGGCAATGAAGCGAGTAGCTCATAGAACTTAGGAAAACACCACTTAGGTTTCAAACATCTAAAGGAATGCCACCCATAGGCATAACTTGTGAGACAAGTTACCTGAAGGCCTCAACAAAATACAACTCATTGTATGGACCGCTTATGATGTGTATGTATTTAAAAGAGCAGTCAGTTATGATGAAGCAACAAAACATCGCCCAAGCTCAAGGGATAACACTGGAAGTGGTAAAGTGGGAGATTAGCACAACTAGTGAAAGTCCCACCTAGGTTCTAGATGTACTGTAGACACTTAAAAATGTATTGAATGATATCATGCACTCAAATCAGGTATACTAACATCATTTCCTCCTAAAATACATCCTCTTTTCGCTTAATTAATTAAATTTCCCTAGCTATTTAATTAATTACATCATATTCACCTATTAACCTAATAAATCTAATCAAGTTAATTCACCCCTTTCATGCTAACATTTCATTGTATTAAATTAAATACATCAAGTTATTTAATTTAAATTCTTAAGTCTTCTTATTTAATTAAATAACGCTAAGTTATTTAATTAAATGTCATATAATATCCCCCCTTTTCATTAAATCATTTATTTAATGAATATCATGTAATTCTTCTAAAATTGCATAATTAACATTGTTTAATTATCTAATTACTCATCCTCCCACTTGCAAAGGAATATTCCTCCTTTGCACATTCCTCAAAAAAGAATATTCCCATGGAATATTCCTTCCCCTTTTGCACATTAAAACTTTGTTTTAATTTGCTATATATCTATTTCCCTCACCCATGAGAATATCCTAAAGAATATTCTTTGTCTTCACTCATTTGAAAAAAGGAATATTCTTCCTTATAACAAACTTACAAGAATTCATTTGCAAGTTAACTTACAAGACTTCTTGTGCAAGTTTTGAGTGTGTTTCATTGGAAGAATATGAGCCCTTGATTCTTTCCTTGATCTATGTGATCATTGATTCTCATTCATTGATGAGAACCATGATTCATGTTTCATTCTTCCTCCATCCTTAGCCATTGATTAACATTTTTTATCTCAACCCTTCATTTCTAATTTGTCCTCTTATAAATAGGCCACTATTTGGAGACAAATGGATCCATCTTTTAAAAGAAAAATTATGCTATTAAAATCACTCTCACTTGCACTCACATTTAACATCATTTTAGCTTAATTTACTTTCATATTAGCTTAGCTTCCATTAATGGCTTCCATGATAACATAGATGCATATATTTAGTATATCTTATAATTAGGGTTTCAATCTTTTTATCTTAAAATCAATTTAGATTAGCTTTGCATACATCCATATCAATCATCTTAGTCCATATTATGTTAAAATAGTTTTCACCATGTTAGTTTAACTTTAAATCATGTTTCATCACACATCTATCAATGGTTTCGTTGATTCTTTTCAATAAAATCGATCGAAACAGGTTCATTTATCCATGGGATTAGGAAAGGGTCACCATTCCACGTCAATGCAACACCACTCCCTCAATAGGATAAGTTTCAATGGAATAGAATATGTGTTTTTAAAACTTTCATAGTTTAATATGCAAATTTTTAATGGATTCCTAGTTTACTTTTAAATTGATTGATCTTAATGGGATTGATCTTTAGTGGCTTTATTACGCTTTGTATCTATTGTCAATCAGATTGCACCCGAACACTTGAATAGTTAAATTCAGCAATTTGTTGAAACAAGGAATGATTCTCAGGCCTGTGCGTTGCCTAATTTGAGAATCAATCTCCAGAGAGGGTTGGTTCCCTAATGAAGACCTCCTAAAAACTAACTAACTTGGTTGGGAAAGAGATAGAAAGCTTGCTTGAATTAAAATCCTAAAGCTACAGGAGGTGATTGCACCAAAATTTTGTGATTCTAAAGTTCTAAATTTATCTCACAACTCAACTAAGATCATGAAATTCACCAATATTCCACATGAAGGTAAATGAAATTTCAATGTTTGTAAGAGGAAAACCAGATTTTCATAGATACAAATGACTAAAATCTTTGTTAAAACACAGCATGTAGCTTTATAACATGAAATCTTCTTGTCTTTTAAAGCATTAATGAAATAAAACAAAGGATTTGAGATAAATCACAATGTTTAAATCAAAACATTTATGTGACAATAAAACTCAAGAAGTATTGAGAAGGAAAACTATACTGAAATCTCTATTACAATTATTGAATGAAAAAGTGTTGAGTTACAATGCCTCACTGTTGTATGTGTAAGCAGGAAAAAAGAACCAGTATTTGAAAAAGATAAACTTTTTCAATATATACAACATGAACGCACTTCAAAAGTGCATGAATAAGCAACTGAAAGTTAATTTCAGTGAAAGAGTGATAAGTCCAAAGGGAAATCCCAGCACAAGTAAAAATTCCTAAAAAAGTGGTTCAAACTCATGCAAAAATGAGTGAACTAAGTCTTCAACCTACAGTCATAAAGCACATAACTAATTTGCAACTCAAACTGAACAGAAATCCCTAAAAAGGTGGGCTAAAGCATGCAAAACTGCCTCATTTTTACCAATTTTCCCATGCACATTTTAAAGTCCACCTTCATATCTAAGTCTTAGGTTGAAACTAGCGTGTAACTGAAATAGATTATGATTTAGCTTTAAATAAGATCTTTATTTGCATTTTAGATGATGAATTAATTAAATGATTTATAATGCATCATTCAATTAATTCATTCACATTGAATTATGCAAATAAATATACTAAATCAACATTGGTAATCAACATGCATTAAATCAAACCTTGCATTTTTATTAATCAAACACCACCGACCACCATGTATACTTGAAATAGCCACCATATCATATATTTTGCAACTCCAAATGATTATGAGAAAGGCCGACAAGACATAATGATTTACAAAATGATTCTCTAAAGTCAAAAAATAAAAAATGTAGACCATCAAATTATGCCAAAAAGAAAGACCAAGGAACCCTAAAAATCATTGTCTTTTTTGACTTTTGAGAAGCTTCATGAAGAAGTTGTCGACCGCCGCCATGGAATAGCATTTGAAGCTTCAAATTAGCCATGAAATGGTTCGAACCTGCACTTTTGGACATTTTCTAGATAATTTCTTTGAAGAAACCTTGCTGGGAACGAACGGTAAGTGATCATCAGTGACAAATTTGATATTGAAGCCGATTTTGAAAGCTCTTTTCCAGGCTTTTAAGCTACAATTGTAGCATATTTTTATGATATATTTTCCTTCTATCTTTCCTTACTGCTTCTAGCCACCATGGACAAGCTTATTTTGAAGTTTGGAAATCTAGATTTTGCACTATTTCTCTGTTGATTTTTCCAGTCTGAAAGAAAATGGAAGAGGTATGATTTTGTCTTTGCCATTTTGAACTTTATATTTTCATTTATCTCCTCTATGGCATGGTCTTACTGATTTCCATCATCCATTCCATGAAATAGTGTCCTTGAGATATCCTGTGTACATTTCCATCACTATGACAAGCCGCAGCTATCTCCATTCTGATTTGGGTTTTCTTATTTCATTGCATTTTACATTTTGGAGTAAAACCCCTAAATGGGTAAGAAGAAATTTGCCTCTTTACCATCATAAAAAAAAATTCTAAGCAAGATTGGAGTAAACACTATAAAATTTTCATTGTGGGTATTTTATTTTGTATCTAGGTATTCCTCATAACATTCTTTAAAAGCAGAGACCATCGTATGACTGTTAAAAAAAACCACCATGATGGGTAATAGCTTAAGATTTGGTATTTACACAACTCTAGCCATCATTATTTTATCTTTACTCAGAAATTTCTATATATTATTTGTCACTATTGGTCATGGCTTGAGGCATTCTGGGTATCCTGGCACAAACAGAAAACTTCTATGCTTTGTATCTTCAACCCCTTCCCTTAAAACAACCATATCACCTTTATTCAAAGGATTATCAATATCGATAGAAGTGAATGAAAAATGACTTTCTGTTTAAACTACACTCTTGTAAGTTTTGAAACAGCTTTTGTCCAAACTCAGAAAGTAGATTTTTCCTATGGCATCCATATCTCTTCCTCTAAACATTTCCATTTCTGAGCAAATATTTGAAAATCCCACTGCATTCACTGAAAAGACAATGTTGCGGCTATATTGTGACTTTACTGGCTTTCACTTAATTTATGGTTGTTAAAAGATAGTTCGCACATATCATTACATCCCACCAGATTAAAATCATTTTGTCAAATGGTATTCGTGCCTTGTCTATGCTTCATTTTATGATAGGTCATGGCTTTATTATACCTCTTTCCATGATTTTTGGTGTTTACTTTCTGAATATGATCAAAAAGAAAGCAAAAGATTTCACTTAACTCTATTCTCCATTATAAATGTATGTGATATGTGGCTCTTCACTAATGCAATGCATTTCTTAGGTCACTCTTCACTGTTGTAGCTATATGTGCTAGAGTATATCATTAGAATAAGGAAAACTTTATACACATAACACTATATACTCATGTTGCTTTTACTATCACTATTATGTGTTATCCCTGCTTGGTAAAAGATAATGCTTCATTTTGCATAACAAAATTCCACTACACTTCACATATCTCCTCCGTTATCGCTCTATACCTTGTAGATGCTGACTAGTAAAAGTTGGAACTATCATTTGTTATCTAAAATCAGCTATGAATATTGTTAAATCTGAACTTTCTCTCAACCCTGTTAGCAGCAGTTGGGCTTATCTTTCCAGACTCATGACTTAATAAACTACATACAACGATATGATGAAAACATTACCTTTTAGCATGGTCCTTTTGATATCCTCATTTGGCACTAGAAACAAACATGCCTGTTTGATGAATTTGTATCCTCCATACTTCTTAAATGCTGACTAAGGCAAAATTTGCTGCTTTATGTTAAAAACAAATTTGTTCACTTGTCATATCTTATTTCTTTTGATCAGCTGAAACTCTTGCTGATGATTTGCATTTATTATAAACTATGAGAATGCTACTTTTATTTGTAAGAAACAATTATCTTGTTGAATACTCTGCTTTCCCTTTAGTATAAAGGGCTCAATGCCTTATTTAAATATGAACATAAATGATAGGCGGAGCTGAAACAATGTATGATAAATGCAATATATTTCTATTTTCTTCGTTTGAATGATGAGCAAAACAATTGCGCAAATCTATTTTACCATGTTGAATTAGACTTCTTGATGACAGTCTTAGATAATAATTGTTTCTTTCCTTGATTAAATAACTCTCATATATGATTCAAATAAGAAGTGTCCTTATAATATGTTGAGCTCTACCCTTGTGGGAGCCCGTTTTACTCCACATATCTGATAAAATGATCTTGAACATGATGAAACTATTCTTGCACATTGAAACAAACACGTTAGAAAAATAAAAGAATTTGAAAGCTTCCATTGAATTATGTTTTTCCTCTTGACTTTTGTAATCATCTGACGGATGCCTGATCAATTGTATTCTATATTTTTGTTGGTAGCGTACGTATATGATAGGATTTGATTTGTCATTACTTAGAGACCATCTCTAACGCCATTCTTTACCTTTTTTGCAGATGCTTTTAGAGCTGGAACTAGAGTTGAAACTGGAAATGGAGCTGGAGCTAGAACTGGCATCACAATATTCCTCAACTTGTCAACGATTCATCATTCTAGGCAATGACGAATCACTTTCTACCCTATGCTTACTCTATTTTCAGTTGTATATTTTTCTTTTGCTTATGCACCCTTTATTTGATTGTAAAAATAAAATTAAGTTACTCCCGCGGCTTGTGTGGGATTTGACATTTTTTCAAGATAAATAAAAAGCATTATTATGCAAGTTTTCCTCAATTTTTTGTTTTAAATGCTTGCACAATAAAACCATGATTCAGATGTAAAATGATCTTCTATGATGATCAATGAATACTTCAAACAGATCAATGAAAATTTCAATACCTATCAATGATGAATTTCATTCAGCTCTACCTATTTGAGCTTGAAGTGAAAAATAGGTAACAAAATGGCGGCTCTGTGGAGTGTTTGCCTGCTAAACACAATAGACCAACATATCCATTGGGCATGGAGTCCATGTTCTATTCTGATTTAACTCAAAACACTGTAACTCATCTTCAAAAATGCAAACTTGAAATAAACTACTACAATTCTGTTGAAGACAGAATCTGAAAAACCAAGTGCAGCAACTGCACTTATTGAAAACATGACAAAACTTCAATGAAATGTGCCAGCAGGCACTTATTGAAAACATACTGAAACTGAAAAATTATTCTACTATGTACAGCTGAAAGCTTAAAGGTTAATAACACTATTTCAAATGAATCTCGTTGACAGGGATTGGCAGTACTTCACCATTCAGCTTTGAAAGCTGAAATGCATTATGTTCTTTCTTTTCTGTAAAAACATACGGGCCATCCCACATGGCGTCAAACTTCGTATGTTTACCAGGTCTAATTTTGAGCTCATCCCACTTGAAAACTAAATCACCCTCATTGAAGATCCTTGTTGTTGCTTTCTTATCAAATGTCCTCTTCATTTGAGAATGATGAACATGAAGCTTTATGTAAGTTTCCCTTCTAGTTTCTTCCAACTCTATTAATTGAGCAAGCCTGACTTGCATTGGCTACTCCTCAAGTAACTTAAGTTCTTTTATGTTACTCAAAGTTGGCAATTCAATTGAGATAGGCAGTTTGGCCTCTTTGCTATAAACCAAAACATAAGGTGAAAATCATGTTAATCATTTTGGTGTATCTCTATCAGCCCATAGGGCTAACTTGAGCTTGTCATGCCATGACCTCTTATTATCTTCAATTGTCTTTTTAATGATCTTAATTAGATTCTTATTTGTTGATTCAGCTTGTCCATTACCTTGAGGGTAATAATTGGATGTAGTGTTCAGATAAACACTATTCTTTACTGACCAATCTGAAACTCTTAAGCCAACAAAAGCCAAGGCATTATCAAAAATAAATGAATCAGGTGTACCAAACCTAGAAACTATATCCTAATAAAAGTTTAAAACTAATGTTTCATTTGCATCTTTTAATGCAATTGCTTCAGTCCACTTCGTAAAGTAGTCTATGGTAGTTAAAATCCATCTGTGCCCAGCACTTGAGGGTGGATTGATTGGAATGATAAAATTGAGTCCCCACTTTCCGAATGGCTGCTCAACCTGAATTGGATTTAGGAGCAAGGCTGCTAACTTTTGTTTTCCTATAAAAAGTGAACATTTAGCACATTTTTTGACATAAGTATGTGCATTTTTGAAAAGATCCGGCCAATAATAGCCTGCCTTCATAATTTTTAGAGCTGTAGTATGAGGTGCAAAATGACCTCCAGCACGTCCATCATGGAATTCTTCAAAAATTCTTTCAGTCTAATCTGTATAAATACACCTAAGAAAAACACCATTGAAATCATTCTTATAAAGAACACCATCAATTTCTACATAAGGAATTGCTTGTAACCTATAATATGTCTGTTTAGACTTGTCTAAACCTTCTGGACAATCTCCAGTATGCAAGTAATGGATCATTTGATAAATCCAATCAATTGAAACAGCTGAAACAACAAGTTCATCTTCATTATTCAGAATTGTAGCAACTTCTTCACTGCTGTTTTCTTCATTTTCTGCAAGTTGTTCACATAGTCCTTTACCTTGAACAAGCTTGGTAACCTTTATGTTGATTTCATATTCCATGACTTTGGTTATCCAACCTGCTCGCTTGTTATTAATATCTTTATTCAACAGAAACTCCTTGACTATTGGGTGAGCTACCAGCAGATTTATCTTATTATTAGACAGCATATGTCTGAATTTTTTTAGACTTCTCACTACAACAAGTACATGCTTCTCAACGAATGAATATCTTATTTTATAATCATGCAAGACTTGACTGAAGAAAGCTATGGGCTACTCCATACCTTCATTATTTTACTGACAGAGCATTGTGGAGATGGTATCCACTCCTCCGAATGCATACAGTATGAAATCTTTATCAAAATCAGAATTTATAAGAGTAGGGGCTGCTGTAAGTGCCTCTTTAATCTACTCAAAACTATTTTTTCCTTCTTTTGACCAGCTGAATTGAATGTTTTTCTTCAACATGGCTATCAATGGCTGTAATAACACTGCAACATTAGGAATAAACCTCCTCACGAAGTTAATTCTGCCCAGGAAGCTCTGCAAACCCTTTTTGTGAGCAGGCAGTAGTAAAGCCAGGATGGCTGCAATACGTTCTGGGTCAATAGAAATGCCATCTTTTGAAACAATATAGCCTAGAAGCTTACCTTCATGTACAGCAAAAATACTCTTCTTCAGATTCAAAGAGATTCCATATTCTCTACACCTCTTGAATATCTATCTAAGATGACTAAAATGATCATCAGCATTACATGAGAAAATAGTAATATCATCCAGGTAAACAAGAACAAATTTATTTATCAAACCTTGGAGATCCATATCCATTGCTTTCTGAAAGGTGGCTCCTGCGTTTGACAGTCCAAATGGCATTTTTTTGTAAGCCATAGTACCCCACTTGGTGGTAAAGGCTATTTTATACTGATCTTCCTCCTTAACCAAGATTTGGTTGTAACCTGAATACCCATCCAGCAATGAAAACCTTTCTGATCCTAAAACAACCTGCAATATTTGCTCCATTGAAGGCAACGGATAGTGATCTTTGAGTGAAGCTCTATTTAGATCATGGAAATCAATGCACAGCCTTATCTCTCCACTCTTCTTTCTGACAGGCACCAAATTTGACACCCAAGAAGTGTGCTTGATTGGAAATATTATACTACCTTCGATCAGTTTGTTTAATTATGTTTTCACCAGGTGTTCTAACTTCAGGTTCAAAGGCCTTTGCTTCTGTCTTACTGGTTTTGCGTTAGGCTTGAGCTCAATTGTATGCTGAGCTAACTCAGGGTTGAAACCCTTCAAATCTCCATACTGCCAAGCAAATATGTCATTGAATTCTTGACAAAGCAAGATAAAGGCTTGTTGTTCTTCCTTTGTACAGACTTTTCCAAGCTTAAGCAGCTTGTCCTTAAATATTTCTATTAATTTGTAATGCTCTTGTTTTACTATAATGTCTGATTTATCTCTTCTAACCTAATCATCAGTGTTGAAGATAGATTCAAGGGTCACCAAACCCTTTGGCAGCTTGTTGGTCTTAAGTTGCATGATCTGATCACCATATTGCTGACCAAATTTCTTCTGATTTCCAACAGAAAAATCTACTTCTTCCATCAGAAAATGAACTATTTGTTCATCACTATCAAAAATCTGCCAACTTACATTATTATCAGGTACTGAAGGTCTGACAACTACTTTCATATATTGTTGTACATCCACATTGTGAATTTAAGTCAGAATGTCAAACTGTGACCCTAGAGCAGCAAGTTTATTAGCTTGCTTATTCTGAAGTTTGGGCACTAATTGTAGATTAAATGTGTCAAACTCCTCAATTAGGTCCCAAACATGATGCTTATACAATTTCAACAAATCATTCTTTGTTAAATTCAGATTTCTGACTTGATTTGCTATTAATTATAAATCGCCAAACACCTATAAGCACTTAATCTTTATTTTTTTTTCCCATTCTAAGCCATGTATTAATGTTTCATATTCAGCAACATTATTAGAATAGCTGAAAGCAAATCTAAAAGCTGAATAATACCTATCTCCTTCAAGTGAAATCAGAATAGCTCCTCCACCAGCACCAATTTTACTCCTAGAACCATCAAAATATAGCTTCCAAAGCCAATCAATCTGTTGTACTTGTTGTTTTTCTTCTTTGACCAAATTTAGAATAATTGCATCAGGTTCTCGAATCATATAAATTCCCAAACCTACTTCATCTATGAGATTGAACAGATCAACCTCGTGATTCTCGACTGCTCACTCATCTAGATTTATGTCTGGTATGCCTTCTATAGGTACAGTGGGGTCGAGAGTCACAAATTGATCCTCTTGATCATGGAAAGCTAGGTTTGCATTTATGGGGTTCGGAACATAAGGTTCAATATGGTCTTTGGCTAATGATTATGATTTAATCGTGACTCTAGTACCATACATGGTCCTAAAAAATATGTGTGACTAGTCTGATGAAAAATAACCAAATAACTTTGCAGTGAAATCTCTAGATAAGCAAATGGAAAAATAAGGTGGGAGATCAATGACATATATGTCTTGTGAAATTTAAAAGTTGGGACAGGCATGCAATGTAAGAGGTAAATTTTTAATAACTCGTACAAACTTAATAGTTTTACCATCCAACTGAACTACCCCTTTTGACAATGGTTCATACTCAAGTCCTAACTTATCTACCGGTTGTTTAGGCATGATTGAGCTGATTGCTCCATTGTTGATCATGCAGTTATGCACTATATTTTCACCAATTATTAAACTGACATAAAAAGGTGGTGGTTTTACCTCTTTAGCTAGTTGTCCTTATTTTTGATCTGAACTGTTCACAAGAACTCTTGGATGTTCTGCATTTGTTTCGTCAGAAATTGATAACTTAACCAAAGCCTCCTACGAAATTTCTTTTTGCCCAGGAAAGCATAATGCATCTATCATGGTAATGCCAACAGTTGTCTTTTTCATATGTTCAACAATATTGAATGAAGAAACACAACCTTTGACTGTACCTTTTGAATAGCAGCATCTGTTTGAGCTGCTTGAGGCTAGAACTAAACTTTAGGCTGCTCCTTTGATGGTCCAGCCTGCTGTCTTGGTAAAATATGAACATTTTGAGCTATTGAAGGCTAAAACTGCCCCTGTTGGGCTATAAAATCTTATTTTTCTGGTGAACAGTAGATCGTTTATTTTTTTTTGCTTGTTTTTTATTAGGAACAACTTGCTATCTCAGATCAAATGCTCTTTTTTTAGCCCTTATATTAGCTACAATAGAAGTGGCTAACTGATTTTGACTTTGCGCATGATTAACTCCACAAAATTCACTTCCTTGCCAATTCATCATGGCAACGTCAAGGTCACTCTACTGCATTTGTTCATCCTGTTGATTATTATCCTCCTTAGTTGTCTGTTCAGAAGCAGTATAATTATTTTACACCATGAGTGCTTGATTAATCACCCCGTTCATGCAAGTAGTTTGATTATGAGGCTGATTGCAGGGATAGCACCATACATAATCATGTGCTAAGTTGTTTTGTATTGGGATCAGCTCTTTTGAAGAGCTAGTAACAGTTGGGTTAAATGGCTAATTAGTCCTAAAGTTGAAATTTCTCTTCTATCCCTGGTAATCAGCTTGATAAGCAGGCTTATTTGCTTCAAATGATAATTGATTAGGCCTAATTTTGACCTTGTTGGTTTTTAAGACTTACCAAGTTGTTACTCACAGTTTGTAGTAACTTGGCCATTTGTCGTTGGTCATTTATTAGCTGTTGTTGGGTATTTTTAAGACTTTGCAAATTAGAATTTGCTGGAACAGCATTATTTGTACTACTGCTTAGAAATCTAAGGCTGGAATAGCAGGTATAGCGGCTATTGGAGGTATTTGAATGGGCATATATGGTTGTACCTCTGGGAAAATTAGCATAGGGAGTCTTGGGGCAAGTTTACCAGCTTGTATAAGGCTGTTTTCAGCTCTAATAGCAATGTCATATGATGGTGGTAATGTTAACCCACCCATAGACTGTATCATTAAGGCAATATCACTATGCAATGATCTAACATAGTACAAAAAAGTATGATCAAGAGTTGGCCTTACCGTCACTGGAATTCAATCCCATGTCCTTTGAAATCTGAAATTAAAGTCCATCATTTGTTCTTGTGGCACTCTCTTTATAGTCATCATTTGTTCAACTAGAAATAAATGATCGGACTTATCTGAAAATTACTTTGTCAACTTGTCTCCTAAGTCATCCCATGTCGGGATGCTATGGACTAGTAAGCCACGAAACCACTGAGATGCTTTCCCCTTGAATGATGTTGCTAACAACCTCAAAGCTACGTTCTCCTAAATCACATGGTGAACTCCACATAGCGAGGCTACATCTCTAATATGCTCAATGGGTGTAGTCTAATCTTCACCAGTAAAGAAGGGTAGACTTTTGAGCGCTGCTACTAGTATATCATTGTGCAGAGCTAGATCTAATGGGCTGCCCCCATTAAATAGAACAAAAACATGCACTCTGGCCATCGAAGCTGCTGGTATTCTAGGATTTTTAGCTTGTGTAATTGGTACAAGCTGAACCGGTACTCTGTAACTTGGCGAAGCTAAAAATGAGTTTGGCCGCTTTGTTAACGATCTGCCTCTCCTTAATATGTAAACTAATGGTTTTGCTCTTTTAATTGGAAAAATTGATTGCTTTCTTGAAGACTTACCAAGTGTTCGTTTGGCTATCATTCCTATTCTTTTTGGCGAAGACAGCTGCAAGTACTCAAATGAAGAAGAACTTCGTGTCTAAATATTTCTCATAAGCTATTTGCACTTAATCTGCTAGAAAATGAGAAATGGAGTCACCAGGTATATGAAAATAATCCTCTGAAAGGCTGGAATAAACTGTTGTATATACCAAACAGTAGCTTGAACTATAAAAACTTTGCTCTAAAAAGTGATTCAGAGTCCCACCGGGCGTGCCAAAAACTATTGTCAATCAGATTGCACCTGAATGCTTGAATAGTTAAATTCAATAATCTATTGAAACATGGAATGATTCTCAGGCTTGTGGGTTGCCTAATTTGATAATCAATCTCCAGAGAGGGTTGGTTCCCTAATGGAGACCTCCTAAAAACTAACTAACTTGGCTGGGAAAGAGATAGAAAGCTTGCTTGAATTAAAATCCTAAAGCTACAGGAGGTGATTGCACCAAAATTTTGTGATTCTAAAGTTCTAAATTTATCTCACAACTCAACTAAGATCATGAAATTCACCAATATTCCACATGAAGGTAGATGAAATTTCAATGTTTGTAAGAGGAAAACTAGATTTTCACAGATACAAATGACTGAAATCTTTGTTAAAACACAGCATGCAACTTTATAACATGAAATCTTCTTGTCTTTTAAAGCATTAATGAGATAAAACAAAGGATTTGAGATAAATCACAGTGTTTAAATCAAAACATTTATGTGACAATAAAACTCAAGAAGTATTGAGAAGGAAAACTATACTAAAATCTCTATTACAATTATTGAATGAAAAAGTGTTGAGTTACAATGCCTCACTGTTGTATGTGTAAGCAGGAAAAAAGAACCAGGATTTGAAAAAGATAAACTTTTTCAATATATACAACATGAACGCACTTCAAAAGTGCATGAATAAGCAACTGAAAGTTAATTTCAGTGAAAGAGTGATAAGTCCAAAGGGAAATCCCAGCACAAGTAAAAATTCCTAAAAAAGTGGTTCAAACTCATGCAAAAATGAGTGAACTAAGTCTTCAACCTGCAGTCATAAAGCACATAACTAATTTGCAACTCAAACTGAACAGAAATCCCTAAAAAGGTGGGCTAAAGCATGCAAAACTGCCTCATTTTTACCAATTTTCCCATGCACATTTTAAAGTCCACCTTCATATCTAAGTCTTAGGTTGAAACTAGCGTGTAACTGAAATAGATTATGATTTAGCTTTAAATAAGATCTTTATTTGCATTTTAGATGATGAATAAATTAAATGATTTATAACGCATCATTTAATTAATTCATTCACATTGAATTATGCAAATAAATATACTAAATCAACATTTGTAATCAACATGCATTAAATCAAACCTTGCATTTTTATTAATCAAACACCACCGACCACCATGTATAATTGAAATAGCCACCATATCATATATTTTGCAACTCCAAATGATTATGAGAAAGGCTGACAAGACATAATGATTTACAAAATGATTCCCTAAAGTCAAAAAATAAAAAATGTAGACCAACGAATTATGCCAAAAAGAAAGACCAAGGAACCCTAAAAATCATTGTCTTTTTTCACTTTTGAGAAGCTTCGTGAAGAAGTTGTCGACTGTCGCCATGGAATAGGGTTTGAAGCTCGAAATTAGCCATGAAATGGCTCGAACCTACACTTTTGGACATTTTCTGGATAATTTCTTTGAAGAAACCTTGTTGGGAATGAACAATAAGTGATCATCAATGACAAATTTGATATTGAAGTCAATTTCGAAAACTCTTTTCCAGGCTTTTAAGCTACAACTATAGCATATTTTCTGATATATTTTACTTCTATCTTTCCCTATTGCTTCTGGCCACCATGGACAAGCTTATTTTGAAGCTTGGAAACGCGGATTTTGCACTATTTCTCTATTGATTTTTCCATTCTAAAAGAAAATGGAAGAGGTATGATTCTGTCTTTTCCATTTTGAACTTTATATTTTCGTTTATCTCCTCTATGGCATGGTCTTACTGATTTCCATCATCCATTCCATGAAATAGTATCCTTGAGATATCTTGTGTACATTTCCATCACTATGACAGGTCGCAGCTATCTCCATTCTGATTTGGGTTTTCTTATTTCATTGCATTTTACATTTTGGAGTAAAACCCCTAAATGGGTAAGAAGAAATCTGCCTCTTTACCATCATAAAAAACATTTCTAAGCAAGATTGGAGTAACCACTGTAACATTTTCATTGTGGGTATTTTATTTTGTATCTAGGTATTCCTCATAACATTCTTTAAAAGCAGAGACCATTGTATGATTGTTAAAAAAAACCGCCATGATGGGTAATAGCTTAAGATTTGGTATTTACACAACTCCATCCATCATTATTTTGTCTTTACTCAAAAAAATTTGTATATTATTTCTCACTATTGGTCACGGCTTGAGGCATTTTGGGTATCCTGGCACAAACAGAAAACTTCTATGCTTTGTATCTTCAACCCCTTCCCTTAAAACAACCATATCACCTTTATTCAAAGGATTATCAATATCGACAGAAGTGAATGAAAAATGACTTCTATTTAAACTACACTCTTGTAAGTTTTGAAACAGCTTTTGTCCAAACTCAGAAAGTAGATTTTTCCTGTGGCATCTCTATCTCTTCCTCTGAACATTTCCATTTCTGAGCAAATATTTGAAAATCCCACTGCATTCACTGAAAAGACAAAGTTGCGGTTATATTGTGACTTTACTGGCTTTCACTTAATTTATGGCTGTTAAAAGATAGTTCACACATATCATTGCATCCCGCCAAATTAAAAGCATTTTATCAAATGGTATTTGTGCCTTGTCTATGCTTCATTTTATGATAGGTCATGGCTTTATTATACCTCTTTCCGTGATTTTTTGTGATTACTTTCTGAATATGATCAAAAAGAAAGCAAAAGATTTCACTTAACTCTATTCTCCATTGTAAATGTATGTGATATGTGGCTCTTCACTAATGCAATGTATTTCTCCTCACTCTTCACTGATGTAGCTATATGTGCTAGAGTATATCATTAGAATAAGGGAAACTTTATACACAACACTATATACTCATGTTGCTTTTACTGTCATTGTTATGTGCTATCCCTACTTGGTAAAAGATAATGCTTCATTTTTCATAAGAAATTTCCACTACACTTCACATATCTCCTCCGTTATCGCTCTATACCTTGTAGATGCTAATTAGTAAAAGTTGGAACTATCATTTGTTATCTAAAATCAGCTGTGAATATTATTAAATATGAACTTTCTCTCAATCCTGTTAGCAGCAGTTGGGCTTATCTTTCTAGACTCATGACTAAATAAACTGCATACAGCGATATGATGAAAACATTACCTTTTAGCATGGTCCTTCTGATATCTTCATTTGGCACTTGAAACAAACATGCCTGTTTGATGAATCTGTATCCTCCATACTTCTTAAATGCTGACTAAGGCAAAATTTGCTGCTTTCTGTTAAAAACAAATTTGTTCACTTGTCACATCTTATTTCTTTTGATCAGCTGAAACTCTTGTTGATGATTTGCATTGATTATAAACTATGAGAATGCTACTTTTATTTGTAAGAAACAATTATCTTGTTGAATACTCTGCTTTCCCTTCAGTATAAAGGGCTCAATGCCTTATTAAAATATGAACATAAATGAAAGGCAGAGCTGAAACAATGTATGATAAATGTAATATATTTCTATTTTCTTCCTTTGAATGATGAGCAAAACAATTGCACAAATCTGTTTTACCATGCTGAATTAGACTTCTTGATGATAGTCTTAGATGATAATTGTTTCTTTCCTTGATTAAATAACTCTCATATATGATTCAAATAAGAAGTGTCCTTATGATATGTCGGGCTCTACCCTTGTGGTAGCCCGTTTTACTCCACATATTTGATAAAATGATCTTGAACGTGATGAACTTGTTCTTGCACATTGAAACAAACATGTTAGAAAAATAAAAGAAGCTGAAAGCTTCCATTGAATTATGTTTTTCCTCTTGACTTTTGTAATCATCTGACGGATTCTTGATCGATTTTATTCTATATTTATATTGGTAGCATAGTTATATGATAGGATTTGATTTTTCATTTCTTAGAGACCATCTCTAACGCCATTCTTTACCTTTCTTGCAGATGCTTTTAGAGCTGGAACTGGAGCTGAAACTAGAAATGGAGCTGGAGCTGGAATTGGCATCACAACATTCCTCAACTTGTCAACAATTCATCATTCTAGGCAATGACGAATCACTTTCTACCCTATGCTTACTCTATTTTCAGTTGTATATTTTTCTTTTGCTTATGCACCCTTTATTTGATTGTAAAAATAAAATTAAGTTACTCCCACGGCTTGTGTGGGATTCAGCATTTTTTCAAGATAAATAAAAAGCATTACTATGCAAGTTTTCCTTAATTTTTTTTTTAAATGCTTGCACAATAAAACCATGATTCAGATGTAAAATGATCTTTTATGATGATCAATGAATACTTCAAACAGATCAATGAAAATTTCAATACCTATCAATGATGAATTTCATTCAGCTCTACCTGTTTGAGCTTGAAGTAAAAAATAGGTAATAGTATCCTCATGGATCGAGTGCATTCAGCCCATACTAATCCATTGGTCACATTTTGGTGCTAGAAGGAGGTCATGAACTAACTAATCTAACGAATTTCTTGTCAAATCTTTGTTTTCCTTGTGTTTGTAGGTACAATGACACTATTGATTATCAATTGATGCATTTGATGATGCACCGCTATACAATGACGCACTTGAATTTTTAGTTTATCGACACATAATTAATTTCATCACCACAAATTAATATAGTGACGCTAATTCAATTTTAGCGATGCAATTGATATAGTGATGCAATTGACCTCACTATTTACCGTAGAGGGTTGCTATCAATTTTTTAATATGGTGGCGCATTTCCTATACAGCGACGATATTGATGGATTTCAGTGATGCAATTGATTTTAGTGTCACGAATTACTGGTAAACATAACAGAACTTGATATTTAAGATGTTTTTGAATTTTTTTTGGCTTTATCTAATCACTAACATGTCTCTAACTTCTTATTTTGGTTTTTAGACTAACTGGGTTTTGCAGATTTGGACAATACAACTTGAAGTGAAGAAGCATACTACTATGATTTGAATTATAATTGTAACAAGTGGTGCGACACTTATGGTGCAATTATAACCCATTTATGTTTCTTTTTATTTCATGTTTTAGGACTAAACTAAACTTATTTTTGGCTTTAAAATGAACGTTCAAATTGGTTAAAATTGAACCCTCACATCATTTTGTTTGTTGGATTAAAATTGAACAACACAACTTTCACACTTCAAATTGGTGTTTAAAATGAACTCATTTTGCTATGATGGATTAAAGCAAACATGTGTTTGATTTTTCTACGTATTCTTGTTGTGCTTATCCAATCCCCTTATGCTTTGTGCAATCTTGGGTGAAGATAAACACACAAGTCTAATTTTATGCTTGGAAGCACTTATCCTCTCCCCTTGCGCCTATTGGAAATCTTGGGTGACAAAAAAAAATTTATGCTTCAAACATGTGTCACCTTTAGAAAGTTCTTGCCTCCCAACTTGTGAGAGGGAACAACTCAAAGAGGTGCTTTCATTCTAGCTCGCTATATAAATAAAATTAGTTGTGATGAAAGTCACTGATCAAGCTGGTTGTGATTGTCCCATACCGACGAATGTCTCCCTTAGTATCCTTGTGATGCATTAAAACCCTTAGATATTTCTAATGGATGGGAGGCCTCTTAATTGAGTAGAATCATCACATGTATGGCACCAATTTATCCTAGATATGGTCATTAAAATCCTTGTTTGTAGTGGCTAACCAAGTCCAATTCCAAAATGTATTTCAAGGTAGTGCATGGGAGTAGCACCGTGCCCAGAAGTTACTTACCATGTTTGGTTTTTTATTGAGGCATGAAGCAAATAGGGAATGGAATCCTTTGATTGGTGTGTCAAGATGTTACATTTCCTTGACATAGCCTATTTTCTACTTCATCTTCATGGATTAATCATCTCTTCTAATGATGGTAAGCCTACTAAGAAATGCGTACCCACTCTATCTAGGATGGTAAATTCTTGAGATTCATTTTAACGCTTGCTTGATTCCAAAACAATTGAAAACAAACATCAACAAAGTCTTTTCAAAATTTCAAACCCTTTGGTCTAAGTATGGATACCCTTTGAACAAAACCTTGATATTGATGCTTGTCCTAAGGATTTATTCTTAGATACCTCTAAATATTTTGGTTTACATCTCAATCCATACTTCTCAAAGTTAACCCAGGTAACTTTTCCCTTAACTTCATCCTTTTCACAAAATGGACTTTGTGAAATTTATGATGTTTTTGACATAGACATTTAGTTTGAACTTAATCAAGAAAAAGTGTTTGTGGTAAAAAGAAACTCATTTAAGCAAGATAAACTTGAAAAATTGAACCCCACATGACCATTTGGCACCTGATCGCTTTGGTTGAACAACCTAACTTACACCCGCTATCATTCAACCAAACTTTGAACTCATTGAAGGAGAAAAAAACCAATATAATTAGTAGTTTGAGAAGCTTCACTTTTGAAACAAAGGAAACACCAACCCAATGGAGAAACATAGCATACATCATAGATGAAGAAGAGGAACAAGCTGATATTATGGCTAGAAGGACCATATTACCAGCACCCACATGGCAATAAATACCCTCTTTTTTCATAAGCTTATACTTCTCTAAATGATCTCATGCAAAATCAAAATCCCCAAGAGAAGGTATACGTGTTGCTACTTCAAGCTTAGACATCATAGTTCAAAGTACATTAGAAGATGTATCCTAAGACAGTACCAAAATAGGAACAAGTTGGTAAGGAGGTTTTATAGACTTATTCTGTTGAATAATCTAGACATGTATGCTCAATATGAACCCCTCATTTAAGTCAAAATTGGTCTTTAGGATTTGAACACTTTAGAGGTCTAGCATCATTGTCACTACCTTAGTCTTGTCAAAAAAAAGGTTCACTCTAGGTCAGCATGTTAGGGTTAGAAGGCATATATCTAACAATTAAATGCAAATTTGATGAATAAAAGAGAAATAAAACACACACAAAATTATAGCAGAAACAAGACAACACAAAGAATTTAGCGTGGTTCACCCAATATGGGATACATCCACAAAACTGTAGCCATCCAATGATTTTATTATCCAGTGAAAAACATATTATAATCTCGCAAAGAATGCCCCTACTACAACCCCCATCCCAACTGCTTATAACAAGTTTTTTAGAAGCTTCTAGAATTAGGGTTCTACAAAGTTAGTTTTTTCTTTTTTTGGTGACAAAGCAAAAAAGTAGAGGAAAAAAAATTTGGGGGGCTACCATCCCCGAACCCCCACTCGAGGCCCAGCCCAGCCCCAAACCCCGGTGAGGATACATGAAGAGTGTACAGTATAGAATGATCAGCCACCATATACCAACAATCTCTCACTTAGAGACTGATCCTGAATGACACCGCTACACTTACAACACCCACTGAAAATAAGCACCTTGGACCTTGTTGCTTTGTTATACTTTTAACCATGAAGACCAACCGAAGCTGAAGAGGAGCTCAGCTTCTCCCTTGTCACTACCTTTGTAAACATATCCACTTGATTATGATCTATATGTATCTTTTCCATCTTTACCTGTCCATCTTCCAACACCGACCGAATGAAATGATATCTCAATTGTATGTGTTTGGTTTTAGAGTGCAAGGCAGAATTCTTTGCAAGATGTATAGCACTTTGGTTGTTTGTGAACAACTGATTTTTAGCCTGTTGTTTTCCCAACTCTTTCATGAAAAGTTGCATCCATATCATCTCCTTTTCCACCTCTGTTGTAGCAACATACTTTGCCTCCATGGTGGATAAAGCAACCACCTTTTACAATTGAGAAAACCAAATCATTGTTGTCCCACCAACTGTAAATACATAACCTGTGGTACTCCACCTGGCATCTATATCCCCTGCCAAATATAAGTCAACATAGCCTTTTAAATCAATATTAGAGCCCCCAAAATATTAACATTTATTGGATGTACCTCTCAAATACCTGAGAATCCATTTTACCACATTCCAATGCTCAACTCCAAGATGACTCATATACCTACTAACAACTCCTATAGCATGTGCAATATTTGGTCTCGTGCATACCATGGCGTACATTAAACTTCCTAAAATTGAAGCATATGGTACCTTGGACATTTTTTCTTCCTCCTCTTGTGTCTTTGGACACATATCCTTAGTCAATTTGACATGATTGGGCAAAGGTGTGTTGACAACTTTTGTATTCTCCATATGAAATATTTGCAACACCTTTTCAACATAATCAGCCTGAGATAAAAATATTTTTTTTGTTTTTCCTATCTCTTGTAATCTTCATACCAAGGATTTGTTTTGTTTCCCCCAAATCCTTCATAGAAAATGAATTTTCTAAGTGTTATTTTAACTCCTTTATGTGATCCATGTTAGACCCCGCTATAAGCATATCATCAACATATAAACATAAAATAATGTAGCTATCATCATCCAACCTCTTAAAATAAACACAATGGTCTAAATTACATCAACTGCAGCCATGCTCAGCCATAAAGCTATGAAATTTAATATACCGTTGTCGAGGTGCTTGCTTCAAGCCATATAAACTTTTCTTCAATTTGCACACCAATTTCTCCTAACCTTTGACCTCAAATCCTTGTGGTTGTTCCATATATATTTCCTCTTCAAAATCACCATGGAGAAAGGATGTTTTAACATCAAGTTGTTCTAAATGCAAATCTTTAGCAGCCACAATACTTAAAACAAAATGAATAGAAGCCATTTTAATAATTGGAGAAAATATTTCATCAAAATCAATACTCTTTTTCTATACAAATCCATTTACAACTAATCTGGATTTAAATCTTTTCTTACGTCCATCCTCCTCTTTCAACCTATAAACCCATTTGTTTGGTAAAGCCTTTTTACCTACAAGCAACTTGCATGATTTCCAAGTCTGATTTTTTAGCAAGGAGTCCATTTCTTCTTCCATTCCATGCTCCCATTGAACCTTGGTATCCACTTGCATAGCTTCATCATAACATTCTGGTTTACCAACATTAGTTAATAAAATAGAATACAAAGAGGGAGAAAATATTTTTGAAGGTCTACTTATCCTTGAATATCATCTAACATTCACTGGAGTTTGTGGTATTTGTTCTTGCTATTGTTGTGGAGCATGAAAAACCACTGGAACATCATTTTTTGGAGTATCATCCAGTACTGCATAATCATTTTTGTTCTTCTCATGTTGTTGCAACTGATCTTTGTACAAAACTTTCTCATTGAATATGATATCCCTGCTTCTCAAAAAAAATTGATTTTCAAAATCTCAAAGCCTATAACCAAATTCATCAATTCCATATCCAAAAAATATACATTTCTTTGATTTTGAATCAAACTTGGTTCTATTTTTAGACTCTACATGTGCAAATGCTTCACAACTGAAGGTTTTTAGAAAAGAATAACTCACCTTATTACATGTTTATGCTTCCTCTGAAATAGCAAAACTCAAAGGATTAGAGGGACCTCTATTAATTAAATAAACAACAGTATTTATAACCTCTTCCCACATGTTTAAAGTTAGCCTAGCATGCAATATCATAGTCCGTGCATGCTCCATTATTATTCTATTCATGCGCTCAGCCACTCTATTTTCCTATGGAGTCCTTGGAACCTTTTTCTGCCTATGAATACCATTTGAGGAACAATAATCTTCAAACTCTTTGCTACAATACTCACCACCATTATCAGATCTGAGACATTTTAACTTTTTACCTGTCTCATTCTCAACCAAGCTTCTCCATTTTTTAAAGGTTTCAAATACATCGGATTTCTTCCTAAGGAAATAAATCCATACCCTCCTAGTTGCATCATCAATTAATGTAACATAATACTAAGAGCCACCAAGAGAAGATACCTGAGCTAGTCCCCATACATCCGTATGCACAAGCTCCAATTTGTCATCTTTCTTTTGTTTCCCATCCTTGAGAAAACTTACTCTCTATTGTTTTCCATACACAACTCTCACATAAATCCATATTAACAAATTTTAGACCTGGTAAAACATTCTTTGAATGAAGTACTTTCATACCTTTTGCACTCATATGCCCAAGTCTATGATGTCATAGTGTTGATTCAGAATCCACATCAACTATCTAATTTTCTGCCTATTGAACTGCAACAACTGTTCTTGAACAATGATTTTTATCTACAATAGCTAAAGTAGAAGGAACAGTATGACCTATACAAAGATATAAGGTGCCTACTTTCACACCTTGTTCTACCACTAAGGCACCTTTTGTAACCTTCCAATTTTTATCACTAAATGTAACAACACAACCTTCATCATCTAGTTGCCCTGCTGAAATTAAATTTCTTAACTTTGGAACATGCCTTACCTCATGTAGTAGCCAATGATTCCCATTCTACAGCTTAATCTTGATTATTCCCTTTCCAAAAATCTGATAGGGTTCGTTATCTCCCAAATAAACTAGCCCAAAATCCCCTTGGACATAATCAAGAAAATAACTTTTATGGGGCGTAGCATGAAATGAAGCCCCTAAATCTAACGCCCAAGAATCATCAGCATTATCAAGGGAAAGAATCAAAGCATCCTCATCAAATTTATTACTTACCACATTTGCCTCTTTTTTTCCTTCCTTTTTGTCTCCTTTATTTTTTTGAGACCAGCAATCTTTCTTTAAATGACCTAGCTTACCACAGTACCAGCAATCCCTCTTGTCTCTAGATTGGGACCTTTTGTCCTTTGATTTTCCTCGTGACTTCCCATGACTTCTAGAATTGTCTCTCCTTTTTTATGCCCCTACTTTTTACATTCAAAACACTGCCTGATGTGGATGTTCCACTTGAGCTTTTCCTATGAATTTCCTCGCTCAAAATAACACCAACAACATCATCAAATTTCAATGTATTCAAACCAGAAACAAAATTGATAATAGTCATTACTAGGCTATTCTAGCTTCTAGGAAAAGAACACATAATCAAAAGAGCCCTAACTTCTTCATCAAAGTTTACATTTACAGAAGTTAATTGACTGGTAACCGTATTAAACTTATTTAAATGATCAGCAACTGACCCACCTTCTGCCATTTTCATATTAAATAAATGCTTCATAAGAAATACCTTATTTGAAGAGGAAGGATTTTTATATAAATTCACCAGGGTTTGCATCAACTCTTGAGTTGTCTTTTTTGTTTTAATATTGAACATCACTGATTGTGCCAGGCATAAACGAATACTGCCAAGTGACTTTTTGTCCAAAATATCCCAATCTTCATCAAAGATTGTTGAGGGTTTCTTGGTTTTCCCTTCCAATGGCTACCATAAATCCTTATGATAGAGGTATTCCTCCATCTACATCTTCCATAACTGATATTTCTACCCATTCAACTTCTCAACCTTCAACTTACCCTCATCTGCCATTACTCCCACTCAACCGTGAAACCTTCCTATAGAGGATAACTGAACACAACCTTGCTCTGATACCACTTGCTAGGGTTAGAAGGAAAATATCTAACAATTAAATGCAGATTTGATGAATAAAATAGAGAAATAAAACACATAGAAAATTATAGTAGAAACAAGACAACACAGAGAATTTAACTTGCTTCACCCAATATGGGATACATCCAAAAAATCATAGCCATCCAATGATTTTATTATCCAATGAAAAACATATTACAATCTCATGAATAATTCTCCCACTACAACCCCCATCCCAACTGCTTATAACAAGATTTTTAGAAGCTTCCAGAATTAGGGTTCTACAAAGTCAGTTTTATCTTTTTTTAGTGATGAAGCAAAAAAGTAGAGAAAAAAAATTTTGGGGGTGGCAGGGCCCCGCTTGACCCTAGACCCCAGCAAGGATACATGAAGAGTGTACAGTATAGCATGATTAGTCACCACATACCAACACAAAATTAGGTCAAACATTTTATCCACCCCTTCATCAAAACTCATCTTGCACTTCACCAAACTTTGCAAAAAATTTGAATATACCAACACTTTGGATTTAAACATCTATCAACCCAAATCCTAACTTAGCTACTTTGTATGTGAAATGAGTCCTTTTCCATGCATTTGGTTAAGTTAGTTATCATCTTTGGACTATTTTATCTTGAAGGTCACAAGTCTACCCTAAATATTTACAAGTTCATAAACATCCTTTATCCAAACATCAAAAAAATAAAACCTAAGTCAAAAGTGTTGTCCTAAAACATTTGCAAAGATCACTTCCCACATCATTCACCTTTTCATCTCCCATTATCATCATTGATCCAAAAAGACTTAGAGTGTCCCTTTTACCTAGATTTGAGTCAACTAGAGAGTTTAAACATTACAAATATCAACACAAGTCTCCCATAGATGACCCAAAATTGATGGTAAAGACAAGATCACAACACAAGAGAATCATGGAGAAAACCAAAGTCACATTTTCCTCAAGTGATCCAAATCCTCAAGAATTTTATCCACAAGGTCTATCTACCCCCACGCAAAAAATCCAAAATCAAGAAGGACCTTATGAGATAGAAGACATCACAAACAACCCACTTCAACTTACTAAAGATGAACTCCTTGAGTATGAACAAAATCATCCAACTTTTCTTGCACAAAATTTAACACTAGGGTTAACCCAATCTATGATACAACCAACTCCACCCCTTGTGCCAATTCAACCCTTAACATCTAGTCTTGCAACTAGGCTAGGAACCAACCTTGGTCTCACTTCATGTCTAGGAACAGACACAACTGTGGGTATTCACAACATGACCATTGCATTAACCACCAACCTTCCCCAAAACATAAGTTGGACACCAAAATTTGGAAAACCACTTACATTCCATGATGCTACAATGACCTTGACATTTTGAGTGTAACCATCTTCATCCATCACCACAAATACCCCAAGTGTGCCTAATGTTACGCAAGGTAATGTGAACCAAGTGCCTCAAATAGGACAAGAAGGACAAGTTAACACTCTCACACAAATTCAACCCTTGACAAGTGGCTCCAACAACCCCATCAACATGTCAAAACAAGTGGTTACCAAAGCTACTCAAGTCAATCCACCATCCACATCAAACCCATCTATCATCGACCCAAATCAGAACAACACCTTGGTTACGAATCCCATCAACCAAGGTAATACCTTGATCCCACCTCAAATACAAGGGAACCCCCTACCCATCAATCAAGGGAATCCTTTCAATCAATTACACGGTCTGAATGTTCCATTACCATCACAATACCAAATGGCACCAACATCATCTTTCCCCTTGGTCCCCCACATCATGCAAAATCAAATGGGACCTCAATCTTGCATTCCTCCACCTCAAACCACTATCCTACAAGGAATGTTGAACCAAGGGAACCCCCAACCTCTCATCAACAACCCACAACCCACGCAAAACATCAACACCCAAAACTCATCACAAATGTCCCAACAACTAACTGATCCTACATTGCAAGCACATGCCTTAGATTTACAACAAGCACAATAGGCTTATCAGCAAGTCATCCAACAACAACAACAACAAGCAGCCTTAGTACCACATCAATAACAACAAGCAGCCTTAGCAGCATAGCAAAAACAACAACAACAACAAGCCCAAAATCAAGCCCTAGTGGCCCAAAAACAACACCAAGCACACCAAGCATCCTTAGTAGCACAACAACAATAGTAATAGTAACAAGCTCAATAGTATTCCCAACAACAACAACAACAAGGTTCCTACTATAACCATCAACATAACATCATAAATATAAGCATGTTAGGAACATATACGCCTCACCACTATCACCTTCACAATATCCCACACCACCATACTCACCATACAACACCCCATCATATCAAAATCCCATGTACAACCCATCCATCATCCCTCAATACACAACATATGTTCCTCCACCAAATCCACAAGATGATGTAGCATAGAAACTTAGGGTGTTAACATAAGAAATTTAGGATATCCGGATGGGAAAAATGAAGAAGCCCCATACACAACAAAACCTATGTCCATATCCTTTCAATCAAAACATCGCAAGGGTACCGTTCCCTCCTAGTTTTGAACTTCCCAGATTTGATATATACAAGGGGAGAGGAAATCATGCGGATCACGTCAAGGAATTCAATGTCATGTGCATGGAGGTGGCCTATAATGATTCCTACTTAATGCACCTCTTTCCACGAAGTTTGACAGGCCCATCCATCAATTGGTTTTCACAGTTACCTCTAGGCATCAAAACCTTCCAAGAAATCATTGATAGATTCATAGATAACTTCTCCTTCAATATTGACATGGATGTGAGCTTAGAAGAGTTATACACACTCAAGCAGAACAAAGATGAATCCTTCACTAATTTCCTACAAAGGTGGAGGCAAAGAGCTAGCAAGAGCAAGTGACCCATTCCCGATGAGCAACAAGTGGGGATTATTATAGCGAATGTTGATCTAGATCTATCTTTCCACTTGAAAATGCAATGTATCACCACTTATGATGAGCTTGTCCCTAGGGTCCTTAACATTGAGAGAGCCCTAATCTCATAGGGCAACACACAAACATATAAAGACAACCTCCCATACACTAGTTCTAATGACAAGCACGACTTTTGGGCCAAGAACAAAAATTTTACTAGTGATGGTGTTGTTGATGCAAAGGTGGTCTTAACTACTCCTAGGAAATAAAATACACAAACCATGAATACACAACAACCATACATGTCACTGTCAAACAATCAAACAACAATCAACACTACAAACACTCAACATGGACAACAAAGAACAAACAGTGCTCCTAAACGACAATTCACTCCCTTAGGGGAACCTATGGAGGATGTGCTAAAGTAGTTGATATAGTCTAACCTTATCACACTCCCAAATTTCTTGAACTATCAAGAGCCACAAGTCAAACCTCATAGCTATAAAGATGATCATTTTTGTGAATTTCACTGATACAAAGGTCATAACACACAAAATTGTTTTAAAACTCAAACATCTAATAGAAAATATTATTGAACAAGGAGACATTTATGTTGATCAAAAAATTGGGAATAAAAATTTGAAAATTTACACAAACCTTATGCTTGATCATACAAAAGAAAAAGATTCAGGAAAGGCATCAACCTCAAAAAACATAAACCATACCCATAATACCACTGTAGGACATATTTATTTATCACAACATGAGGAATTAGATACACATCTGTAGACACATAAAAATGACCTAGGCCTGCAAGCTCTATTTTTCATCATTTTCTTCCTAGCATAATTAAGACATTTTAATTATGTCCTTGGTCCACTTTCGACTATTAATTAAATAATTCATAATTATTTAATTAATTCATGTCTTTTTATTCTTCTTCATTATTAAATAAATAAATTTTATTTATTTATTTAATACATCACTAATTGTTTAATGTCCTTCTATAATTAAATAAATTTCTTAATTTATTTAATTATCTATGTTCACTAATTCTGCCTGATTATTTAAATAGATAAATTTTATTTATTTATTTAAATACGTCATTAATTCTTAAAAGTCTTCTTATAATTAAATAAATTCTTTAATTTATTTCATTATTGCCACCTTGACATTTCCTCATTTTAAATAAAAATTATTTATTTAAAATGGTCCCACTTTCTAATTTCCCTCTTTAAGTAAATAATTCAAATTAATTATTTACTGTCATGTGACCCCCCCTTTGAATTAAATTAATTTTTAATTCAAAATAGTCTTTTTCCTCCAAAAATCAAGTAATTTCTATTATTATTTGATTTTCCAGCCACCTCTTTTTTTGTGCCAATATTATCTCTTGTCACATGCATTGTCAACCCTTGATTTGATTTTCTAGAAATCAATCTTGTCCTTTCATTTTAAATTTTCTCTAATGTTGCCCTAACCCTAATTGTGGGTTGTCATATTGAATCTTGTCCATTGATTCTAGGGCACTTGTCAATCTTTAATCTTGGCCATTCATTCAAAATTGCATTTTCTATAAAATGGCAATTTTGGTCTCATTTGATCATCTCATGCTCTTGCACTCTTGTCATCTTAGCTCTTTTCATAGGCATATTACATCTCATTTGGCATTTGGCATAGTTTAAACATAGTTTAGATGTGCTTACTAGTTGCATAATAGCATAGTATTCCATGTGGTCATTCAAATCCTTCAACATTTGCTTAGGGCTTGTCATAGTCATTAGATTGCTCACATAAAATCTGAGGGAAACAACATATTTCCAGCAAGTTGAGAAGGTATAATGGAGGTCATCCATGGAGAATGAAGACTTTTGGGTGAGATCTTTCATTATTTTTCATGTTATTTCCTTTGCACTTCATTATCACTTTGGGTTTTTGTGTTTATGCCTTTAATCTACTAACCCTAGGAAAATTCCCTTAGTTACATTGGTGAACCCAACACCAAAATTGAGTACTTTTTTTTTTTGTACGGATTTTTTCTATTTTGTAGCTACAGGTACAGTCACAATGCATTTGTCTTGCAGAGTGATGCATTCGAGGTTTTGAGACGCATTTGTTGCTTAAAAGGATGCATACACTCTGCTGCAACACATATGACTTGCATAGTGACGCATTTGCTCAACCGCAATGCATTCGATTTGCAAGTTGACACATTTTCTTGTCAAATTTCATCCTACAAACTTGAGACGCATTTGATTTGTAGGTCGACACATTTTCCTATCAGATTCCAGCATGTAGAACCGAGCCGCATTTGTTGTGCAGAGTGAGGCAATCGCTCTGCTATGACACATTTACCTGGTAAACTTTTATTTTCAGATTTTTCCATAATTTTCTTGATTTCTTTTTGCAATCTGTTATTTCTTTCTACAATCTGTTAGTTTAGGGGTTTTTTGGTTACTAATGGGTTGTTGCAGCACGTGGCTTTGAGTCTTTCATAAGTCTAATGCATCCTTTTGAAACTACTAACAAGTGGTTTTGTAGGTTCGATTGTCCAAGGCTATTACTTTGAAACACTTGTGTTTGTTCTTTTTTAGATTAGAAAACACTTTGATTGGTGCTTTAAAAAGAACATTTTCTTTTCATTTTCTTGATTGTGCTTGAAGTGGTAGGTGATTATGCTCTCACCTTGTGCAAACTAGGTGATCCGAAAACCAGACCTACCTATTTTTGTGTAACCCTTTGATTCAATAATCGAAGCATCCTCTCCCCTTACACACTTGTGCGATCCTGGGTGTAAGAGAAATGGTTATTGACTCTAGAACTTGGGCCTTCCTTGGTGGGAAAAAGTACTCACCCCAAGGAAACTTAGACTGGCAACGGAGCTCTTTGGTCGAGCTACCCCCGACTGGTATATAAATGTGAATCCTAACGGAAAGCCTAGGATTACGAGTGTTGATGTGTCATATGGATAAAGTAGAATTCCCCAAAACCCTATTGAACTTAACCTCTTTAGGCTATAATTCCTCCTAAATAGAGCTTAATCTTTTCCCCATGTATGGCCACTCGAATGGGGGTCTTGAACTAAAAACTTTTGTGTAGTAGCCAAAAATCCATCTATTTGCTAGCGCAGCAATGGTCGTTGTGAAGGCATCCACATTCTCACAGTTCTTAGTAGAGGTGATCAACTCACCATGGGAGATTTATGGGGTTTGGAAGCTTGGTTGGCCTAAGAAGTGAGTGCATTGTAAGGGGGAGCCTGTGCGGCCAAGCTTCTGGATTCACGCGCTAAGAATAAGTGCGGTTGGGGAAACACACGTGGAATCTAGCAAATATTGTCCTTGCCAAACCTAGGATTGTGCTTATCTTCTTTGTGTTTTATTAAGACAAAATATTGTGTTTTCTAAGTATTTTCTAAGCATTGAACAAAACAAACATCACTTACAGATCTGGAAACAAACAGTCAACCTCAAACAATTCAGATTTTTTACCAAAACTGCAAACAAATTAGAATTTTTGCATTTTGCACCGCATTTGTCGTGACGCATTCACTCAGCTACACCGCATTCAATTTGTAAAACACTACATTCACTATGACAAAACACATTTGCTCTGTAGAACACCACATTTGCCTAGCCTGAACTGTATTTGCTTTTCAAAAAATCGCATTCACAATACTAAGTCGCATTTGCTTTTTGTAGAACTGCATTCACTGAAACTGAGCTGTATCTGCTATACTGAGACGTATCTGTGACCTAAAATGATGCATTTTCCTAACAAAAACAAAAACCCTATCACAGACCAGAAACTGAATTCAAACCTATCCAAATTGTCTATAAACATCTTTTTCCACAGGCTTTTGTCAGAAACTAGATTAGGAATTTCCCAAATATTTCATCATTTGCATCCATTAGCTTGCATCTTTACCTTAGGTTCAACCTTGCTAATTTTAGTTGCATTCCATAGGCTTCACAATCATCATTTCCAGCATAAATCCAGTCATTAGGCCTTCACTTTTTCAAATTTTGGATTAGGACAACCCACCATACCTTACAAAATCATTGCCTTCAAAAGTAGGTTATCATTGGACTTGGTCATCATAACTTCTTTTAGTCATTGTCCTTTTTGTGATACTTTCCAACTCAAAAGTCTAGTTAAGAAACCTCACTTTTCATTTTATCCTTGTCATTTAGTCCTTCAAAACAATTCCTTTGATGACCCAAATCAAGACATAGATTAAGCCTAGAGTGGTTGAGTAACCTTCCTCCAAATCACTTAGACCTTTGCATTTGCATACCTTAGAAACATTCAAATCATCTTAGTCCTCATTTTGCATACATAATTTGTCATAATAGCCCTCATTGACCTTTGGCATTTATCATTTCCTTTAGGCAACATTGTCATTATCATCCTTTGCATTTGCATCCCTTATTATGAAAAATCTAAAAACATAGTTTGCATTGTCATCCCTTATAACCAAAAATCCAAAAACATAGTGTCATTTAGTTATCATTTTCATCTCCTTCCTAATTTGAGAAATTCCTTAAATGGTTGAGACTAGGCTTCAAAGAAAAATAAGACAAATGGCCCATTTTGGACAAGACCACAATAACACTTACATATTTTCCAATGACATGAATCAAAACATGAATCAAGACACATCCTTTATCAATCCTTTTAGCAAAATGAACATGTCATCTTCATCACAGAACCCATTTGAATCATTCATGCATAGAGATGAACATGGACATGTGTTTATGGAAGACTTAGAAGTTGCAGCGCAAAATCCTGATGTAGCATCCTTTGTAGAAGACTTAGTCTTACATGACCCCCAAAGATATCTTGTCGTGCTCTTGGACCAAGGGGTCAAATTACCACGTGGTTTTGACATTAACACTTTGAGACTGGCCTCTCCTGATCAATACAATAACAAAAATACAAACAGCATGCCCAACACTAGTCAATCTCAAAACAACACAAGCAATGCTTTCATTGGTGCCACCTCACAAATTGCCACAAGAACTATTAATTCCACCTCCATTGACACCTCCAATCAAAAAAATTCTAATACAATCAATGCAGCATCCATTGGAGGAACACCAACTATGTCACAAGCCATGTCACAATCAATGCCAACAATGTCAACAACATCATCACAATCAGTTGGAGCTACCTTTGTATCCTCATCAATGGGGGAAAGTTCTTCAAACCCTCTATTTGGAGCTTCATCTAGTACCATGGGACCATCATCATCAAATCCTTTCATTGGTACCTCATTCAATCCTTTTGGAGGAAGTAAATGACATATCTTTATCCGAGGACCACAACCAAATGTCAACACGTCATCACAACTAAATACCAATACTTCCCAAGGGAAAAACACAAAAATTCCCCATGGACAATTTCAACAATTTGGACAAGGCTATCAGAATACACAGCATATGACTTCATTTGGACACCAAAATATTCACAGCCAACATATCCCACAAATATCGACTCAAATGGTTGGAGAACACATTCCTACATATGCATCAACATGTCCCTAATCAAAACTTTCAACACCAACAACATTCAAATAAAAACACATCATACATCTCACAACAACACATCCCATAACAAAACACCAGCATCTCTTCACAACAAATGGGGACCCATGGGATACCTATCATGCCCATATGTGATGCAACGAACAATCCTATAATTGACGCCTTCACAGCTCAAGTGGCTCACTTGCAAAAGACCATAGAGACTATGCAAATGTCCAACAAGAAGTCACACACATCATATGACCTATGCCCATATCCTTTTGACATGAGTTTACACATGCCACCATTTCCTCCTGGGTATGTGACACGAAATTTCACCAAGTATAAGGGCAAGACAAATCCAATTGAACACGTTCAAGAATTCACAACCAATTGCATGGGAATTGCCTATGAGTACACTTACTTAATGAGACTCTTCTCCAAAATTCTTACAGGACCCTCACTTGAATGGTTTTCCACCTTAAAAGGGATAAAAACATGGGATGAACTTGCAAAAAAATTTGTAAAAAATTATCCCTATAACATTGACACAGACACTTCCATCACTAGCTTATGCACACTTACACAAGAATATGTTGGTGAAACATTTATCCCATTCTTCCATAGATGGAGAAGTCTAGCAAGTCATTGCCACATTGACATACTTGAAAAGGAACAAGTTGACATTTTTGTCCAAACACTCCTAGGTCCATTGAAATATGGCTTGCAAGTTCACTGTTGCACAACCTTCACAGACTTAGTCAAAAAAGGTGTCCATCTTGAGAAGGCCCTCATTGCTAAAGGAGAATTGAAATATGGCCCTAAAAACAAAAATGCAAACCCATCTATAGACAAAAATAAGTATTGGGTCAAAAATAAACATGTTACCAATGATGGCACTGTTGATGCCAAGGCTGTAAACATGATGGGTCTTGTACTTACTCTTAAAGGAGCTTAGACACAAAACAAACCAACAACAATAATGATGCCCCCGGCCAATGTCATTCCAAATAACCAAAATAGTCAAAATAGTCAAAGTCAAGGACAACCCCGCCAGACAAGACAATTTTTGAAAAGACGAACATACATTGCTTTGGGAGAACTAATTGAAGATGTCCTTAAGAAGCTCCTTCAAAATAGTCTCATCACACTTGAGGACCCTAAGCCATATGACCTAGGGCAATTTAAACCATCATGGTGGGATGACAATGATTTTTGTGATTACCACCAAGCTAAAGGGCATAAGACATCCTCTTGTCGGCAACTAAGAAATATTGTACAAGACCTCATCAAAAATTGCACAATCAAATTGGGTGGGCCACAATTTTCATCAAATGCAAACCATACTATTCACAAAAACCCACTGCAATATCATGGTTCAAATAACCCCTCAACATTAAGTCCTAAGAAAAATAATAATCATGCCAACTATACCCACACTGCATTTGATTATTCAGGAAGAACCATCATCAATAACGTCTGAACTGATGATGAATATGTCAATACCATCACTATCAAAAGAGCACCTAAATGTAATGCCACTACTTGAAGTGGAAAAATCACCATAGTTGGTCCTCCTCCTCGGTAACCAAAAATTACAATACCTGGTCCATCTGCAAAACAATCACAATCAGGCCCATTGGCAAAGCAGTTGCAACCTAAGAGTCAGTTTAACCTTATTGATCAACTAGGAAAAACCCCTGCACAAATATCCATACTCGAGTTGCTTCGCATTTCTCCCATGTATAAGGCTATACTTGACAAAACCTTGCAAGATTCCTCTATCCCTCAAGACATTGATGTCAACCAGTTTGAGGCCATGGTGGGTTACCTCACTACACCCCATCATGTAACATTTTAAGACCAAGATTATTCATCACCAAAGTCTAACCATAATGACGCATTACACATCAAATTTTTCATCCATAAGCATAAGGTTAGATGAGTTTTAGTAGATGGCGGAGCAAGATAGAACATATGCTCCTTGAAACTGGTTAAGGCTCTAGGCTTTTCTAATGCTTGTGTAGATGTTACAAAGAGCATAGTCATAAAGGCGTATGATGATGAAGAATGTTCCTCTTGAGGTTTTATCACTCTTCCTATCAAAGTTGGGCCAGTAATTGTAGACACAACTTGCCAAGTCCTGGATCTTGAATTACCCTATAACATCTTGCTTGGCCGACCTTGGATTCACACCCTCAAAGTTGTTCCATCCACTTACCACCAATGTGTGAGGTTTCCCTTTGATGGCATAGAAATCACCATATATGGAGACCCCAATCCCTTTTAGTACTGCACCAATCTAAGGGGTATTTTAGAACATCAAGTTCCCATCAACCGAGAAGCTCCTAGTTCATCTTCTTCCAAATTCATTGACCCTTCCACACTCACCTCTTTGTCCACATCCACTCCTTCTACATCTTTGGTCATGCCATCATCCTCCTCGCTTCCTAAGGTTGAGTCCATTGTCAAGATTGAGGACATGGCTATGGAGAATTCAAACTAAATATGGCATATTGCATCACAAAAATACCCAAGTCTCCCAAGGTCTATGGTCATCCTTGTTTCAGAATGGAACCTAAAGAAAATTTTAAAGTTCCACCGACAACAATTTTCATAAAATGGGGAGACATGAACAATGAAGACATTGAGGATATATTCATATGGATTTACAAAGAAATGGAAAACCTACCTCCATTACTAGTCCAAATATACAGCAAAGGCTATGACATGATAAAGGAAAAAGGCTACGATGGAATTAGTGGCCTTGGCAGAAATAAGACTGGAAGGTGTGAACCAATCATGCCTCCCCGTAGACCAAAGATTCTTGGGTTAGGGTATGGACTACCCAAAAATGACGATCGACGTACCAATGGACTTTCGAGTGAGAATGTGAATGCTTCGAAAAGTGTTGAGACTATTGAGGAATCCCTTACCGAAACTAAGTCCCATGAATGGGAATTTGGCTCCCAACAATCCCTAAGCGACTGTTGCCTTGATGAATTGTTCCTTGAACTTGGAGAACTTACCTTTGAACAAAGATTTTGGAAAACGTTTAAAATTGACCCAGCATCGAATAATGACAATCCTAAGATCCCAAAGAAATGAGAAAACTAGGATAGACACTTTTGTCCAAGGAACAATGACAAACCTGAATCATCCTCTAGTCCTATTGGTCATAACCCTGACATATCTTCCCAACCATCTGACAATGATAACCATCATTTGGACTCATCTAAATTTCCACATGATGCTACCAACCCCAATGATAGTCCTTTTGTCCCTTATTTTGACAATGAGTATGAATCAAGTGAAGGAGAATATTAGATAGAATCCAACTGGGAATTGGATGATGACAACTACATTTTCAATGTCTCTAAATCCATCTGCATGATTTTTGTGTCCTCCCCAAAATTCACCAATACTAATGATGGTATCTCCTTAGTCTACTCACAACTAATTGATTGGGATCAACAAGGCCCGCCAGTCATGGACATATTTCAGAATGATGAGGCCATTGCAAAATTCATGGGACTCTGTGAGGGCATACCAAGTGGAGATCACAAGGCTAGATTTTCCATTGACCTAGATTGTGTAGCCTACTTTGGGGAGACTACTTTTTCCTTTAGTCGTAAAATTAAAAATAAAAATAAAACAAAAAATGACACGTCTTTAGGTGAAAACCAAAAAGCACCTTTTGACGATAAAAAGTAAAAATAAAGGACATATCTACAAGTGAAAACCTCTCTGAGGCACCCAAAGATGGAGGACTAGACTTCCTTCCCGTGACTCAATAAAAATAAACAATGCTCATAGAGGACACTATTGAAGTCAACATATCTACAACAGAAGATCCTAAAATGGTCTTTTTTGCGGCATCCTTGACAAAAGAAGATAAACCTAAATTCTACAAATTCTTTGCAGAGCGCAAGATTAATTTTGCATGGACATATGTTGATATGCCTGGTTTGGATCTAGAATTGGTCTTACACCACTTGCCATTACTTCCATATGCCAAGCCAGTGAAACAAAAGCTATGTAAAATACATCCTCAGATCGCCCTATTAGTCAAAGCAGAACTTAAGAAATTGCTAGATGTGGGATTCATACGATCTATTGACTATGTTGAATGGATATCCAATCTCATACCAGTCACAACGCCAAATGGTTAGATACGCATCTACACAAATTTTAGAGACTTGAACAAAGCATGTCCAAAGGATGACTTTTTGTTGCCAAACATAGACATCATAGTTGATCTCACAATAGGATACAAGATTTTGTCCCTCATGGACAGTTTCTTGGGTTATAATCAGATTTGTATTGCCCCTGAATATTAGCATAAAATAGCATTCTCTTGTCCTTGGGGTACATACTGTTGGAATTTCATGCCTTTTGGTCTTAAGAATGCAAGCGCCACGTATCAGAGAGCTATGACAACAATATTCCATGACATGATGCATAAGATAATGGAGGATTACGTGGATGACCTTTTGGAAAAATCTTTGACACGAAAAGGCCATTTGAGTGTGTTAGAAAAAATATTCAAGAGACTGGAAGAGGACAAAGTCCACCTGAATCCCAAGAGATGTGTCTTCGGTGTGACATCAGGAAATCTTTTGGGATACATAGTTTCTCGAAGAGGAATTGAAGTTGATCCTGATAAAGTGAAAGTCATATTAGACATGCCTCCTCCAAAAGGAATAAGTGAACTTGGGACATTACAGGGCAAGTTACAATCTATTCAACATTTCATAGCATAGTTGGTCGACAAGTGTCAACCATTCCAATATCTCCTACGCAAGGGTATCCCCTTTGTGTGGAAAAATAAATGTCAAGAGGCCTTTCAACAAATAAAGGATTACCTACTCTCACCACCTATTTTAATGCCACCAATCAAAGGGAAACCTTTGATTCTATACATTTCTGCAATAACTTCAGCACTAGGGGCATTATTGGCACAAAATGACCATGATGAGAAGGAAAGGGCCATATATTACATCAGTCAGACACTGGTCTGATATGAGCTAAATTACACAACCATTGAATGTGCTTGCCTAGCAGTTGTCTTTGCTACCCAAAAGCTAAGGCACTACATGTTGAATCACAGGGCACATTTGGTAGCAAAGATTGATCCCTTGAAATATCTCTTGAGTCGCGCAACATTGATAGGTCGTCTGGAAAAATGGGCCATGATATTGAGTGAGTATGACATTCAATATGTGGAATGAAAGGCCATAAAGGGACAAGTGATAGTAGACCAACTGGAAGATGCACTTTTACAAAGTGATCACCCATTAGTGGCAGACTTTCCTGATGATTCCATATTCCATACAAAACGTAAGTCACCTTAGAAGCTATACTTTGATGGGTCTCATACTAGTCATGGCTCGGGAGCAAGAATATTATTTATCACACCACAAGGAGACTCCATCCCTAAGTCATTTTGCATTGCTTTTTCATGTACAAATAATGTTGTGGAATATGAGGCACTTGTTATAGGACTAAGAATGGCCATCAAGTGGAAAATCAAGACACTTCATGTTTATGGGGATTCTCAGTTGGTCATCAACCAAGTCAATGATGACTATGACACCAAGGATGAGAAGTTAATGCCTTACAAAAGAATGGTTCATAGCTTTCAGACATATTTTCACATGTTGACTTTTGAACAAGTTTCAAGAACACACAATAAGGTATCAGATGCAATGGCTACAATCGGCTCTCTCCTAGACATTCTGAGCAATGTGCCTCAATTTGAGTTCTTGGTAGAACAGCTTTTGGTCCCTGCATATGACATTCCAAAATTAGAGATGGTTTGCAAGATGGCTGGTCCCAATTCTCCATGGTATCAAGACATTTATGATTATCTCAAGTCCCAAGCCCTTCCCCTAAACCTCTCCAACAACCAACAAAAGTCCTTTATCTGAAAAGCCACCTGATACACCATCATAAGTGACACCCTATACCACTGAAGCTTTGACAATACCCTTCTTTGATGTCTTGACATTGATGAAGCATGAACAACCTTACATGAGGTACATGAGGGTATATGTGGATCTCATTCAAGTGGTCCTACTTTAGCCAAGAAGATCACGAGACTTGGGTATTACTGGCTGACCATTAAGAAAGATGCACTTGAGTTTGTTAGGACATGTTTCCAATGTCAAATACATAGTGATTTGATTCATGCTCCAGCAGAGGAACTTCGATTGATTACTTCTCCATGGCCCTTCGCACAATGGGTACTCAACCTCATGGGAAAAATCTATCCTACTTCTTCTAATGGCCATGAATTCATTATAACCACGATTGAGTACTTCACTAAGTGGATCGAAGCAATCCCCCTTACATACATAACTGGAAAACAAATTTCTAAATTCATCCTCAACTACATCATTTTCTGGTATGGAATACCCCAATCCATCATCACATACAACAGGCATCCTTTCAAAAATTAGGATGTTCGTGAGTTATGTGAATGATTCCATATCTAACACCATTTCTCCACACCATATTACCCGCAAGGAAATGGTCAAGCTGAGACGTCCAATAAGACCATCATCAAAATTCTTAAGAAGACAGTCAATGACACTGGTTGTGACTAGCACATTCAACTCAACCTTGCTCTATGGGCTTACCACACCAGCATCTACACACCCACATGAGCCACTCCATTTTCATTAGTCTTTGGATCTGAAGCCATCCTGCCCATTGAGGTTGAAATTCCTTCTTTACGAGTCTCCCTAAAGGGTCTGATTGATGATGAGGAGTATAGACGGTCACACTTACACGAATTGGAAATGTTAGAGGAACATCAAAACAATGCCTTGAATCATTTGCAAGCATATCAGAAGGCTTTGTCACAACTATAACAAAAGAGTCATGGTCAGAAAATTTGACATTGGTGACTTGGTCCTTATGCAAAATCCTAAAAATTAGTCTAACAGAGAAAAACCTGGCAAGTTCAAACCAAATTGGTTGGGTCCTTACATTATCACATCCTCTTTTGGTTCTAGAGCATATTAGCTAGCTACTCTAGATGGAGAGCAATTGATAGAGCCTATAAATAGTTTACATATGCGAAATTTCTATGCATAGCATTAGAAAGCCTGGCTGAAAACCTTAAAAATACAAAAAAAATGAAAAATATAAAAAATCGTCACCTTGATGAAAACCTTGCAAATAGGCATCTTGATGACACCAAACATAATAATAATAATAATAATAAATGACAAAAATAGTAAAGAGAAATAATTCATCCAAAAGTGAAAACCTGGTAAACAGATGCTTTGGATAAGTACCATGGTGAAAACCTAGCAAACAGGCACCATGTGTAGTCAGTCATTGCTTTGCCATCTACTGTCACTCTATCTACCTTGGTCCATAATAAACATCCACTTTTCTGACATTATCACAAACCCTAACATCATGACATTTCTTTCCATGGTCGAAAATGGTTGACATCAAGTCTTGCATACCATCCACTGTCCATACTGGTCACGTCCTTTTTCATCCCATTTCGTTTGGAAAAATTTTATCATGTGACTACAGTGGGTATCGCACATGGTCTTGAAAATCAAAAAATGTCCTGAAAAAAGACCTAAAAATTGAAAAATGTCCTGCAGAAATCCAAAAAAATCAAAATATGTTAAAAACACAAAAATAGAGTCATATTTTGTCTAGTCAATCATGTCGGTCAGTCACTGATCATGTCAAACTACGTTGTCTCTGTGCATTTTCTATGTAGGAAAGGCTCGTTGAGCCCCTAAGATATAAGGTCAATCCTCTTAGGTTTGTCAAAAATAAAATCATGACTTAATCTTTCGTCATCAAGACAAAGTCATTGGTCATGTCAAACTATGAGGTCTCTGAGTGCATGATGTAGGAAAGGCCATCAATCAATGAGCCCCTGAGGCCACACTAGGTTAGTCCATTAGGTTTCATTGCACTACACGGGCACACACATCAAACAATTTTCAAATCAAGCAAACTCTTTATCAATCTTAAAACAAGCAATTATTCAAACTCTGGTGAATCTTTAACAATCATATGAGCATGTCAAACTTGGCATGTGGTCAAACTTAGTCAACCTAGGAAAACTCAATAAAATCATGTCACACTGTTGAATCTTGGTTATTCTTCAGATGTGTCCTTCTAAAGAATGGACCCTGTCACTTATTTAGGCCCTAGGATGTGTCCTTTCTAGGCATCGTCACCGTCATCTGGCATTTTGAGGGATTCTCATGACATTTAAGAACTAGTCCCCTTGACACTGACATCATTCAAGATGTGTCCTTGAATTTGACATCTTGACATCGACATCATTTAGAATGTGTCCTTCCTGAATTTGACATCTTGACATCAACATCATTCAGGATGTCTCCTTCCTAAATTTGGCATCTTGACATCGACATTGTTTAGGATGTGTCCTTCCTAAAATGGGCATCAATTTGGCATATCGACATCATCAACCTTGGAATCTTGACAAACAAATCATTTTGACATCCAGACACTTGGAAAACACTTGGCATTTTCAATTTTCATCATGTTACTAGTTCCTCGAGGATGTCCTGACACAGGATTTAGAGCAGCAATGTATCATGATGATTGTCTTGTCTTGTCTTTTTGGTCGTCATGTTGCTAGTTCCTTGAGGATGTCCTGACAATAGGATTTAGAGGAGCAATGATGTTTCATGACTTGTCTTTCTTGTCTTTCTTGCTTGTGGTTGGTTGTGACAAAAATATTAGGGCAATTGTGCTCTTAGTATGAGTCATGCTCATCCTTGTTTGTGACTACTTGTTCCATGTGATGGTTCAACCTTGCACACCATCGATCTATGTCATATCATGGTGTTTGTTGGCCATTACAATAATCTGCCCAATGATGATTAAGAGCAACAACTATTGGTTCATAGGAAAAATGTTGAAGGATTTCTCTCATCGTACTAACATCTGTCTCCTTCTGTCTTGTCATCTCTCTTCTTTTGTCTCTTGATGATATCCTGTGACATACAAAAATATAGTCGCATATGTAATCATATAGGCATTGCATTAAGTTCATTACACATTGGCATTTGGTTACATTAACATATATTCTCATCCATACATTCATATATCATAAAAATACAAAGTAAACATGACATTATCCATATCATCACATTTTTCATTCACATAAAGCATTGCATGTCACATTATCCATACATAGTATTGTCATACATTAATGCATCCATAATCATAGACAGGGCATTCATTAGAGTCAAAACATTATTCATATCATCATCATCATCATAAAAATCATCATCCATGGCATAGTATCATCATGACATATAAATAAACATCACATCATCATGGCATCTCATCATAAATAACCATCATAAATGCATACATGACATGGCATAAAAAAGACATCATCATAGGAATCATAAATGCATAAATCATATCACATGAGTATAATAGAACATGTAGACTGCATCATCACATAACATAAAACATATAGGTCGCATCAACACTGCATCATATATATAATCTAAAAAAAATCATGTCACAGGATAGAGTCACGAGATATCCCATAAATAAGAGCTCATAGGCTCGATGATCAAAATATAACTGTCATAACATAAGTGTCTGAAATATCTTGATGCAAGATAACAATAAAAATGTCTATGTCAAGCTCTCCTCATCCCCTCAAGGAGAAGATCTAGGGGATCAATGCTCTGTCAAGGGAACTGATGCCATCATCGTCATTGTGGCCTGTGCCTGGGAAGCTGAAGGATCTGTCACTGGAGGCTTACTGTGCACTAACCTGTGACCTGAACCTGTGGAACCATGGTTGTGACTCAACCTATGCCCTCAGGAGTGCATGTGTGAGTGGTGAGATCTATGCCCTGATGTGTGCCCTGATGAAGTGGAACCACCCACACTACTTTGGTTACAGCTACTATGGGACCTATTGTTGCTCCCTAATCCTAACCCTATCCTGATGTAGGACTGAGACAATCTAGGCTCTCTTTGATCAATCAGCACTTCCCTCTCATATAACATCTAGTATTGACCCCTGCTCTCACTAACTCTGGCCAACTCCCTCACCACATCCCCGACTAGCCCTAAACACAACTCCACAAATCCTAAACACCAGCTCTCTGCCTCCTGACATCTTATCTCTGCTTGATCCTGCTTGAATCGTGTCACCTCTAACTCTACCTACAGGGATCTAATCTATGTAGTGGCCTCATCAAACCTCCTTTGTAAGTCTGCTACTCACTGGTCTACAATCGCATCATGTGGTAGTGGTGGTCCTATAGGTGCATCATCCTCTCCCTCTACCATCTACCACCTCAGTAGCTATTCTACCTCATCTATCGCATCCTCATCATCCCCAATCTCCTCCCCCTCTCTCACGTCCTCCTCTCCTCCAACAACCCCCTCCTCCCTCAGAATTTCTACCTCCATCTCCCCCTCCTGCCAAACCTCCATCTCTAGCAATCCTTCCTCCTGCATTTCTCCCTCCTATCTCCCCTCCTCCTAACCACCCCTGACATCAAGTGCAACATCTGGCTCTCTCTCTTCCTCCTCGGCCACCTCAGGGATCGGTACCAAGGGCACTCTCTCCACGCATTGTCTGACCCTCCTGGCTTGGCCTGTCTGCCACTGTCTCCTCCCCTCCTCCTCCTCCCACCATCTCCACCATCATCTCTGTCATCTCCATCCCTCCCTCCACCTCTACCTCCATCCCTCCCTCGGCCTCTTCCTTTGTCCCTACCTCTATCTCTGCCTCCCTTGCCACCTCGCCGCACCTGTGGTATCACTGATCTCTTGTCCACTGGTGTCGATCCATCAAGATCTGTCAAGGGGACTGGTCTCTGAGTCTTCCACCATAGATCAAAATATGTTGTAGTCCCTAGATCTGCAAGCCCCCCTCTCCATCCCCACTGCTGACCCACTAACCCATTAATTTGCTACTCTGTGAATGGAACTAAAATCATCAGACCCCGTGCAGACTCTCGAGATGACTTGGCGTACTCTGTGGTACCCATAGGTACACCTTGTTCCTCACTGAATTGTCGTAACACCCTTTGAGGTAGGAACATCTCAATAATGAGCTGGCTCTAAAAACTCTGCCCAATCAAGTACCTGAACTGTCTACAGAAACTCAAATGGTTGGCCTCATCATCCCTACCCATAGTCCCTGTATGGCCTCCAGATAAATGATACCATAATGTCAATCTGGTGGTGCCATCAACTTGTCTCTCCAACTTCGGTCTACTGCAAAGTGCCTGCATAGTAGTATACGTATGGCATACCATTCACCAACTATGGTCTTTGAATCGACGAATGAAAGACAACAACGTGCTCCCATGCCCAGATCATAAGTAGTGTCATCCCACAGCCAATACTTTGTGCTCTCCTATATGCAACCTCATGAAGTTGATGGTATAGCATCCCTAGCAAGCAAGGTCCCCAGGCATGTACGGTCCTATCTCATCTCATCCCCACTAGCACATCACCACAGCCAATAGGAAATTTGTGTCCTCAACGGTCGGGTATCAATACTCCTATAATAAATGTCGCCAACAAGGCATCGAACCAAGAGGAGTGCTCTGCCATGAACTCCCAATGGATCTCATACTCTTCAATCCCCAGTCCTATACCAGTATCATCATGATAATATGATGTAAATGTCTAGTACCCCTGGTGTGGTTCGTACACGACGTGCTCTCCTCGAATTGGCAGGTGCAAGATCTGATATACGTCCTCTACTGTCACTGTAGCCTCCCCCGTTGGCAAATGGAAGGAGCATGTCTCGGAGTGCCATCTCTTGAAAAGTATAGTCAAAAGTCCCCTATTTTCCCAGACAATGGGCATATAGGTGACATAGTATAATCCTAGTCGCATCAGTCGTCATCGCTCCCTATCCCGCAACTAATCCTAGAATCTATAGGTAGATGATCTGCTCTCCCGTGTATAAATAGGTGCTAACTGTCTCTACACATGTCAAAACACACATTAGCACCTTATTGAAAATCATCATTACCATTTGTCTAACTCAAAAGCATTTAAAAAAAATTATCCTTGGTCAAAGTCAAAGTCACATGCATCGCGTTGACTTCATTTGTGTTGCGGTTAGACATTTGCATCCTTTCGCACCTCAATTGTGTCACATTCTGGTGGTTGCATCGTTCCAACTCGCATTTGCATTTCGACATGGCACTTGCGTCACAATTCTTGTCACATTCGTCAATCTATTCAAATGTGTTTCCTAAGTTCGCGACTGCATCACAATCTTTCGAATGTGGCATTACATCTCTCATTTGCGGCGCAACTTGGCAAATACATCTCAATTTTTCGCAAATGCATCATGCCTAATTGACCTATCCTAAGGACCCCTTTGTGTTTGCATCATGACACATAAAATGTATTGAATGCAAACACGAATGCATCTTACGTGCACGCATATGCGTCACGGCACATTTGTTCATTGCCCTAAAACCCTAAAAAATGACACGCAAAATGATAAAATGATAAAGTGGGTTAGATGCACTCACCACTGGCTCTGAGCCCTCTAGCCATCTGTATGTTTGAACGATCTCCCTATGGTGCTCAATCACTAGAATCACCATCCTCGTGTTTGCTCTCCTCGCTCTGGGCTCTCCAAATTTACTATGGTGAATGTGAAAATGAATTGACTTTTACCCCATTTTCAACCTATTTATAGGGTCAAAGTGGGATTTTTCAAACTTTTTATTATTGGAGGCTCTTTCGATTGACTTTGACCACCTTTTTGGCTACCTTAAACTCCTCAAAATTTGAAACCATTTGTGCCATTGTTTTCCTGGTCATCAAATTGACTTATCAGGACACTTTCCAAAAAAATTTGTTGCTGGGCCAAAATTTGAAAAAAAATTCGAGGGGGCATAGATACTTCGTACCTTCGCTGGGGCATGTTTTTGGCTAAATTTTCTTTGTCACAATGCGACAGGCTGCATTATGACAAAGAGGGGCAAAATGTAGACACATAAAAATGACCTAGGCCTCCAAGCTCTATTTTTCATCATTTTCTTCCTAGCATAATTAAGACATTTTAATTATGTCCTTGGTCCACTTTCGACTATTAGTTAAATAATTCATAATTATTTAATTAATTCATGTCTTTTTATTCTTCTTCATTATTAAATAAATAAATTTTATTTATTTATTTAATACATCACTAATTGTCTAATGTCTTTCTATAATTAAATAAATTTCTTAATTTATTTAATTATCTTCGTTCACTAATTCTGCCTAATTATTTAAATAGATAAATTTTATTTATTTATTTAAATATGTCATTAATTCTTAAAATTCTTCTTATAATTAAATAAATTCTTTAATTTATTTAATTATTGCCACCTTGACATTTCCTCATTTTAAATAAAAATTATTTATTTAAAATGGTCCCACTTTCTAATTTCCCTCTTTAAGTAAATAATTCAAATTAATTATTTACTGTCATGTGACCCCCCCTTTGAATTAAATTATTTTTTAATTCAAAATAGTATTTTTCCTCCAAAAATCAAATAATTTCTACTATTATTTGATTTTCCAACCACCTCTTTTTTTGTGCCAATCTTATCTCTTGTCACATACATTGTCAACCCTTGATTTGATTTTCTAGAAATCAATCTTGTCCATTCATTTTAAATTTTCCCTAATGTTTCCCTAACCCTAATTGTGGGTTGTCATATTGAATCTTCTCTATTTATTCTAGGGTACTTGTCAATCTTTAATCTTGGCCATTCATTCAAAATTGCATTTTCTATAAAATGGCAATTTTGGTCTCATTTGATCATCTTATGCTATCTTGTTTTAGGCAATCTCATGCTCTTGCACTCTTGTCATCTTAGCTCTTGTCATAGGCATATTACATCTCATTTGGCATTTGGCATAGTTTAAATATAGTTTAGGTGTGCTTACTAGTTGCATAATAGCATAGTATTGCATGTGGTCATTCAAATCCTTCAACATTTGCTTAGGGCTTGTCATAGTCATTAGATTGCTCACATAAAATCTAAGGGCAACAACATATTTCCAACAAGTTGAGAAGGTATAATGGAGGTCAGCCATGGACAATGAATACTTTTGGGTGACATCTTTCATTAGTTTTCATGTTATTTCCTTTTCACTTCATTATCACTTTGGGTTTTTTTGTTTATACATTTAATTTGCTAACCCTAGGAAAATTCCCTTAGTTATAGCATCAAGATACTATTTGGAAATAAAGTCCAAACCTGTCAACAATGTTTAGCAATATTTTATACTATACTGACATCAAGTGGATATCAAATTACGATATCTCTCCCACATATGATTTAATGATTGCACATGTTGAAGAAGTTCCAAACAAGCAAGAAATATCCCTTATTTCAACCATAGCCACAAATTTTTGTGAAGAGTCTTTTACCGATGATATATCATCTACCTAAGGATTGTGTCAAGAAGAGGCTCTTGAGGATAACAAAAGATACTCTGAATCGAGTGAAGATCAAGAACCCCTATCCCCAAAGTTTCACCAAGAGCTAAGGGACATCTTCCAAACCATTTTAAACTCCAAAGATGTTCCTGATATCACCCTCGAGATGTTTCTTTTTTATGAACATATAGACATTCTTCATCCAAAACAAGAGTCTCCCACTCTTGGTATTCCTACACAAGAGCAAGCAATAGTCAAGATTCTTGATTCTTACAGTGATTATGCATCATCAACATCTTTTGAATCAACATCAACATCTTTTGAATTAGCACCAACATCTTTTGAATCAGTATCAATAGATAATGATGTCATAGAAGCAGATCAAACAGTTCATATTCCTGAACAGCAGGAACCCATAGCAATATCATGTGCTCATGACAAGGCATATTCAATGGCTATGGATCAGAGGATACATTATGAGGGAAAAGGATTAGTTATTGATAATACCTTCACAAGGATGAGGGAAATCTTGTCTACAACAAACATCAACATATGGGGCATGAAGGTTGCTTATGAAGAAAATACTATGAACACTACAAATATTCATATCATGAATCATCATCCACCCATCATCTCATACTAAAATTGGGACCAACATAAAATGAAAGATTCCTATCAAAGCAAGGAGAAGATCATCAAACAAAATGAAGAAATAAAGCAAAAGGGACAGAGCAAAGAAAAATAAAGAAAATCATCCCTCAAAAACTCCATTAGTCAAAGAAACTATGGGAAAAAATAAAAAATGGAAATGTATCCATCAAAAGAGTCCTCAAATACAAAATTAGGCTTCTCAAGCAAGGAACAAAGTATATCCAATCATTGGTCCTAATTCCACAAAAACCTTTGTTCCCACCCATCATTTCTCATCTTCCAAAGTTTGGAGAGTCAAAGGTTCCAAGCCATTGACCAATCCATTTCATATTCCTTCATACATGGCATCATACACTCCATTCATGATATCCAATTCTCGCATCGGCCATGTGTTGGTAGCTACCCTTCATCATAAGTATTTTGAAGGTACCATATCGTGATGTGTGCACATAGGCAAGGTTAATTCCAGTACCACCAAGGCAAATCAAAGTTATTTAACATGAGGGTAAAATTTCCAAAAAATCAAAAAAAAAAAAATGTCCTCTTGTGAAAACCACTACGATGGCACTTTGGGAAAGTACTATGATGAAAACCTGACAAACAAGTGTCATGAGTAGAATTGAGTGTCTATATGATCCTTCTTAGATAGAATCATCTCATCCTTGTCATGATAAATCCAATGTTTCCTCCATCCATCCAATCTAGATTTATCCAGATATTCCACTTTATCTTGATCTTGAAAAAGATTCGGCGTATACTTCAACTCTACTCATGGAAAAATTTTGATAGGCTCTTTACCATTTTATCTCGTGAAGTCCTGTAGCCCATATCTAGCATGATAAAACTCTATCAAACTCTTCACATATACATTACCTATCTTGGTTATCCATTGCATTATGAAGAATTGCTAGACACTAGGGGAAGGTCATTGCACTCTTGATCCATGTCTTATATCTCACATGACATCAACATCGTGACCTAGGCATCGTTTACCTCAAAATCTCATCAAAAATCCCAAAAAAAATCATAAAACATTCATCAAAAAATCCAAAAACATCAAAATCCTATACAATTAAAAATCAAAAAACATTCAAAAAATTGTAAAGTCAAAATCCAAAACATCTAAAACACATCAAAATCCCTAAAAAGGTCAAAGCTTTGAAAATCCAAAAATAGTACCCTATCGAACTACGAGTCTTTGAGCTTGAACGTAGGCAAGGCCATCATTGATGTGCCCCCGAGACACCCTAGGTTAGTCTTTAGGAGTCTGTCATAATAAACTGGAATTCCATCAACTTTTCATATCTCATTGTCAATAAGTCACATCAATCAAACTATGTGGTCTCTACATGTATAATGTAGGAAAGGCTAATCTTTGATCAACCCCCGAGGCCCCTAGGCTAGTCTTTTAGGTTAGGTTCTTGGTTGAAACTCTCAAAAAATCCCTAAACATTCAAATATTGAAAAAACCTTAAACATATGAAAACTTATAAAAGCCCTAAACATTTGAAAATTGAAAAGCCCAAAACATTAGAAAACATTCAAAAGACCTAAACAGTATCAAATATCTTAAAGAAAAACCCTAAACAGCCTCAAAAAATCCGAAAACAAAAACATTCACACAAACTCTCAAAAAGATCAAAAAATAGCCTCAAATTTTTTTTAAAAACACCAAAAACATTGAAATATTCCATAAAATCCAAGAGAATTCATCCCATTTCGCTTTCACCTGCAATAAACCTTCATTCATAATAAATCAATCATCACCTTCAACCTTTGCCAAAACAAGTAGAAAGCAAGTATTGCAAGTTGAAAAGGGAAAACCTAAGTGTCAAAATCTAAAGACTAGATCATAGGTAAATGAATTAGTGGAGTTTGTATCAACGGCTTATCACACACCTCATCCTAATCAAAACACCTGATCAACATGTCCTAGGATGAATCCTTCTTGCGATGGGCATGAGTATCAAAAATCACCTTAGCTATAAGGCAAGAGATATAGATAACACTGACTGTTTGTCTTTGATCTTTTCTTATGATTTATCTTATTGACCCATTCTAAGGACCTCTTGATGATGTCTATCAAAACAATTAAGAGAGAAAGGAATGGGGCATCAATCATTATCTTTTTTTTGGTTGTGCTTGTGGGTATTCTTGTAAAATAATCTTGGCACATACTTGCTTAGTTGTATGTAGGGAGGTTGTTTGAAGTAGATTGTTGACTATTGCATATGCTTTGGTCCAATATATTCTAAACTACTAAACTACATTATAATGAGGTTTTTCGTATGTCAAGATGTGAACAAGAACTATCCTATATGTTTGCATAGTCAAAGCCCATTACACTAGATACAACACCATCCTAGTTTTCAATACCATGATGCATCGTGTCTATGTGTTATATCAAAAATAAGGAATGACAGAAAATCTCAATCCCAATATATGAGAAAATCATCATCATCATCTCTCATCACCATCATCTAATAAAGTCTTGATGGATCATAGACTTTTTGGACCTTTTGAATCTATCTCAAAATCAATGGTAAAATCATTCATTCTTATTTATTCTATCTTCTTTCCACTCTAGCCTAGTATCATGACAGTCAACAAAACATCATCAAATGCATTCATCCTACATCCAAAAATCATCAGCATGCATACATCTTACATCGTCACAGCATATCATAATACAAAAAAACATATTTCACTACAATATCATTATTATTTAAGTCATGATGAATAATATAGATTTATTATTCTAAGCATCTTAAATCATTGCATTATCATAAGTGTGAACATCTGCATAAGCATACATTACATATCATGAACATTCATATACATCCATATGCATGCATCATCATAACATAACATGTCATGAAAAGATACTAAAAAAGAAGATAACATATCCATGGCATTACATTACATCGCATCTCATAGACATCACGTCATAGATCATCATCACATATCACATAATGAATAAATAAAAGAAGTGCATTCATTGCATTGCATCCATACATAATCATAGCATATAAGCATATCACATCATATAACATCACATGCATCCATACATCATAAAACATGAAATAAAGGCACATCAAATATCAAATCTAGATCATCTTGTATATATATCAAAAAATGGTGATTGTCATAATACAGTATATGAATCAACATCTATATATCAATCAAAAATACAATATCCATGAGCATATAAAAAATGAGCCCATGAATGTATATCTATATAAAGAATCGGGCAATAATCAAAAAGTGTTTATAAAAGAAAGCTAGCCCTGGTGGTTGTTGGACTCACCCCTAACTAATGGTTGATCCTCAGCTTTAGGTGGTGCTCTACTTCGCTGTGAAAAATCAAGTTGTCTCATCACCTAAGGAACATCACGATGATAATGCATGCGGTAGTATGTAGCCTCTATGACTACCTCTCTGTACAACCTAGTAGATACAGTCTTGCCCTATGATGTAGTTGTCACTGCCTCCAACTATTATCTCCGTCCAATCTCCTGGGCTAGTTGTAGGTCTAGTTGTTGCCACAACTGAACCTTGTGATCCCTCTAGGCAGTCAAGTCTTGTACCTGCTACTGTAGTTGGGCCCTCTTCGCCTATAACTGGTCTCTCTCAATAGTGAGAGCCTGAATCTATACCTAAGCCTATGCATCTAGCTGTACAGGTGGAGGAGGTGGTGGTGCCCTTGGAACTTGTACATCATGATCGCCCTACCACCCTAGCACCTGTGCCTGATCTAGCTGTTGTTGGTGCCCATCACCTAGCACCTGATCCTTATCCTACTCCTGGTCCTGGCCTCTACCTTGACCACCATCCCTGCCTCCATCTTGGCCTCAAGCTTTGCCTCTGCCTATACCTTTGCCTCTGCCTCTGGGGTATGCCCCTGCTGAATCTTTCAGGCGTGTAGGTGGCTTGAACCACACATCATATGCAGGGGTAGTCCCCGCATCTGGAAGGCCCTGATCATATTCCCATAGTTTTGGGATGAGCTATTTGAAATTATTGATCACCATAACATGATCAATAGGGGCTCCCCACTGTACCTCTCTTTGAGCTCTAGAAAAAATAGTAGTATAATCATCTACAGGCACATCCTGTACCTCCCCAAACTATCGAGCAACATGTTCTAGGAGGTATTGCTCTATGATAGTGTGCTCTTTTCCCTGCAAGTAGCGAGTCTATCACGCAAAATCCAACTGATGCTAATCGTCATACCACTATGGATGTTGTAGCCACGACCTCCATCTAAACAACATCATGTCATCAATGACACGATGCCAAAATGGCAAGCTTGTGGGGCCCGTGTGTTGCAATGTCATTAGCACCCTATACCGGAAAATGATGGACTCATCCTCATGGATATCTATGAGAATGACCAATGGCCTCGACACTACGATGTGCTCATATGCCCATATGTGAAGCAAAGTCATCCCTACTCTAATGCTCTTGCCATCTCGATAGATAGCCTCATGCATATCATGGTACAAGGAGGCAAGGAGAACTAAACCCCAAGCATACATAACATCTCTTTGAATCATACCCTCCCATGCCAAGCCCCATCCAGGATAGAAACCTCTACCCCATCGGTCTAGAGCAACGACACCATAAATCAAAGCTGCAACGAACAATCTGAATGTGTCCACCTGACCATGGTAAAAATTTAGATCAATCTGGGAGCTGATCAAAACAACTGACTGTCTGTGTAGAAGGGAGAGACATACACCTCTCCCGACATCTGGATCATATATCACACACTCACCATGAATGGGCAGTTGTAAAATGTGCCACATGTCCTCAAGTGTAACAATGGCCTTGTCGATGGGAAAGTGAAAAGAAGAGGTCTCGCTATGCCACCTCTTGACCAACGTCATCATCATGGCGAGATGAGTCCTGACCTCGGGTAAGAAAGTGACGAAGCCTAACCTTAGTCTCCCCAGCTGCTCCACCTCCAAGTCATCAAAATTTCTTGTAGTTGCTAAAAGGTCAGACTGATGCTCTTGTGACTTCAATGGTGAAGGATCCTCCTGCATGCATCATGCACACATCATCAATTTACCAAAAAATTTGAAAAATTGATCAAAATTTGAGACTTTGCATCCAAAACATCAAACACGTTGCTGAAATCAATAGCATCGTTGATTTTTGGGTGCATCGCTACATCAAAATCATGGTGCATCACCATTTGTTACATGTGTCACCCACCACTTTCCAATGATGTTGAACTTAAAAAGCCCATGTGTCGCTATATTACCCTTGTGAGCCCCAAATTGATTGTGTCGCTAAACCAAAAAATTGGGGTGCACTGCTAAATGGAGGGTGTGTCGCTATTAAATCAATAGCGACACTTCTGACACTTCAAAAGCGTCACTATACAATGACACACCTAGAGACCTAACTTTGACCCTCTATTAAATGCACCTAAAAGTGAAAATCGAGGAAAGTTTTGAATCACATACCCAGGGTCCTACATTTGCACACCACTGGTACTCTCGAACTCGATCCAAAAGATGAAGAGGTAGCACTCGTTGTGCCATTTCGTCGAGGTATCAGAGCTCAAAATGCAAGAATCTGCAAGGTGTGAATGCACAAATGAATTGAAAGTGACCCTTCATCACCTATTTAAGCCTAAAAATTAGGATTTTTTTCCCTAATTTGACCATGCAGCTAGGGTTTCTTTCATCAATTTCACCAAACTTGCCAAACTGAGGCTTATTTTGCACTATTTTTTTGCATTTTTGGCATTTTTTTGCATCCCTAAGCTTTTTCAGACCCTTGGAGTAGCATTTCACCTTTGTCGAGAAATCAACCCAAAATTCAAAAAATTTGCCTAATTTCGTGAGGAGGTAGGGAACTAGCGTATTCCTTCTGTTGGGGCAGTAGTGGGGCACCTAAAATCAATTTTTTTAATTTTTTTTAATTTAAAACAATAGTTTTTAAATCTGAAAAGTGGTAGTCTTTGAACCAACATAGCAGGTACCTCGCTTCAAAGAGGGGAAAAATGTAGACACTTAAAAATGTCTTGAATAATATCATGCACTTGAATCAGGTATACTAACATCATTTCCTCCTAAAATCCATCCTCTTTTCACTTAACTAATGAAATTTTCCTAGCTATTTAATTAATTACATCATATTCACCTATTAACCTAATTAATCTAATTAGGTTAATTTACCCCCTTTCATGCTAACATTTCATCTTATTAAATTAAATACATCAAGTTATTTAGTTTAAATCCCTAAGTCCTCTTATTTAATTAAATAACCCTAAGTTATTTAATAAAATGTCATATCATATCTCCCCTTTCCACTAAATCATTTATTTAATGAATATCATGTAATTCTTATAAAATTACATAATTAACACTGTTTAATTATCTAATTACTAATCCTCCCACTTGCAAGGGAATATTCATCCTTTGTACATTCCTTAAAAAGGAATATTCCCATTTATTTAATGAATATCATGTAATTCTTATAAAATTACATAATTAACATTGTTTAATTATCTAATTACTAATCCTCCCACTTGCAACAGAATATTCCAATGGAATATTCCTTCCCCTTTTGTACATTAAAACTTTTATTGAATTTACTAAATATTTATTTCCCCCACCCATGAGAATATCCTAAGAATATTCTCTTTCTTCACTCATTTGAAAAAAGGTGTAGACACTGAAAAATGTCCTAATCAATGTCATACACTCGAATTGGATTTATTAACATCATTTCCTCTTTATCTATCCTCTTTTCGCTTAATTGATTCAATTAGCCTAGCTAATTAATTAATTACATCATTTTCGTCTATTTGGCCTAATTAATTAAATTGGGTTAATTCATCTCTTTTTGCACTAACACTTCATCTTATTAAATTAAATACATCAAAATATTTAATTTAATCCCCTAAGTCATCTTATTTAATTAAATAACCCTATCTTATTTAATTAAATATCATTTCATCCCTTCCCCTATTTATTAAATCATTTAATTTAATAAATATCTCTTAATTCCTCTAATCCCCTAATTGCATAAATTAAACCTTGTTTAATTAGAAATTAAACTAATTATTCCTCTAATCAAAGGGAATATTCCCATGGAATGTTCTTTATCCTTTTTGCACAATTAAACTTTGTTTTAATTTGTAAATTAACTTTTTTTCCTCACTCCAAATGGAATATTCCCTCTCCTCCAATCAACTCACTTAGCTTCAAAAGTAAGTTAACCCTTTAACCTTCTAAGCAAGTTACCTTTGACTTGTGTGAACAGGTCAAAAGTGTGTTTGTTTGAGGCAAGTGTGAGCCTTTGATTAACTTTCATCTTACATCCTCATCCATTGATGAGAATCCATAATCCATGCCTCTCATCCTCTTCATCTTGAACTGTTGATTAAGTTTTTTGATCTCAACCATCCATTCCTCATTTGCTCTCTTATAAATAGATCACTATTTGGAGACAAATGGATCCATCTTTTATTGCAAACCTATGTTGTTAAATTTTCTCACATCCATACTCTCAATTTTCACACATTTAGCTTATTTTCAATTTTTTTTAGTTGCATAATAGCTTTGAGCTTTCATTAATGGCTTTCATGCATCCATCCTAGTTTGTAAATAAATTAGGGTTTTCATCTTTTAGCTCATTTTTAGCTTAGATTAGCTTAGCAATGGCATAATTAGATTGTTTATAGCATAAAATCATGGTAACTTATCTGGCATCATGTTCATTTTGTGCATAATTTAGGTTTTTCATACACCAAACACCATGGTTTCATCGATTCTCTTCCATAGAATTGACTAAAACAAGCTCACTATCACGAGATTGGGAAAGGGTAATTGGTCTACATCAATGCGATACCAATTCCACAACAAGATAAATTTCAATAGATTAGAGTAGATGTTTTCTTTAAAGCTTTCATAAATTTACCATGTTAGGTCTTTTGATAAAATGTTTACTTTCAATTTTGATTGATTGATCTTGTTGAGATTCGAGTATTGGTGGCTTCGTTATGCTTCGATTCATCATGGATCAAGCATAATTCGCCCCATAACCGGTATTTCACATCGACATAATGGCGCTAGATGGAGGGAAAACTAATCGATTAACCATATTTTAGCTCAAAATCCATGTTTTGTTGTTTTGCTGTTTTGCAAGTTGCAGTGACATTCAAAACACAAACAGTGACATTATTTCAATAATGTCACCATATAGTGATGCCTAAGCAATTTGATACAGTGATGCATATTTAATTGGGTGACGCATATTTAAATTTGAAGTATTATGGATCAAAAACAGCGACACTCATCTTCACCAAACTGACTCTTTTAAAGTTCAAATCGTGACACACTCATTTACAACGACGCCCATCAAAACAGCGATGCAATCATGCTCACCGGTCCTTCTGCAAAGCGATGCTCAAATTCACTAGAGCGATGCCCAAAGTTTAAATCACAACACCATCATGTGCAACAACGCTCTACCAGGGTTAGAAACTTCATGCTTGTTTTTTGACATATGATTTAATTTCTTTTGATTACTTGATCACTAATCGATGTCTAACTATGTTTTCATTGTTAGACAAACAGGGTTTTACAGGCTTTAAGGCATGGAGAAAATTTGAATACCTTCTCTTCTATCTAAACATTTTATAATTGTAACTAGCATTCAATGCTTTGGGGAAATTATAACCCATTTCATGTTTTTTTGCTTTTAGTTTTAGGCAACGCACTAGTTTTCCATTGGGTTTTAAATGAACGTTTAAATTTGGATAAAATGAACCCTCACATCACATCTTTCAATTGGGCTTAAAATTAAACAATGAAAATTCATCTTTCAATTGGTGCTCTAAAAAAGAACTCATCATTGCTTTGAGGCTTAAAATGAACTTGTGCTCTAATTGTCTTGTAATTTTCTTTGCAATTTGTGTCATGAGAATATGTATGCACTTCTCTCATGCCTCACAGTGATCTTGAGATTCAAAAGCATTTTAGTGACATTGGTTGTCTAAAAAATTACATCCATCTTTCAATTTCGGTTTAAAATTGAGCAACCGTGCTAGTGTGAGAAAAGGCATAGCATGTGTTCTCTCTTTATGCATGCAAGC
>VDFB02270651.1:734391695-734573876 GCA_007258455.2 Sequoia sempervirens | reverse complement strand
GTGGAGGAGGAGCATCACTCAAGTGCTTTCCCGCCAACCACAAACTCATAATGTGGTCCCCCGCACATCTATCATTTGATAGATGGCCCTTCCCTTCAATGAAGAGAATGGTGGAGTAACTGATAACGACAACCAATTGAGCATAGTGTTGTGTCCTATATAACTAGAAGTTGTAATCCCACAATATCTGTCTAGCATGTAATATTGGATCATGGTGAACTAACAATGGAGACAAAGGTCATCACACTACCTTGGCCAAACTGTTTCATTCAGTATGTTCTACTGAGGGTCATCTACCACATACACTACACAAGGCCGATTTTACTTAAGGATATCTTAAGCTATGTGTAGGTATTTCCTTCAATGGATAACACCTATCTCCTACTATGGAGTACTTAAAAACACAATATGAAAATAGCATAATAGCTTTAATCTCCTTTTCAAAAACAATCTACATTCTCTAATGGATATATTGGAAAATACATCTCAATCATGCATGCAAAGCACTTCAATCAAAGTAAAATAATAAAGAAGTTTATATTTGCATGCCTGTTATCACTTATCCAACTAAAGACAGCAATGTAGCCCTCTCCAACAGCAATAATCAGCTTCTCACAAAAACTCTATCTCACTTGTTGATAGCTTACTTCTCTCAAAATAAATGTTACCTCTTACTCACAACAAAAAACTCTCTATATCTCACTTATAAATAAGATAAATATGGCTAGTAATAACTTAGAAATAATTAATTGCAAAAGATTTATAATCTCTTGGGGAAGAATGCATCCCTCACAATGAAATGGTTCAGCTATTTATAGAGCAACCAAGAAACCTCAAAGCCTACAGTTTAGGCATGCAAAAAGACAGCAAGCTCCATGCAAATCAACTCAGCAATAAGGTGGCAATCAAATAAGCTCAAACTCAGCAAGGCCTCCTACAAATCGACTAGTTTCTATGACAGAAATTCAAAGACTTATTCCAAATGCACATGAAGAATTCAAATTGCCACAAATGAAAGACATCTACAACAATTCAAACTCAAAGGTGGCACCACTTGCTATATATTTCCTTCATATTTGGTGCAATTGAACTTAGTCAACTTCCAAATTATGATAGCAGGTTTCAATTGACCCTTTTGGTAAATGAATCAACTTTAGCAATTGATTATGTTGGACAAAGTCAAGCATGGTATTAACTAAAGGCGTCGACCAAGTCAAGCATTCTACAGCCAGCAATATCAAGTGTAATGTTACACCATATATCATGTGCCATTTACTATGATAATCAGTTTCCACTAGCAGTCAAAAGCTATTAAGTCAGCTTCCATTGACATGATCAATATCGACATTAACTCCATTTTGATTGAAGAAGCTAAAGATCTTAATACTTTAAAGTTGATTGAGTTGCATGAAACATTAACTAAATTTGAAATGAGAATTGAAAGTGAAGATTCTATAAGGAAATAAGTTGCTTTTAGAGTATCTTTGAAGTAGGTTGGTCAAGATTTTGATTATGGATCAGATCTAAAAGAAGCCAATTTTGTTAGGAAAATATAGAGACATTTCGGTAAGTAAAAAGGTAAATTACCTTTCAAGTGTTTTAATTGTGGAGAAGTTGTAAATTTCATGGCTAAGTGTCCCTATAAGAATACTAACAATGTTGAACAAAAGAATGGAAAGAAATCTTTTAGAGAGGATTCAAAGGTCAAAGAAAAAATAAGAGTTTCTACATTAATGAGGAAGAAGATGAAGATGCATTTGAAGATGAAAATGGAAAAGTTGTGTTCATGGATTTTGAAACTGCTAATCTGGTGATGCTGAAATAGGTTCCAAAGACAATGAAGAAGAATTAGATCTTATGGAGAAATTTCTATGGGCCGGAAAAGAAATCAAGAAGTTGAAATACAAAATTGCAGAAGAAGTGAGAGCTAAAGAAAGAATATCAAAGTATTTGAATATTTTTGAAAAGATGATTGTTGATTTGAAGATTCAAGCAAAAGAAGCAAAAATGTTTGAAGAATTTCTAATAGAAAAATTACTATCAAGAGACAAAGACTGCAAGAAGCTTGAACATAAATTGTTACAATTAGAAAAGAGCTTGAGAAGGTAAATCAATAGTTGCAGTTGAAGTTTAGTAAAATTACTAAAACCCTAGATCAAATATTGGAAGGTCAGAAAGATTCGCATGGTAAAACTAGAGTAGGTTTAAATGATCTAAAGAAAAAGGTGACAAAACAATCAGAGAAGGCTACTAAGGCAAGTTTGAAAGTGATAGGTTCCATAAGTTGAAGGTCAAAAATAAAAATGACAATTAATGGAAGTATGACTTAGAATGATGGCTTTATTCAAGTGCAGAATAAAAGAAGAAGATCCAGAAGACAAGGATACAATACCAGGGCAAACTTTTCTTTCTCTAGTTATTGTTTTGATTGCAATAGTTATGGACATAATATTGTGGATTGTAGAAGAGTTCTAGTAAGAAGAAATAATTTTGTCATTAATAATGCATTTGCACCTTTATTCAATTTTAATGTCATTTATTTCAAGTGCAACAATTTTGGACACATTGCAAGGAATTGTAGAAGTAATTTTGTGAGTTCCTCGTTATTGGAAAAAGGAAGAAGTGATCTTCCAGAGAAGGTTTTGAAGATGGTCCATGAAGAAAGAAGTCTAAAAATTCTATGATTACTCAAACTGCTTTACATGCTCAGAAGGAGAAGAACCTATGGATTATTGATAGTGGTTTCTCTAGTCATATGACTGGAGATAAAAGCAAGTTCATGAATTTCAAGAAATTTGAAGGTGGTTTCATTACCCTTGGAAATAATTCAATTGCTAAAAAAATTGGTAAGGGTAATTTTGTTGGTAGTTGTTGCCATTGATGTCAACACTAATTGTTGGTTGTCATTGATGTCAACACTAATTGTTGGTTGTGTGAGATTGTTGGTAGTCGGTTGTCATTGATGTCAACACTTGGCGTTGATGCTTGGGAGTTTTTTGACATTAGTTGGTACTAATGCCCTTGCTCCAATTGGCATTGGTTGTCATTGTTGACAACATTCAATATGGGCTAACATTGATGTATGGAAGGGTTGTTAAAGTTCATGGTTGGATGTCACATGCCTTATCTAAGAAGAGTTGTTGAAATTCATGACTAGATGCCATGCCTTATCTAATGTTTGTTGAAGTTTATGGTTGGATGCCATTGAGTATGATTTCTGTCAGCGGAGTTAGTTTCATAATGATATATTAAGATGAGGATTAGAAGCATTATAAGTATTGTTGATAGTGGAGAGATGTTTCTAAAGTTCTATAGTATGTATTATGCTCTCTCCTAATGTTCTTGATAAAGCATATGTTGATGAAAGAAAAATCCAACCTCTGCAAGTTGCTTAAGTGTCTATGGTTCAGGAATTTGCTTTGAAGTCTATTTGGGAGAATGCTCTGCATTCCTCCACGGGTTGAAGATATTGTCTTATAGTTTGGGATTCAAATTTAGTGCTCTATGGATGTTTCATTCCTATCTTTTCAGGTCACCAGTGTTGTTGAGGAGGTTTCTATGAATTTCAAAAGATTGACAGTATTGGTTATCTGGACTAGTCTGTAAAATGCTCTGCATTTCTCTGCATTGATGTCTCTATTCATGTGGCTTGGTGAATGTGCTCTCAGTGTATGTGTAGCTTCTTGATTCCAATTTCATGTGATGAAGTGATCTGTAAGTTGTTCTATTAATGTCTTCTCTCATGTTTTGTATTTTGTGCTTCCTGAATAAAGTATTTTGCTCCTATTTGATCAATGGTGGCTATTGATGGCACGACAGTATGAAAAAAGTGTATGTACAAGTATTTTTGGATGTTCATGGAACATCCACATGTGATCCACATGTTTTTGATTGATTTCTTTGGTGCTACATTGTGTCTTGAGTTGGATTTTTGGGTTATTTATAGATATCTAGTTGATAGGGCTTGTTCTTTTGTTTGTGCCATGTGCTTGGGGGTTTGTGCCAACAATTGAAGATGGTTATAATAGATTTGGGTCCTAACCTATCCTATTTGGGACCGCATCAAGTTAATTCAAGTAAAGAGATGTTCTAGGGCTAATTGGTTATGTGCTTCATGTTTCATCTACACGTTTCTTTTGATACCAACTTAGATTGATGTGTGCCAACGTGTGAATTATTTTAGATCATATTGGAAGATGAAATAAGGTTGTTTTTTGTCCTCTTTGTCATCAAGATAGGATCGCATTATAATTTGGTGGCCAACTTGTTGAATTCATTATGTATCTTCTTTTAACTAACCTAATTGAAGTTTTGAACTATTGTGGTGGATATAAATGTAAGATCATTTTGGATGCAACAAGAAGGAGTGTACAAATGTGAAAAACAAAGCATGTGGAATGTATCAAATATCCAATAGAGTTAGTGCTACATTGTGAAGAGGAAAGATCATATGTTCTACAATGCCTCAATCAATAGAGTGTTATGTTGACAAATATTATAATACTCTCATAAAATTTCTATATCCTACTCTGAGATAGTGAATCTCATCAATTCCTTGTATCTTGCATCTACATTTGTGTTTGCTTTAGTTTTGCAAACTCTTTGTATCTTGCGTTGGGGTAGTGAACCTTAGTTTGCAAGTCCTTTTTGGTAGTGAGCCTTTATATTGTGAGTTAACTCCCACAATGATTTTTCCCTCATTCGGTTTTCCACGTAAATCTAGTGTCATATTGTGGATGTGTGTTCTTGTCTCTTTTATCATTTCTACTATTTTGGTTAAGTTTAGGATTGGTGTATCTCTCATTATTGATAGTTGTTGAATTGGTTAAAGGTTTAAACTATTGAATATTTATTTTTTGCTAATCTACTTAAGGATTTTTTGGAGAACTCTTGTTTTGAAAGGGTTTTTGTATAGAATAATTCACCCCCCCTCTCAATCTCTGAGTGTGTTCAACAACTTTAAGTCTTGATGGTGGTAAAACAAAGACACATGATGTTTTGTATGTTGAAGGTTTAAAACATAATTTATTGTTTCTCAGTCAGATGTGTGATAAATGATACAAGTTATTCTTTAGTGTTGATGGTTGTGAAATTAGAGAATCAAGTATCGGTGAGTTGATTGCAGAAGGAAGTAGGACAGACAGTGATATTTATCACCTCAATGAGTTGAATGGATAGAGTTATCTCACCGCGCAAAGGGATGAAATTTGGCTTTGGAACAAAAGGTTAGGACACATGAATTTTGATGATATTTTCAAGATTAGTTCAAAAGGGTTGGTCTAGGATATGTTAAGAATTAACAAACCTTAGTCAACCAATTGCAAACCATGTCATGAAGGGAAGCAGACAAGAATAAAATATCCTACTAAGGAGTATTCCACTTCAAAACCATTAGATTTGGTACATACATATCTGTACAGACCAATGAGGACTAAGAGTCCACAAGGAGACAAGTATTTCATGATGTTGGTTTATGATTACACTAGGATGACTTGAATTGCATATCTAAAAGAGAAATCAGAAGCTTTTGAGAAGTTCAAATCATTTAAGGCTATGGTGGAGAATGAAATCGGAAGGACAATCAAAGTCTTGAGATTAGATGGAGGTGGAGAATTTACAACTAAGAATTATACAATATTTTGTAAATATAATGGAATTCGGAGGTAGTTCTCTGCCCCTAGAACTCCACAACAAAATAGAGTTGCAGAAAGAAAGAACCGGACTATACAAAAGATGGCAAGGACTATTCGATGTCAAGAAAATTTACAAGATATGTACTAGAGATCTAAGCTACATAGATAGTTGTGTATATTTTGAATAGAGTTCAGATCAAGTGCAAGATAGAGAAGACTCCATATGAGCTATATAAAGGAAGATAGAAATCCGTAAGGCACCTCAAAATATTTGGAAGAAAGTGCTACATCAAGAGAGATGAAGAGAATATGGGTAAGTTTGATTCAAGATCAAATGAAGGCATTTTTCTTGGTTACTCTTTAAGAAGAAAATCTTACAAATGTTATAACAAAATATTGAAGAGGATATTTGAAAGTGAAAATGTGAAGGTTGATGAAACTACTCAGTATACTACTATTTCAAAAGTAGAAGATGAAGAATTATCAATTCATAGAAACATTGAAGACTCGGAAGAAGTTTCTCCAAAAAACTCCTACAAAGTATGTTCAAAAAAATCACTTTGCAGATTAGATCATAGGTGATAAAGATAGTGGGGTTAAAACCTAGAAGAGGTTAGAAAGATCAAAAGAATAAGTACATTTTGATTTACTATCAAAGATAGAACCTAAGACATACAAAGGTGCAAGCAAAGAATAGGGATGGATAAAAGCTATGGAGGAAGAACTAAATTAGATCATGAACAAGGCCTAAAGACAAGAATGTGATTGGAACAAAGTGGGTATTCAGAAACAAGCTAAATGAAGAAGGTGAAGTGATTAGGAATAAAGCAAGACTTTTGTGTAAAGGGTATGCTCAAGTTGAAGGTATAGACTTTGAGGAAACATTTTCTCTAGTGGCTAGACTAGAGGCAATTAGAATGTTCTTAGCTCTCTCAACATTCAAGAATTTCAATGTGTATCAAGTGGATGTGAGTTCAGTATTCTTAAATGGATAGCTTGAATAAGAAGTTTATATTGAACAACTGAAAGGATTTTAGTGTATCAACAATCCAAATTATGTGTTCAGATTGAAGAAAGCTTTGTATGGACTCAAGCAAGCTCCTAGAACTTGGTATTCAAGGTTAGATGGATACTTGTAGCAACAAATATTTTGAAGAGGTTGCCTAGATAGTAATTTGTACATAAAAATAGGAGAATAAATGTTGATAGTTGTGGTCTATGTTGATGACATCATTTTTGGAGGAAGCAATGAATAAATATACAAAAACTTCTAGAAGGCTATGCAGAATGAATTTGAGATGTCTATGTTAGGATAATTATCTTTCTTCTTGGGGTTGGAGATTGTCTAATCAGACAAAGAGATTTTTATTTCACAACACAAATACATAAAGGATATGTTAAGCAAGTTCAAGATGGAACATTGCAAACCTATTGCAACACCTAGGGTTACTAGATGTAAGTTGAGCAATGATGATGATTTTGCTCTGGCAGATCAAACTCTATACTAGTCTATGATTAGTAGTTTGTTGTATGTGACAACATCCAAATCGAATATTATGTAGGCATTTAGAATGGTTTCCAAATTTCAAGCAACACCTAAAGAGACTCATGTGAAGGAGATGATGAGGATATTCAGGTATTTGAAGGCTATGGAATATTTTGGATTGTGGTATCCAAAGAGTGAAAATTTCACTCTTACTGCATATACAGATGCAGATTAGGCAAGATGTGTGGATGATTGGAAGAGCACAAGTGGCAATGCATTCTTCCTTAGAGACTGTTTAGTGTCCTAGTTGAGTAAGAAGTAGGAATCAGTTTCTTTCTCTACAATAGAATCAAAATACATTGTTGTAGCATCATGTTGTGCTCAAGTAATTTGGATGAAGTAGAACTTGAAGGAGATGAAGATTAAGTTTGAAAACCCTATCACTATTATTTGTGATAACACAAGGGCAATAAATATTTCAAAGAATCTAGTGATGCACTCAAGAACAAAACACATTGTAATCAAATATCATTTCTTGAGAGATAAATTTGCAAAGAAAGAAGTAAGATTGGAATATGAGGACACAAAGGAGTAAGTTGCAGATATATTCATGAAGCCACTTCCTAAGGAGACATTTGAGTTTCTCCAGCAGAAGTTGGGTTTTGTTTCTCCCTCCTCTTGATTTAAGAGGAAAGTATAGGGTGAGGGGGAGCTTGGTCTCTCAGCTGCAAGAAGGGTCGGTGCTCTCGTGGAGTGTTTTCAAAATTAGTGATGCATGGACTCAGGGGGGAGTTTATCTGGGAAATAGGTTTCTAGATGTTGTGTACCAGTATAAAATGGATGTTGATCCTTTGGCATTGATGTCAAAGTGGGAGAAAGTGGTGTCAAAATGTTTAAATGCTAAATCAAGTAGAAAGTGATCTTAGAATGCCATATCTTTCATAGTGGGAGTAAATGCTATAGCCAAGAAATTATTCAGGTGTGTTTGGTGGCCCCAACATTTTGTTGTTTGCCATCAATGACAAAGGGGGGGATTGTTGAACATAAGTTGGACCATTGATGTCAAACTAATGTCAAAAGGATTGTTTCTAACAATTTTTATCAAAGGGTGGACCAAGTTTGTCAGATGTGAAGGTTATCAAAGATGAAGAAGATTGTAGAACTACTAGAATTGTCATTTGACTTAAGATTCCAGAAGCATGTTGTTTGTCAATGTGTAGACTATCTAATCTATCATATTTAGTATCAAGTAAGTTGTGGCATGACTACCTTTAGATAGTTAATGTATTTATCATACCATTTTAGGTATGTAGTCAGCATGAGTGTGGTGGTCCAAAAGGATATCTTTGGGCAGAAATATTTATTAATATGGTTGGAATTTCTTGTAGAAATGTAGTATAGCTCTACAATTTGAAAGGAAAGTGTGTCTACACTAGTTTTATCAATTTCTTGAGTTTCCATAAGTGAGGCTCAATGTACAAGTATTTTTAAGTTTCAAAAGGTTTGTCAAGCTATTACAAGTTTGAGTTTTGTGTGGCAATGGCTTGAATCATCCAGAATTCAAATCATGTGTGTGGAGTGAGGATAAGACCTACTTAAGGTCCATGTGGTGGTGTAAGGCGTCAAGTTCTTTTGGTGGCAATAATTTTATGTTTGGATCGTTGTATTACATGTTTCATGTAATTTAAATTTAGGTCCACCCTATGTTATCCAGGTTTGTACTGATCCTTGGCCGACATGGAAGAGTGTCAATGTAATGTCATTTATATATTTCAAATGTTTAGATGCATTGTAATATAACGAAAAAGGAGTTTTGAGTAACATAGTGTATATAAGTGAAATGAATGAAAGGTATGTGACAGAAGTGTGAAGAAAATAGGGAGTGTCGATATCAAAGGTTCATTCTTAGTGTGAGAGAGTGTTAGTTGTCTCTTTGGTGCATATCAGAGTTATATTTTAAATCTGCCATTATTTTCTATATTCCAGTAGGACTGGTGTTATACTTATTGTATTGTTTCTATAGGGATTGGTATCTCTTTTCAATGGGGATTGGTGTCTCTAATAGGTTGGTGCCTACATCACATTATAAAATTCACTTATTATATTCTTGCTTGTGAGTGTTTCTAACCATGGTTTTCCCCATCTTGGGTTTCCACATATATCTAGTGTTATGTGTTATCTCAAGTGTTGTACTTTGATTACTAGCTTGTATGGTTCAATTATCTTCATATTGAAAATCTATATAATAGTTATAAAGGTTTCCAGAATTGTTTTGATCTACTAATTCACCCCCCCTCTCAGTAGATTGTGTTCCCTTCACAATTGACTATGAATTTATGCTCAATTAACCAATTAATCCCCAAAATTACATCATACGATCCTAAAGGTGCCACAAAGAGATTGACTTGGGTCTAAAAATTTGGAAGCTCTAACTCACTACAAAAGAGACAAGAATCTACCCTCCTTTTTGGTCAATTTTCATATTGGACCATCCAAGTTTTTCCCATATACCTTGGTCTAACTAGTAATTTTAAAACTATCTTTAGATCTATAAAATATTATGTAGCTCTAATATCTATTAAAATAGAAACAAATTGACCAAATATCTTACTCGTTAATTTGATTAGAGAGGCTTGAAAATTAGCTTGTTTGGTGTCCACCATTGCATGAATCTAATGTTGTGCCCATTGTTGATTTCCTTCTCTTTGCACCTTGGACCGCTATGGATAATTAGTAGCGTAATGATCTCCCCCACAAGTATAGCATCCATCACGTGGTCCTTTTCATCCTCTTGGACTATCTCTATTGAATAAATCCTCTTGTTGTTGTAATTACTATTGTTGTTGTTGACCCTCTTATTATTCCCATCATGGCTACCTTCACCCTTTTCTTGGAATTTATTACCCTACTTCAAATTATAAATTTGGTAATTATTGCTTCCCTGTTGGTTATTGCTATTTTGAAAGTTCTTGTTACCAAACCTGAGCTTAGAGTTCAAACTATTAAGGTAATTAGCCAATTGCTACAACTTTTATTTTTTGGTGGCATTCTCAAAGACCTCGTCCATGGTGAAGGGGTTATGAATGTCCCCCTCTATTTTGATCTAAGGCCTCAATCCTAAGATGAACTTTCAAATTCAAAAATGTTCATCCATCTAGTACTATGGTACAAACTTGACTAGATTAGTGAACTTCTCCCAATATTGGGTCACTATCATACCACCTTGGATCAAATTCTAAAATTCTACCATCTTCTTATTGAAGAAGAGTTGTGGAAGCCACCTTTTTCTAAAAAGTTGGAGGAAGTGTTTCCAAGTGGTATCCCCTAGTAGTAGATTCCTCTCCACCATCTCATTATCCCACCAAGTGGTTGCCTCTCCAATGCGCTGGTATGCAATCCAAACAACCTTAGTCTCATTGGATAAGTTGTGGAGTTCAAAGTACTTCTCCATCTCTAAAACCCATTCCTTTCCTCCATCACTAATGGTCCTACCATCGAACTTAGGTGGTGTTATCCTCTTGAGGTCCTTGCCCAACTCTCCCTCAATCCTAGCCTGATTATTACCTCCTTGGTCCTCATGTGGACCCTTGATTTCATTCCTCATTCCTTGGGTTCTCATTTTGGTCTAAGACCCCTTGCATTCCTCTGACATTCTGTTACAGATTATCCATCCTAGCCCCTTGCTAGATCAGGAGGTTAAGGATCTGGTCCAACCTGTCATTCTGTTCATTGCTCAATCCACTACAATTAGTGTGTCTAGTGTCCATTATGGTAAACTAGAAGTTTCTCGCATCAAATTATGCATCTTATTGTAATGGAAAAAAGCCTTAATGTTTAAACTAGGGCTCTAATACCAAATGTAAAGTATAAATTTTATATAAATGTCAATTTATTCAAATTAACAAAAAGTAATTGCATTTACATCAATACAAGAGAAATATATCCAATCATGTCATGTCATCGTAGGACATATCATTATACATAAATTACAAGTATATGAGATAATGTGATATAATAATTGACTTAGGTATTCCATTGCCAATAAATCATAATGATACAATAAAAGTACAAGTAATGTACACAAACTCTGAAATCTTCAATAATCTACTCCAATAATCATCATATAACTCAAAGGATGAGAACATGATACAGGTGCTTGTTTCCACCCAACCATGAAGCTTATGCTTCCCTGGAGATTTCTTTCTGACATGAAGAACCATCGACCCTACATGAAATGCTTAGCAAAAATAAATCAACAAACATGATGGAATTTGGTGCATGTCTAGCATATCTACATGCATTTATATCATACTAGAACATGCTATGATCGATACTAGGATATTTCAAAGAGTGAATATATAAAATAAAATCCATCTATCTCGATGGTCTAAATAGCTTGGCCAAGTATAAAGTTGTATACAACAAAATAAAAGTAGATCTAGAAAAAGTGATTACTCTATTCGACACCCGTCCTGGAAGGCAACTTTCCACAGACATAAAGAATGCAATATTTCCCTAGTCTAATAACTTGCATGACTAATAATTTAAAGACATTTACAATCTAAGACTTAAATTTTAATGTGTGTAACTATCATAAAGTAAATAAATCGATGCATCCTTCTATCCAATTAAGTTCATAAAATACCAACAACTCACAAAAGATACATGTCGAATTGACTAACAACAATTAGTGTAAAGAGATTGAAATTAAAATTTTCATATTTATATTTGAAAAAAAAATAAAAATATGATCAACTTGAATTAATATAAATAAAACAACTACTCTCTCATCTCAACTTTCATCACTCAAAGTCATAATAAATACTTAATTATCGATACAACTTGTGTATAATTTAAATAATCAAATTGTTTCATGTGTACTTTGCATTAATATGATATAATAGAAAGAATAATAAAATAAAAGAATTCCAAATTAAGTATATTTTGGGTTTTCTTATAATTGCAAAGTCTTATTGAGTCTGCACCTTATTATGTTTAACTAAGTTTTGAAACTATATAATGTGGATGACATTGTATTAAATAGCTTGTAGATTAACCTGCTAATGTATTAAATAGATTGTAAACTAAATTGGAGACTTACTCCAAAGCATATTTCTGGCTTGTCAAAACCTAAGGTAATACCTTCTAAATCACCTCTTTCTAACAGTTCTTATCGATGCAAGATTAGTTATAGGATATGCACTACCCCATAGAAAATGAGAAAGAGAATACATGAGACAACTTGTGTGTTTAGGCACTTCGACTATGTGATTTAGAGACACACAAGGAATTTAGGCACTATCAAACTGTGATTTAAGGGAAGTTTGAACTTTGTGCATTTCGGCACTCTATTTATGGTTTGAGAAATAGTTGAAGAAACTAGGTAGCCTCAAACTTGGATGCACGGGAAGTTTGAGAATTTCAGCATTCTAACCATGGTTGGAGGAATAGTTAAGGAATTCAATCAATCTCAAATTGTGATTTAAGGGCACTCAGGGCATCTGAGCACTAAAATTGTGGTTTTTGAGACATCTAGTTGGTTTGGCCACCTCAGACTGCAACTGAACGACATTTTAGGTATTTGGAAACTCTTTAATTGTCATTTCAGAGACGAGATTTTGAACACTCTCAAGCTATGATTTAAGGGAAGTTTGGGCACTCTGAAATTTTGATTTTAATGACAAATAGGGAATTTGGACACCCCTAAATTAGGAATTAGTTTGAGCATTTGGGTCAGGGCTTTGAGAAAAAAAAATCAGTATTGGGTATTGCTCATATTTTTATAGCAACATGAGTACTATTTAAGAACCCTAATTACATGAAATCGTAGTTCTGCTTTTGTTGATTTCGCACAGATAGTATAATAATACAGCGATGATCCAAGATATTGGAATTTAGAATAACATATTTATTAACCATTTTCCATAATGAATGATTGATTGATTATAATGTAGCGCTCAGGTTTCATCGACCACTCTCCATTTAGATTGGTGAATAGAAGCACCTTTGGAATGGTTGGCTATGTTGGGTTCTCCGTGAAAACTCCGGCTCCTCTTGCAGTGACCAACAAGTATTTTTCCTAGAGGAAATATTTCTTTTGCTCTGATCAATATTCACGTGTGATAGCTAGAAAGAAGTATGAAGTTGCTCATTAAAGAGTATTTCTTTTTTCTCTAGAAATAGAAAATGGCTACCTCTTTTAGAGGCTTCAACTCCTTAACTGTCCCCATCCACTCCATAGTTAATAAAGGGTATTAAAAATTACAGTTTCTTCCCAAGTTCCACGACCTTTGTGGCAGATTGCACTTCATGCATAAAAATTTGAAAAGAACTCTCTCTCTCACTCACTTTTAACATGTGGTTCAATTGTTTTAACATCATGCAAATTTTAGTTTTCTTAAGTTTAAATTCATGCAATTAAATTACATTTATTTATATGTGTATATTAACAACTTAATTTAGTTTATTTATTTTAATTTTAAAGTTATTTGTTTAATTTTATTATTCATGCACATTTTCAATTTAAATTAGTTATAACTAAAATTAGGATAATAATGTTTTATTATATTAAAATTATCTTAAAATCATCATGCAGAAGCCAAAGCATCATACATTGCTATAAAAATTACCTATAATAAGGGCTACAAAAGGGTGTGGGTTGAGGGAGATTCCCTCAACATTATTAGGTGCCTACAGAGATTAAGCAAGCCAAGCTGGACTATAGAAGATCTAATTAGTGATTCCCTTGCTTTGTCTAGTACTTTTGAGGAGGTAAGGTTTACTCATATATAGAGAAGGAAACTCTATTGTTGACTTCTTTTCCAATGAAGGCATCAATCTAATGAATGACAAGTCATAGGAGGGGTACATTTCAATAGCCGAGATGGCCTTGGTATTATTAATAAATGACTACCAAAATGGATTATGAGGAGGGATGGGATGGGGGAGTAATAATTCCCTCTCCCCTCACATGCTTTATGGGTAATTTAGTGTCCATTCCCAATGCATTGTTAAAAAATAGAAGGCTTTGGAATTGGCAGCGAAGAAATTACAGTGAAACTATAGTAGGAGACAGAAGCAGGGTGGACCCATCTCATGTGATAAATGGAGAAACATAAGGAAGGTCTGGAAGATCCTGGAAAAGGGTGGCCTTACATCATACATGGAGAGGCTTCATGGGTTCAACCATGAAGCCTCCAATATTTTTGTCAAAAGTTGGAAGAATAGGACCTTAAAGGTGAATAGGGTGGATTTCCCTATCACAGAAGAATTCATAGCCCAAATCACTAGATTGCAATTACAAGGGTGGAAGTTCTTTAAAGAAAGGAAAGGCAATGATGAAGCCATGAACCAATTTTTAAAAGGTGATGAGAAGGAAAAATTGGTAAAGTTGGCTTCTTGGGGCTACAATAGATTGACAATCATACTGATCTAGGAAGAAGTTGCAGAGGTTGTTATGAGCTATGTGACTCTTGATGGGTGCTTCACTACAATTTTGGCCTTCCATTTCACATTCCTTAATCATTTTAGACACAATCGCTTAGTGTCTTTTCCATTTTTTTGTTATCTTCTTTGGAGGCTTTTGTGTATGCACATCTCAAAAACCCTTGAACCCTAGTTCTTCATGAGGGTCTTATACTTTTAATCATGGAGCACACCAAGGCCAACTCTCTGACCAAGGTAATCAAATATCAAGACCCTATTGTTAAGGACCGGCCAAGGGTGGTGTTGTGCCTTCTACACACACACCTCGCTTGGATCGGGGACCCCCTCCTTGTTTTGCCTCTCACTAGGTCAATTCATGTTTGCCTCATTTTTTTTTTCCCCTATTTTTGGACCCAAGTTGATCAAGTGCTTTGAAATTATAAAATCTTAGCATGCCCGACCATTCTCCAAATTTTCTAGAATTCTTGAGGTTTTGTGAGAAAACCTTTGCGAGTTTTCGCCATGAAAAATTTGCGCCCCCTTATGCCCTGTGCGGAGATTTCTATGCAAGTCTCTGTGTGTGGGTAGCCGCGCGTGGGATGCCATCTCCACGGCGTCGTTCACTATGGCATAAACTTATCACCTTCCCACAATGGACTTCTTTCTCCGCCATTTATGTTTTTGCACCCATACATGTGCACGCTTTTTGAAACTCTTGCAATAAATGCTTGCACTAATGGCCGATTTCCTATAAATAGGAGACCACCAACCTATCGTTTTCACCCGAATATTTTTAATTTGAAGAGCAAAGGAGATTACTACGTGCATGATAAATTTTAAGGGCTCGAGCTTTAGTTGCCTCCATTCACGTGATAAAGGTATGAGCTTAAATATTCTTTCAGCCTCTGTGTTATCAAATTTACTAGGAATTGCTAGCTAAGGTTTCCTAGGTTATCAAAATTATGGAGCTAGGGTTATATAGTTCGTAGTAGGGTTATAGTTAAGTATGACCAAAATAAAAATAAATGTTGTTAAATCCAAAACCCCAAACCACTAACAATTAACAAAACTCGAATCTAGGAGAATTACTGAGTGAAAGTTTGTCGTGAATTTTGGTCTGCGGAGCCCCATTCTCAAAATGCCATTTAAACAACCTAAACCTTAACACACCCCACATCCCTACTTCCCGCAAACAAGTTCAGGGTAGTCAAACCAATGGAGTCTTTAAAAATAATAAGTACCTTCCGTGATGCGAAAATATCGGTATTGGCTGAATTAAGCTTGATCCATGAAGAATCGAAGCATAACGAAGCCACCAATACTCGAATCTCAACAAGATCAATAAATGAAATCGAAACTAAACATTTTATCAAAACCTAACATACTAAATCATGAAAGCATTCAAAACATCTATTCTAATCCATCTAAAACTTATCTTGTTGTGGAATTGGTGTCATGTTGATGTGGAACAACGACCCTTCCCCAATCTCGTGAGTAGTGAGCTTGTTTCAATTGATTCTATGGAAGAGAATCGATGAAACCATAGTGATTGATGTGTGAAAACCTAAATTATGCTAAAAATGAACATGATGCAAGTTAAGTTACCATGATTTTATGCTACAAATGATCTAATTATGCTATTACTAAGCTAATCTAAGCTAAAAGTATGCTAAAAGATGATAACCCTAATTCATATACAAGTTAAGATGGATGCATGAAAGCCATTAATGGATGCTCTAAGCTATTATGCAATTAAAATGAACTAAAACAAGCTAGCAAGTGAGTAAAAGATGAGTTTGTATGTGAGTGAATTCAACAGCATGACTTTGCAATTGAAAGATGGATGTATGAGTTTCAACAGCATAAGTTTGCTCTAAAAAATATGGATCCATTTGTCTCCAAATAGTGATCTATTTATAGGAGATAAAATGAGGAATGAAGAGTTGAGATCAAAAAGCTTAATCAACGGTCCAAGATGAAGGGGATGAGAGGCATGGACCATGGATTCTCATCAACGGATGAGAATGCATGATGAGAGTTAATCAAGGTCTCACACTTGTCTCAAACAAACACACTAAATTGACCTGCTCACACAAGTCAAAGGTAACTTGCTAAAGAGGTTAAAGGTTTAGCTTGTTCAAGAAGCCAAGTGAGTTGATTGGAGGAGAGAGAATATTCCTTTTGGGTGAGGAAAAAGGTAATTTACAAATTAAAACAAAGTTTTAATTTTGCAAAAAAGGGTAAAGAATATTCCATGGGAATATTCCCTTTGCTTAGAGGAAAATTAGTTTAATTGCTAATTTAAACAAGGTTTAATTTATGCAATTAGGGAATTAGAAGAATTAAGAGATATTTATTAAATTAGATGATTTAATAAATAGGGGAGGGGTAGAATGATATTTAATTAAATAACTTAGGGTTATTTAATTAAATAAGATGACTTAGGAGATTAAATTAAATATATTGATTTATTTAATTTAATGAGATGAAGTGTTAGTGTGAAAAGAGATTAATTAACCCAATTTAATTAATTAGGAAAAATAGATAGAAATGATGCAATTAATTAATTAGCTAGGCTAATTAAATCAATTAAGCAAAAAGAGGATAGGCTAAAGAGGAAATGATGTTAGTAAATCTGATTTAAGTGTATGACATTGATTAGGACATTTTCCAGTGTCTACACCTTCAATTCAAAATGTTTGCGGGTTCTTATGTGTGGAGTGTCGCAAGCAAAAGTTCATTGCTCGCCTAAGTCATTCCACTACGGTGAGTCCCTTATGGATTCTCAGCTTGTGGATCCCACCCCTACCATCACTGTGAACATGCCAATCATGCAATCAAAAAGAATGACTCGGTCTTTACCTCTACAGGTCCATCCCTGCAGGATGTCGTTGGTGGGGAGTTGCGGGACCAAAGCTGTTATTAACGAAAAATTACACAGGGTTTTCCCACCAGTGACTTCTACGGTGTCTATCTTCGCAAAGCACCGAATAACTTCAAACCAAAACCTTGAAAATCACCAATTCTAAAGTCTTTCCAAATCCACCCTTACAGGTCGCCACTAGTGGAAGGACGATCAATGAAAGTCATTTCCAAATGGAAAAATCCAAAAATCTTTTCACCTTGCGGCCTCCACCTCGCCATTTCCCACATCACCTCTACTGTTGTCTGAGTCACTAGGTTAGCTCCAACTCCATTTTCCCACATGCTAAATGATTTATTCAATGAAGCAAGCTTAGATTATTGAGGCCTTAGGCCTTTATGGGTTTTAACATGTGAGCGCTCATTTGCGGATCTATGTGAACCTAAAGCCATCCCTTTACTGCCAAACACTTGATGGCATTCACATGAGCGGAACCCGCATACCCAGTTTTCACATTTCATAACTTAGTAACTGATTCTCTGAGAAGGATGATCGAACATGACTTTCAACCCTTTTCTCCACGTGCTAAGGCTACTTAACTGAAATTTACCAAGTATAAAGTCCTTGCGGATATTGAGTGGTGGAACTTTGTTTGCAGAATGTCCTAGCCTCAAATCTGTTATTAGCGGTAGAACTCAAACAACTCTTCTTTGCATCATAATTTTCTGCATGAACCTAAGAAGTAAATTTTGCCAAGGAAAGTGATCCCAAGTACTCCAATTTGTGTTATCCATGTGACTTAATGTGTTTGCACTAAATTGACTTGATTCTTAAGTTTTGTGGAAATATCCCTCTAGAACTTTGTTTGTGAGTCGCTAGGCTCCCTAAGTCATTTCTAACGGCCATAACACTGGCGGCTTCTACAAGGCGGAAACCCACAGCTCCTAACCAGCAAAGTCACAAGCCTTACAAATGAGTATAAAATGATGAAATTTGATGAATGTAGTGATCTCTTTGAGGTATATGGATGCATTTAATAACATTTTGGCATGACTTGAATAGCTTTTTGTGCTTCTAATTTATCAAGGCATTTATTACGCGTTATTTGTGCAAGATTTATGGAACCAACTAAGAAGACTAAAAAATCCAAGAAGAGCGCAAAAGATACAAGAGGAGAAAAGGAAAAATCCAAAATGAAGTACAAGTTCCAAGGAGTTGAATGCAGCTCAAATATTGTCTCACAATGGGACAAGGTAACAGAACAAACTTAGGTCACGTCAACATAGATGAATTCATACAATGAGTTTTGGTCAACCCAAAGTCTGAGGAGGCTTGGAGAATAAAGAGAAGTGGGATCACAAAAGTAGCAGGTTTCCCTCTAGTTCTGGTTAGCCTAGAGTTGATCTTTGCATATAGGGAGTGTTACCACCCACAAACTAAGAGAATAATCATTGTGGACGAGAGGGTATTGGCCAACTTGACTCATATTTCAATCAGAAAGACATTTGGGATCCCTCTATTCGACAAGATGGAGGAAACTAGGAAGGAATATACTTTAAATGTGTGGAAAGCAGATCCAACCGGCTGTAAAAGTACTATAAATCAGACGTTGTTGCTTGAGAAGAGGGGTAGTGCCAATAAGGTGCCTCAAAATTTATACCAGAGTGACTTCACAGAGGAGGTTAATGACCTCATGACACTGCTAAGCAGTGTAATGGAACTCCCTACTTCCTCAATCTTCAAGGAATGGATGTTGTACTTTGTGGAAGAAATCCTCCAAGGTGAAGCTAAGTTTCACCAGGCAAAGATAATCAATGATAACTTGCACAATCAGTTTGTCGCAATAAAGAAGACAAGGGAGTTCTATATGACCTCCTACATTGTATATCTTCTGGCAATCACTTTTCCATACAATGGATTGGATTGTGTTGGTCAATTTGGAATGAAGAAGGGGCATAACACTGTCTATGATTGTTACCCACTGCTTCAATATAGAAACTATAAGAGGGATTACAATCGAGTCAATGATGCATTCATAATGCACATTTTCCAAACCCTATCAAAGGATTACCATAAAATAATGTCTCACAGCATGAAGGCATTGGCCAAAAACTTTGGGTACTGGTTCATTCAATTCCCATGTTTACCTACATAAGGGAAGAAGGGTTCTCGAGGTTTCCATATCATTTGCCAAGATACCCCAATGATAGGATAATCCTACTTGAGCTCATCAGGTAGCTGCAAACAACCCATTCATTGTTGCACAAGGAACACCGTGTTGGGGTTCTATACCCCATTGTTTTTGGTCAAGGAGTATATTCATGCCCCACTACCCCATGTGCAAAAAATTCATAAAAAGAACTTGCAGAGTACAACCTGGAATTACACACAGAGAGATGAGGTTTGGATCCTCTAGGAAAACTAAAGAAATAGGTCTGAAGATAGTATGCTCACTGGCCCCATATCAAAGACTTCTGGGCCAAATGTGATGATGGCCATTAGGTCAAGAGAAGGCATTACATTAGAATGAAAGAAAATTTTATAAAATCTATTGATTTGTTTCTAGTCCTTGACTAGGTGGTCAAAGACAAAAATGTTCTTGATGAAAGATACAATGCTCTAGCTAATGTTCCATTGTTGGTGATTGACTAGATGAGCTAGAGGTCACAGATTTGAACACTAGCTATCACTTTCCCAATAGAGAAAAGGACTAAGAAATGGTTGGATGATCAAGTAGCACAATTACAACAATAGGGCATGGAATTAACATATGGAAACTAGAAGATGACATTGAAAGTGAGACTAATAGTGGTGTTGGTGCAGGTTCATTGGGTGAGGCTCCTAAGTATCCACCTGTCACTAGGTCAAAGAAAATAAAAGAGGTGTCAGAATGATAGCCTAAGAAAAAGGTGTACACCAAAAAGATAGCTAAAGGGAAAAGACTGCCTAAGAAGCCCAAGAGAATTGGAACCTTTGTCCCTGATATGCCCATCATCCAAGAAGAAGAGTCCTCACCACATGAGGAGGAATTCATACAACCACAGTCACCTCCACCTACCACCTCTACACTTCCAACCGCTATTGTTGCACCATATTTTTCCATTCCCCCATCATTGCTTGTATCATCTCCACCTATAGTGGACATCTCCATCCACCTCACCTCCGCCTCTTTGACTGCACCTGTGGTCATGTTGGATTCCTCTTCTTTGACTTCTTCTCCTCTATCATCTTCCTCCTTCCTGCCTCCATTTCCAAATTTCTCTACTTTTCCACCTTCTATGCCTATAACCTCTTGGCACCTATTTCTTTTCCTGACACTTTTACCACAAACATGTCGAGGATGGCTTAAGAATTTTTGATTTGGATGAAATTGCCTTGGATGAAGAAGGGAAGAAAATGCCAAAGGATGGAGAAATGAGAAGGTTTGACACCTATTATGATGTGGAGACCTCAGATTATGACTCTGAGGGTGAACAGCCTAAAGAAAACAATGAAAAGGAGGTGAGTCCAAAGTAGCACCGCTCTGAGGAAGGAGGAAATGACACAAAGATTGATATAGGAAAGGGTGATGAACTCCCAAAAGTTGGCCAAGATGAGGGCCTACAAAATGAAGAAGTGCATCCAGAAGTAGAGAAGGATAAAGAGAAGAAAGGTGAAGATGAAAGATGAGCCAATCCAAGAAGAAGAAAACATTGATGAAAGAAATGCAAAATCAATTGAGCCTGATAAAGAAAAAGGAATAATGCAAGAAGAAGGGCAAGAAAAAGAAGAAGAGAATGTCAAAGACACTCCCAGACATGAGGAGGAGGATATTTCGAAAGGTCAAAGGGGAGGGGATAATGAATTAAACACTACATCCCTTGACCAACAAGTAGAAATCCTCTCTTGGCTGGAACAACAATTAAAGGGAAAAGCTCATGTGCTTCGAGATCCAAATACATGCTTGGAGGAAATACTGGCTCGAGCACCTGAAGACATGAGAAAAGAAGAAACTGAAGGTTAGATCACACATTACAACAGACACCTCAAGATCTCGCACATTGCAAGTGGTAACTCCAGTTGGGGAAAAGGAAGTAGACACCATACAGGCCAAAGACTACGAGGTAACGACTATCAACTTGGGCCTCGCATCTAGAGCCCAGAAAATTGGTGAATTCCAAGGTTTGTTACTACAATCTTGCAGCAAATGGACAAAGATCGGGCCATGAAGGAGGAATTGAAGGCACATATGGAAGCATTAACTACCTTTATACAACAATGGACCACAATCAAAGAAGAAGCTCTAATAGAATCACTGGCACCCGCCTTGCTATCAAAGGAGGAAATCAATAAAATGGAAAGAATGAAGAATTGGGCCAAGTCCACATCATAATGGTTCAAAATGGTAATAGACATGGGCAATAAAGGTATCCACTATGCAATCAAGATGCATAACCATTATTTGGTCTTCAAAAAGAGGTTGAGAAAGAGGCAGAGGCATGTAAATATTTTTCTTATCTTTACAAAATCACATACCCCAAACTAAAAAGCATCCTGAAGCTATTTGTAGAAGTTTGGGAAAAGCAGTTGGCTCTACCAAAAGAAAATCATTGGCTGCTCGAGGCATGGTTATTTAACCTTGAATTCAGAAAGGGGATTCTAGAGAAGTATTTGATTGAATTGGATGGTATTCATGCATGTGTTGTAGCTCACCTGGCTAAAAGTGGTGACCTCTTAAAATTGTTGATTGGAGTCGAGATGCCAACATAGGAATTGGATCATGAAGTCGTAAAGCGTGAATTCCACAAGAGAATGAAATAGGGAACTGGCGACACTTTGTCGGTGGACTTTATGGATTTTTCCACATGAGCTTTCTTTGAATCGGAACAAATGTTTTGGGCAGGAAATACATGTGTGAGGAATCATGATGAAATGATGGAGGAACTCAAGAGGATCACCTTCAGGATCACCAAATTTGACTTCCTAGAATGGGTTAAGCTACGAGTTGTTATAAGGAAATTTTTATATTATGCTCCATTGCAAAAGGAGGCTGGAAATCCCATAATAAAATACAAATACTTGTTAAAGTAGCTACATGACAAAATAAGCTAGAAGAAAAAATTGGCTAAAGGAATAAATATGGAAAAGACAAATAGTAGCCAATTTTATATTGTAAATTTTGTACTCATCTTGGGTGATGTGAAAACCCTGGGTTAGAATGAATCTGGGCCATTCATTGTGAATTAATCTTGGTCGTTCATTCTACTTTTTGAAAGCTATAAATAGAAGCATACTCTCATTTTCAAAGAGAGAGATGAGTTGTTGTGTAAAGAAACTTTGTAGCAATATATAAGAAAACATTGAAGTTTTGTGTTTCTTTAAGCTTGCTCATTGTGTGTGCATGATTCAACCTCCATGTTTATTTCAGTTAGCTTATTTACTACTTAAGTTTTGTTTTAGCTTGTTAGTTTCTGAATAGCTTTAATGATGACTGCATGTTACAGTATTTGATGCACTTTCAGCTCATGCTTTTAGTGATTTATTGATGATAAATTATTGTGTAAAGCTATTCTAAGCGTGTTCATTTGTTGCACTTAATTTCAACAGTTTGTTCATGCTTAATAAGTGAATGTTATAGTCTATAAAACTGCAAAGGACCTTAGAAGATGGCACTGTAGAGTTATCTTGGTTAAACAAAACTCAGTTTTGGGAGTATGTCTACTGTAATATCTTTCATTATTGCTAATGTTCATAGCTTTAGAGTTGGAAAAACTTTTAAACCCTTAAATCCTTTTGACTTTTCTTTAAATCCAGATTAAACACACAATATCATAGTAATGATAAATCTTATGAATGAGATGAGTTTTAGAGTGCTTTCATAAAATTACTACTACTGTTCATCATTTCCATAACTCTAAAACTCCATTACAGACCCTTAACTTCCATGCTTTGTGAACCATAAAATCCCCTTGTGATTACAAGTAGATCACACATCATCAACTAAGTTGTTTTATGTAAAGTCATGACCTGATATCTGAGAGACCTTAGGGTGATTATCTGAAACTTAGTTGCATATTTTTACCTTTCAAGAGAGACATTGCACTTGTGTTTTGTCTATGTTGAGACATGCAGAAACACACATCAATAAGTGGAGGAAAAAGTGGAAGGATATTTTAAGTAAAGAAGAAATGTATTGGAAGTGGAGATCAAGAGTCCAATGGCTCAAGGAGTTTGATAGGAATTCTTCCTTTTTCCATAGGACAGCTAGCAGACATAAAAAGAGGAATACCATTATGTGTTTGATGAATGATTCTAATCAGGAAGTCAAGGATGCTGATAAAATTGGAGAGGTTGTTGAATAGTACTTTAGACAGATCTACTCTGACACTGACACTCCCCCTTCTGATGAACTTCAGGCGAGGCTCCTAGGTCACCTCCCGCTTGGTATCAGTGAGTTTGACAATTGTCAACTTTGTGCCCCTATGACTTTGGAAGAGGTTCATACTGTTGTGTTTGCTATGGGTGCCTATAAGGCCCCAGGACCCGATGGTTTCCCTCCAGCCTTCTTTCAAGAATATTGGGACATTGTCAGCTATGATATTACTATGGTTATTAAAGATTTCTTTAGGACTGGTAAATTGCTAAAGAAATTAAACAATAATTTCATTGTGCTTATTCCTAAAGTGCAGGATCCTTTACGCATGACTGACTTCAGACCTATAAGTCTTTGTAACACTGTCTACAAATTTTTTTCCAAAGTCCTTGTCAACCGTTTAAAGCCATTATTAGACAAAATTATTAGTAGATGTCAAAATGGGTTTGTGCCAGGAAGACAAATCTTTGATGCTGCTATTATGACTCATAAAATAATTCATTCTATGGAGAAAAGTAAAAACCAAGGTATGGCTTTTAAACTTGACATTTCCAAAGCCTATGATAGGGTCATATGGAAGTTTTTGTATTCTTTCCTTGCTAAGCTTGGCTTTAATGATAGAGTGATTGGTATCATCAGGGAGTGTGTGGAATCTGTTCAGTATTTGGTGCTTGTCAATGGGATCCCCTAGGGTTCCTTTAAAGCTAGAAAAGGTCTTAGGCAGGGGGATCCCCTCTCTCCCTACCTATTCATCATGGTGGCTGAGGTTTTGGGAAGGAATTTTCTTTCCTTGCTCAACTCAAGGAAAATTTAGGGGATTAGAGCTGCCTCCACCCTTCCTCCCTCTGTTCTCCAATAGTTTGTTGATGATATGTTTCTTTTTGGAAATTCCTCTATGATTGAAGCTAGAGAATGGAAATGCCTCCTGTAGGATTATGCTTGTGCTTCTGGCCAATGCATAAATTATAACAAAAGCAGTTTTTATTTCTTCAACATGAGAGTTGGGCTCCAAGCTAAGATTTTAGCCATCTTGGGTTGCCTGAGTGCTTCTCTTCTAGGGATCTACTTGGGCCTACCACTTACTGTTAAGGAGGTGTCACACAACTTTTGGAATGGTATTCTAGAGAGAATGCAAAAGAAACTTGTTAGGTGGAAAGGCCAGCTTCTTAGTAATGTTGGTAAACTCCAACTTCTTAAATCCTCCCTCCAAGGAATTCCGGTCTACTTTCTTTCTCTCTTTAGGATTTCAGGCTCCATGGCTGATAAGTTGGAAAGAATTCAAAGGTCCTTTCTCTGGACGGGAATGGAGGAAAAGAAAACACTTGCCCTGGTAAATTGGGACACTGTATGTCACCCCAAATGTCAAGGGGGCCTGGGGATAAGGAAGATTACTAATTTGAACAAAGCCCTTATTGCCAAGATTGGCTAGAGTTTGGTTCAGGAAAGGGCAGAATGGTGTAATATAATGAAGGCTAAATACCTTAATCAGAGACATTTTTTTACAGCTTTGGACCTGATTGATCTTCCTCCAGGCTCCAAGATTTGGAATAATATCCTTAAGAGTAGATCCCTCTTGAAGGAAGGGGTCAGATGGAAAATTCGTGATGGGAGATCAATTAGGTTCTGGGAGGACAACTAGATTGGGAGCAGACCCCTTGCTGACAGTCACTTTAATATATTAAGGGAACACACTGAAAATCTCATTGGTACTTACATTTCTGATTATACCTCACCTAGAGCTAGATGGAAAATTCTAAAGTTGTCTTTCTTACATTGGCCTAACCTTCTACCAAAGGTGTTGGAGCTTCAAGAGCTTTTGAAAATGGCCAGACTCCCTCTATTTCCCAAAGAGGACAAAATTTTCTAGTCAAAGAATCACTCTAGGGAGTTCACTGTTAAGTCTGCTTATCTGCTGCTTCTCAGGTTTGGTGGTGATGAGCAATGTTGGAGGAAAGTTTGGTTTCATCAACTCATCCCTAAAATAAACTTCTTTTGGTGGACTTCCATCCATGGGAAAATTTTAACTATTGATAACCTTGTCAAGAGGGGCTTTCAATTCCCTAATTGGTGTACTCTTTGTAGAAGGGAAGAAGAAACCATCCCCCATTTTTTTATTCACTGCCAGTTTGCTACCCTAGTTTGGTAGAATGTTTTATAGAGACTGAACATCTCTTGGGTTTTTAATAGAGATATCCACCAATTCATCTTAAATTGGAAATGCCCCTCCAATCAACATTTAATTAAACTGCTTTGGAAACTTATTCCACCCCACATCTGTTGGTGCTTGTGGAAAGAAAGGAATAACAGGATTTTCAGAGAAAAGGCAAACAATGCGGATGGTCTGCTGATAATTCTTAATAAGCTACTCCTAGATAATATCTCAACATGTAAATGGAAGATGCCTACTAATCCCCCAACTGCTTGGGATAGAAACATTGCTACTACCTAGAATTTACCTAATGAGATCCTAAGATTTGACAACTCCAAATCAATTATCAGGAAGCATACTAGATGGAGAAACCCTAAACCGCCCTAGGTTAAGCTTAACTTTGATGGGGCGGATAGGGGAGGGATGCCAGTTGCTGGAGGTATAATCAAGGACCATTCTGGAAGCCTGGTTGCTACCTATGTGGGGAAATTGAGCAATCATACTAGTAACCAAGTTGAAGGCATGGCTCTCCTCTGGGGTCTTAAGATTGCGCTATCACTTGGTGTCAAGACTTTGGAAATCGAAGGTGACTCAATGCTAATTGTGGAAGCCACTAAAGGGAAGATGAAAGTGGGATGGTCCCTAAAAGGTATTCTAGAGGACATTTTCCCTCTCCTAAATGCTCTTTAGGACTTTTCTATCCAGCATGTCTTCAGAGAAGGGAATGTGACTACTGACAGCTTAGCGATGGTAGGTCTTGATATTGAAGGGCTTAGGTGTTGGAAAAATGAAGTTTCTTTGCCCCCCTTGGCTCTGGTGTGTTTAAAGGAAGATCTCAAACATCTAAATGATGAGTCCTAGATGGTGCTTACTTATTTTTGTCAGGCTCCTTCTAACTTTGGTTGGAATTTCTGGCGGGAGCTAGCTTTTGAATAATTGGTCGTTATGTGAGGTGATGGGTTTCATATGTTTGTCTGATGGCTTGTACGACCTCTTGTGGGCAGGTGACATGGAAAATCTTTCTATCCTCACTGACCGATGGTGTCATCATTTTTTGAACCCCCTAAATTTTTGTGTTCATCTTTTTAAGCTTGCAAATTTAATGAGATTTTTTGTGACAGCTAAGTACTACGCCGATATCATGCCCTTATATGTTGTGGGTGATTCGCATGAGGGAGCTACTGCCCTTGTGTGGGTTACGAGAAGTCACATTTATTGCCTCTATTTTTGACTTTTATGGTCACTTTTCACTCGCCTTTTCCCTCTCGATGCTTCTAGAATTGACTACCAACTCTTCTGCCCTGGTTCCCCTATTCTGGTCGTTGGCATTTTTGGTGTGGGTTCTATGGGTGGGGATAGAGTGCGTGTGGAGCCAGATAGGTGTGACAAGTGGAAAGCAAATGCCACTATTTGGCACATCTGTAAAGAGGGAGGAATTGCGTAGTATATGGAGGCCATGACTAGTCATGATGAGGGCTTGTCTCATAAGTTTGTCACCTCATGGAAGGAGGGTAGGGTCACCATTGGTGGCATTTCCTTTGAAGTTTCTAAGGAGTTTATTGCTAGAGTTACTGGGCTCTTGAATAGTGGCCGAATTTGGAAGAAAACTAAAAAAGTTCCAGACTAGGTTAGTCTAAATCAGTTTTTTCATGGAGATGAGAAACCTGTCAAGTTGTGGGGTGCCTTTGACCACGAGGCGCTGTCGGAGCCATGGGATAAAGTCTGTTTGGTGATCATGAAATATTTCACGTTGGAAGGAAAGTATGGGGTCTACTATTATTACCACTTTAATTTCCTCAACCACCTTAGGAACCATCTGCATATTTCTATTCCTTTCTTCCTGTATCATGCTCTTGACAACACTGTTGCGGAGTTTAATGAAGCCACTATTTCTGGAAAGAATTATACTATCCTTCACCAGGGCCTTATGTCTAGGCTTTATCATTTCCATATGGTTCTTTTCCCTACTCAGCTTATCACTATGCAAGAAGTTTCATCTCTCCCTGCTCTTGACAAAACCTCAGTTTCCTCTACTCCCCCCTCTGCTAGTATTTTGGACACGTCGGGCCCAAGTAAGAAAAAATGCCTCAAGAATCCTACTTTGAAATCCCATCCTCATGGCGCTTCCCCTATTTCAGGCTTGGGGGATATGGGTAGGGAAAGAAAGCGGCTTTCCCCTACCTCGCACCCTAAGGCTAAAGCCTCTAAGAAAGCTAAATTCTGCCATCAAATTGATTCTGACATTGAGATCACTGAAGAAGCTAACACCCCCTGTCAATCTCATAGACTAGTTTGTAAGTAGGACAAGGTCAGAAGCCTTAAGGAAGCCTCTGATTCAGACAAGGATCTTGAGAGTGATAGTGAAATTCATGAGGAAATGGTGGTAGGTGGGGAAGGCCAGTCGGTGTTGGTGAATAGTGTGTCCCATGTGTCAGAAATTTTAAAGAAGGGCCCTTTTGGTGACAATGTGTTGGAAATTACCCCCCGATCCTCTGATGCAGTTAAAGGAAAATCCCCCTTGCAGGAAGACCACAAGGAAGAAGATTTGGCTTGGGAAGAAGTTGGTATGCTGAAGGGGAGATTGGAGAGGTTGGAAAAGAAGGTCCAGGAGGTGTCCCAATTTTCCCTGAGGATCATGCACAGGTCGGCCACCAGTCTTTGCTTGTTGCAGAAGGAAAATTCTACGGATGGTGCTGAAGATGATGCTAGTTCCAAGGAGCTACTCGAGTTCCTCACAGTGGATTGGGCGATGGCTATACATGATATGCCTGGTAGGAAGGAAAAGAATTAGGCCGCTGGGCCTGTTTGTTCTTATTTTTTTCTATGTCTTGTTTGTTTTTTCTCCTAAAACTTGGTGGACCCCTAGTGGTCTTTGGACTTAGTTGGCTGGTTTATGGCTTGCTTGATGAACTTTGTTATCCTACGTTTACTATTACTTTTTTTTTTTGATGATGTGTTGTGGGTGATGGCTTTCTCTCTGTTGTCACTGTGTTGTTAGTGTGCTTTTGTTGGATGGCCTTTGTGCCTTGTACTTATGGGTCAGCACCCTTGTTTTGCTGCTTTTTATTTCAAAAACATTATCCTAAATAAATGATTTTCAAATAAAGTAAACATAATGCACAACATCAAAATAAACATATTTAATCTTTTTAATTACTAAATTATATTTTAGCTTTACTACCACATTTTAGAGAGCATATCAACTATTTGTCTTTATTTTCAAACAAACACAAAGTAAACACTCAAAAAGTATACTTGGATAACTATATCTAGAATGTGAAACATATGAATCTATGTGGTGTGTGCAATATTTCTATCATACTCATCGATGTCAATTAGCTAAGCACCCCTACCTTGACCATGTTCTTGTCTTTGACATGTACCTACACTCATTTGCACTTAAATTTTCATCGATAGTGTCAGCTCATAAACCATAATCAAAGTGATACATGTGCATTACATCATCATCTATTCTAACATATGCATCAAATTTAAAATACATCTAGCTAACATCTATAAACATAACTCATAGATTAGCACATGTCAAAGATCCAAGGTCTAATTTAATTTTCTAGATAATATAATGTCAAAATTGTGCAAGCAAAAAATATGTATGTGACATGACTCCCTTATGGGAACTACCCCTCCCCTATGGGGAGGAAACTCCCATATGGGATCCGCCCCTTCCATAGGGGGAGGTAACTCCCATATGGGAGGTGATGTCCCCCCTCCAATAAAGTTATCATTTTTTAAAACAAAAAAATATTTTTTTTTCTATTCCACAACAATTTTTAACATGTTGTTTAGTATAATATAACAACAAATTTTATGTTTTGTTCCCTTAAAACAAATTTTTTATATGTTGTTCAGTATAATATAATAGAAACTTTTATCTACTTTTCCATAACATCGAACCATGATTTATAAGTCATCTTGTGAAATAAAATAATAATATTTATACATGTTATTTTGTAAGATAAAAACAACATTTTTTATGAGCTATTGTATGAAATAAAAACAACACCTTATGTATGCTAGTTTGTATACATGTATATATATATGAAATGTTGATAGAAGAGAGAAGGGAAGATCTTAATAAAATATTGTTGAATGGAATTCAAATATAGAAACAACACAAGAGTATTTAAGAGGATCAATAAAATATATGTATCCTTATCTAAAGCTTACAAGAAATAAAAGGAAGGGGAAAAAGCATGGGAAAAATTAGAAGGGAATATGAATTCCCTCCATAACCTATGAAGGCCTCTTCTTTTACAAACATTCAAACACAAATTAAGTGAAAATGAGAGAAAGATGAGTTTTATATAGCATCCTTATAGATTAGGGTTTGAATGTGAAACCATAAGATCCAGTGGTCACTTTCCAATCTAATCCTATGGTGGAGATTGAGTTCTTAATATATTAAAATTTTAATTAGTAGTTAATTTAACTAATCTCTTTTAATCATAATTTTATCCATGATGGGGACCTATGTAGCTAGAACCTTCACTTTAAGTTGTGACTTAAAGTCATTATATAAATATCTAATTAAGTAACTTTTGAACTTAAATTTAAACTTAAGCAAAAATTTATGAAATGAATTAATCCTCTTAAATTTGATTCCCCTCAAGATCTTCTAAGAGGTTAATCATTCATATCATACATCTTCATTTCATCATCACACTTTGATCCTTAATTCATCCTAAAGATCTTCTTTTGTGTGCCTAAAGTTAGATCAATCTAGAGAATTAGAGGTTCATTTCGCACGTTCTTGAAAATTGATCCCTATTTTATGGTGCAAACTAGATTGCAACACAAGAAGGACATGGAGACCAACAAAGAAATATCAAATTCAAGTGACCTAAGTTAAACCAATTCTGAAATCAATCATGTTAGATCAAGCAATCCCCTAACTAATTTCCCTCCATCATCACAAAATCCTCAAGAGGAAGGTCAAGTAGAGGATATCACCAATAATGCCTTCAGGGTGACACAAGATGAGATCATCGAAATGGTCCAAAATCTTGAGAATCATAGGATTGTCAATATCATGATGAAACTCCATCCCTCACAATATATGCTTGAATTAGCAAAACAAGGGGCTAAACTCCCTTCTGATTACGATGTAAGCACTATTGTAGAACAACCTCTTGGGATCATGCCCCCAATTTAATCCACACCTCCAATTTCATCCACATTCCAAATTTCATCCACACCTCCATTCCAAAGCATCCCCCAAATTACATCATCCATTGCTCCAACTCAACCCATTGTTAACAAAGGGAGCGCATTTCTCAATGCACTACAAACACACCCCCTTGTGAATAATCAATATTTGGACGCAAACACTATCTTGGGGCAACCTATCCCCAAAAATCCATTACACCCATATGTCCCCCTCACCTTTCAAGATCCCAATGACCCATCATCATCATTTCATGCAACACCTCAAGCCTCTCTCCCTATGACCTCGCAAGGAGAAGGTGACTTATTTGGACTAGGGGGCATCTTTGACCCTTGATCTTCATCATTTCCCCAAGGAATTATGCCACTCACTTTTCCACCACTTCCACCCTTGCCTCCAACATCAACATCACCTCTTAGTTTGGGGTTACCTATATTCTCACCACTAATTCAAAGCAACCCCCCAATCATCAATCAAAGCATCATACTGAATTCTCCCATCTTGCCATCAATATCGCAACAACAAATGGAAACCATCCCAATAACACAAGCAACCACCACATCATCAACCATTCCCCAAATAACTCAAAACATGGTCTCTCAAGGACCAAGCATATCAATCGCACCATCCACTACACAAATCTGAATCATCAATGCAACAGTGCCTCTCATCACAACAACAAACACCATTCTGAATCCACCACCACCACCACCAAAGTCAAACACGTCAAACCAATATAGCACCACGTTACAAGCCACTCAACAAGCTTCCTATCAAAAGGAACTCCAACAAATCCAAAATCGACAAGTTGCACAACTAATCGCTCAGTGAGCACAAGCATAATTAGCTACACAACAAGCCACACAAGCTACACAAGTAGCACAAGCAGCCCAAGCTACTCAGGCCACACAAGCCACACAAGCTGCCTAAGCTACACAAGCGCAAGTATAGGCACAGGTGCAAGCACAGTACCTCACACAACAACAAGTAGCCCAATAATAAGCATACCAGCAATCATTGAAGCAATACCAATAATAGTAAGAAGCAGCCCAATTAGCAGCCCAACAACAAGTGTTGTTGGCACAACAGTGACAACAAGCTCAAAAACAAGCATTATTAGTGCAACAAAAATAGGACCAACAACAAGCGTTGTTGGTACAACAATAGTTTCAAGCATATTTGGCACAGAAAAACATGCAAACACCATCTACCAACACACCAACCAATCCACCCATCCCTCCAACAATTGAACCACCACATAACACCTTCATTCCACCCCTTGATCTACAAGATGACGTAACAATGCAAATCAAGTTTCTCTCGCAGCAAGTGCTTGATCTTCAGTCAGGGAAAACCACAAAGACACCCAACAACTTGTGTCCCTATCTATTTGACAGGAGTCTTGCAATGAAACCATTCCAAAAGGGATTTTAGATCCCCAAATTTGATAAATACTGTGGGATAGGAAACCCTGAAGATCACATCAGGGAATTCCAAGTACATTGCATGGAAGTCGCATATGACGATACATATCTGATGCAGCTATTTCCTAGAAGTTTGGCTAGCCAATCCATGGAGTGGTTCTCTCACCTCCCTCTAGGCATCAAGAAGTTCTAGGAGATAGTAGACACATTCATAAAAAATTACGCATTCAATATCGGTATGGATGTCAATCTAGAGGAACTATCAACTCTTAAACAAGGTAAAAATGAATCATTTGCTTCCTTCCTACAACGATGGCGATCCAAGGCCAATAGGAGAAAATAGGCCATGTTAGAAGAACAACAAGTTTGCACAATCATTTACAATCTTGAAGGAGCCTTGGCATTCCATCTCAAGGTGCAAGGTATCACCACATATGACCAATTGATCTCCAAGGTGCTTAACATTGAATGAGCCCTTATTGCACAAGGAGGGACACCCACATATCCTAAACAACAAAACAATCTCCCATCCACTAGCTATAATGATAAACCTCACACATGGGAGAAAAATAGAAACATTACCAATGATGGTGTTGTCGACGCCAAATTTGTCATCAGTGCTCCTCGACACAACACACCAACACCCCAGCAACAACCCCAAAACAACAATCAGAACAATCAACAAGCTAACATTGTGACTCAACAGCCAAACAATCAAACAATCAACAATGTGAAAGATCTAAGGGGTCCACCCCAACAAAACAAAAACTCCCCCAAGTGGAAGTACACAACCCTTGGGGAATCAGTTGAATCCATCCTAAGGAGACTAGTGGAGGAAAAACTCATCACAATCCCCACCTATGACAACTATCAAGATCCCTTGGTGAAACCGTCGTGGTACAATGAAAATCACCTTTTTGATTTCCACAAAATCAAGGGACACACAACTACCAATTGTATGAGATTGAAAAACTTAATCCAAGACCTCATTGATGACAAAATCATAAATGTGGAACAACCAGTGGGAAATAAAAATCTCAAGATCTACATGAATCTGATGCCCAATCATAACAATAAAGGGAACAATAATAATGATAAGGGAAAAGGTGCATTCAAAAGTGTGAATCATGTATATGACCATGTCATCTCATCCTTAAATGAGTATTTCACTGTTATCACCATCAAAGGAGCCCAAGCTGATTGTGGAGTCACCACAAGAGGTGGAAAAGTCACCATCGTAGGGCCATCTCAGCCTCCTAGAGCATCCACTTACAATGCAAGATCCATTCCTAGTGGCTATAATGTTCTCAACCAATTAAAAAAACCCTAGCACAAATCTCCATCATGGAATTGTTGAAAATCTCACCAGCCCACAAAAAGATCCTTGAAGAAGCCTTGGCCTCATCTTCCATCCCTACTAATCTTGATGCGGATCAATTCCAAGATATGGTTGTACACCTCACCTTCTAACATTTTCAAAATAGGATCTCACAACCGTGTGCTTCATCTTGAGGCTTACATCCATAAAAACAAGGTCAAGAAGGTCCTAGTAGATGGACGTGCAGGGTTGAACATATTCATCCTTAAATTAATAAAAAGCTTGGGCTTCTCTAAAGATGTTGAAAAAGGAAAAGGCATAACCATCAGAGCCTATGATGATCAAGAAAGAGTGTCTCAGGTCACAATCCAACCCCCTATTCAAGTAGGGTCGGCCATCATGGAAACAACATGTCAAGTTCTCGACCTGGAATTTCCTTATAATATTCTCCTGGGGCATCCTTGGATTCATGGGATGCAAGTTGTAGCTTCCACCTTCCACCAGTGTGTAAAGTTTCCATACCAAGGTCAAGAGGTCACTTTCCATGGGGATCCTGAACCCTTTTACTATTGTAAAAATCTAGAAGCCAAATATTACAAAATCCCCCAAGTGCCTAAGAACAATGAGGACCCCTCAACTCTGTACATTGATCCAACTACCCTCACCTCCACTTCTGTGATAGAGACACCCACCATCCTTGCCATCTTCGATATCAAGGCCATTATCTATGACAATGGGTGTGGAGATTATGCAATTCCAAAAAAAAAAATTGTGGTAGGAGAGTTACCACAATCTCCTAGGTCATGAGGACAACCACTGACAAATAATGCTTCCTCATCCCAAACATTCATGATAGGCTCCTCTAGCTTTAGGAGTTGGGGAGACCTAGGTCGAGAAGTAATAGTGGAGGACCCATCAAACCTCCTATACCAAGACAATAGACCAGTAGCTGACCTACCTATGGATGATAGTAGTAAAGGCTTACAAATGATGCTCGCCATGGGCTATGACAGAAACCAGAGGCTTGGACAGAATGACAATGGAATCCTAGTACCCATCATTCCTGAGACATGAATGAGAAATCTTAGCCTTGGATGTATCCCTCTGAGTATAACCATACGTGGCTGAAATCCCCTGGTTAAGAAAGTCAAAACTTCTCAGCTATCAGCGGTCACCCTTCAATTACCTATATCCACAGGTCTTCCTTTAGACAATTTCACCTTTGACATAACTGATGTGGGTAGTAGTGACAAGGACCCCATAATTGATTTGCCTATACTTTTCAAAGACACCTCCCTACTCATGATTAATACCTTGTCTTTTGAGACCCACGACCATCAAACCCATGAAATCAACCTAGTCTACCCCTAGCTCATCGATTACAACTAATGAGGACCGCCAATTCTAGACACTTTCAAAAATGATGAGGTGCTCTCGAAATTCATGGGGCTACGGAACACGGTACTATACAAAGATCTCAAGGTTGGGTTTGATATCATTCTAGACACACAAGCCTATTGTGGGGAAATGATTGAATCCTTTAGTCTCAAAAGCAAAAATTTGAGAATAATCTCAAGGTCTTTGAGTGAAAACCACACTGTGGCACTCTCTGACCCAAAAATAGTAAAAATAAAGGACATATCCAATGGTGAAAACCTCTCTAAGGCACCCGAGGATGAAGGATTCAATCTTCCTCTCAGTGCTCTACATCAGGAAAAGTCAGCAGTTCTAGCCGAGAAGTGCAACCTAGTCAACTTGGGAATAGAGGAAACTATGCATATCACATTTTATGTTGAATCATTGATGTCAGAAGAACAGGAGCTCATAACTTCCTTCCTAAGGGATAGAAAGGTCAAATTTGTATGGAGCTATTCTGACATGCCTGGGCTTGATCCAAAGATTGTGGTCCACCATCTAGCAATTTACCCCAAGGCAAAGCCTATCATACAAACTCAAAAAAATGCATCCTCAAATTTCCTTGTTAGTCAAAATGGAATTGAAGAAGCTACATGATGTAGGGTTCATACGACCAATCAATTATTTGGAGTGGGTATCAAATCTAGTACCTATTTCAAAGTCTAATGGGGGCATCTGTATCTGCACATACTTCAGAGACCTCAACAAGGCATGTCCCAAAGATGACTTCCTACTTCCCAACATTGATATGATTGTAGATATGACTACGAGACATGAGATGCTTTCACTGATGGATGGATTCTCTGGGTATAACCAAATAATGATAGCCAAAGAAGATCAACACAAAATAGCTTTTACTTGTCCATGGGGGACATATTGCTGGAACATGATGTCATTTGGCCTAAAGAATGTTGGAGAAACATATCAAAGGGCTATGACCTTGATCTTTCATGACATGATCCATAAGACTGTGGAAGATTATGTCGATGACATATTGGAAAAATATAGAAAGAGAAGGGACCACATAGCAGCATTGGGTGCCATCTTCGACAGACTGGAGGAATACAAAGTCTACCTTAATCTGAAGAAGTGCATCTTCAGCATACAATTAGGGAAGTTGTTGGGATACATTGTGTCTATGAGAGGAATTGAAATAGATCCCGCTAAGGTAAAGGAAATCCTCGAGGTGGAGGCACCTAAGACATTTAAATAGTTGAGAGGCTTACAATGCAGGCTCCAGTCGATCTGTCAGTTCATAGCTCAGCTAGCAGACAAGTCAATCCCATATTCTCACCTACTCCACAAGGGGGTAGCGTACAAATGGGACAACAAGTGTGATCAGGCCTTCAACAAGATCAAAGAATATTTTCTCACACCTCCAGTGCTTATGCCACCAATCCTAGGAAAGCCTCTAATCCTCTACATATTAGCAACAGCAGCAAATCTCAGTGCTCTCCTAGCTCAGCATAATGAAAATGGAACATAGAGGGCTATCTACTACATTAGTCAGACCATGGTAGGGCATGAGTTAAATTATTCCTTCATCAAAAAATCTTGTCTAGCAGTGATGTTTGCCTCACAGAAGTTCAAACACTACATGTTAACACATAAAATCAAACTCATTGCCAAGATCGACCCACTCAAGTACCTACTTTCCAAAGTAATGCTCATAGGAAGGACAGCCAAGTGGGTCATGATCCTATCAAAATATGACATTGAGTATGTGGAATGTAAGGCCATCAAAGGACAAGCTATTATAGACCAACTGGCAGAAGCGCCAATGTACTCATAGAATCCGCTAATTTTAGAGTTCCCTGATGAGTCCATCTTCAACTTGAACATAGAAAACCACTGGAAGTTGTACTTTGATGGCTCCTACACACAGCATGGATTGGGAGCTGAGGTATTTTTCATCACTCCACAGGGAGACTGCATACCAAGATCCTACAAATTGGCATTTCCCTGTACAAATATCACAAAATATGAGGCTCTAACCATAGGACTCATAATAGTAGTGCAGTGGCATATCATGGCCCTCAAGGTATATGGAGATTCACAACTCATAATCAATCAAGTGAATGATGAGTATCAAACTAAAGATGACAAGCTAACTCCATACAAGAAATTGGTGGAGAGTCTTAAGGATTCCTTCATTGAGATCACATTCAAGCATATACCTAGAGAAAACAACAAAGTGGTAGATGCCATGGCGATAATTGGATATCCCTCGTAATGTCCCAAAGCATGAATTCATGGTAGAGTAGCTTCTTGTGCCTGCATTCGAGGTACCAGAGTTAGAATTTGTGTGCAAAATCATTGGTCTGAGTGATCCTTGGTACTATGATATATACACTTATCTGAGAATAGGAGTCCTAACCTCAAACCTTAAGAAAACCTTTATCAAGAAAGCATCGCATTTCATCATCCTAGGAGATACCCTTTACCGAAGAAGCATTGAGGGAACCCTATTACGTTGCTTAAACGCTGAGGAGGCATTGACCACCTTAACCGAGGTACATAATGGCATATGTGGTTCACACTCGAGCAGTATGACCTTGGCCAAGAAATTACTGAGGACGGGGTATTATTGGCCTACTATGGAAAGAGAAGCACATGACTATGTTAGGTTTCTACAATGTCAACAACATGGGGACCTCATCCATGCACCAGCTCAAGAGCTCCATCCTATCGTCACACCTTGGCCTTTTTCACAGTGGGGGCTCGATCTCATTGGAAAAATCACCCCCACCTCATCTAGTGGTCACAAGTTTATCATTACTGCCACTGAGTACTTCACAAAGTGGGTGGAAGCGATACCCATGACTTACATTAGTAGAAAGAAGATATCAAAGTTCATCCTGAACTATTTAATATATCACTACGGTGTCCCACAAGCCATTATCTCAAATCTAATGGGACACCATTCAAAAATTAGGATGTTTGTGACTTATGCTATAAATTTAAAATCCAACATCGCTTTTCCACCCCTTATTATCCCCAAGGAAATGGCCAAGTTGAGGCTACAAACAAGACCATTCTGAAAATCCTCAAGAAAATAGTCAATGAAGCTAGTCGTGATTGGCATCTCTAACTAAATCTTTCCCTTTGGGCCTATCGAACCAGCATCCGCACACCCACAGGTGCCACCCCCTTTTCCCTGGTCTATGGATCAGAGGCCATATTACCCATCAAGATCGAGCTCCCGTCACTGAGAATATCACTATAGAATCTCATCACGGATGAGGAATATCGGGTGTCAAGACTGAACAAGCTAGAACTGCTAGACAAATGGAAAATGGAGGCCTTGAACCATCTATAGGTATACCAGAACTGCCTCAAATGGAACTATAACAAGATCAGGAGCAAGACCTTCTAGGTCAACAAACTTGTGCTAAAGGAGAACTAGAAGAACATCCCAAACCCAAATGGCAAAGGAAATTTTGAACCCAACTGGTTGGGACCATTTATCATCACAGCAAGTTACAATTCAAGGGCATATTAGTTATCAACACTAGAAAATGAGCCTCTACAAGAGCCCATGAATAGCTCCCATCTCAAATAGTTTTATGCCTAAATCTTTCAAGGTATAGAACCAAAAATAGAAAATGTTCTGAAAAAATGGTCACCCTGATGAAAACCTGGAAAATAGACATCTTGGTGACAACAAAAAAATCAAAAAAGTGAAAAATCCAAAGAATCAGAAAATATAATTAAAAACAATAAAGAGAAAAATCGTCCTCTAGTGAAAACCCCTTCGGTGGCACTTTGGGAAAGCACCTTGGTGAAAACCTGGCAAACAAGCGCCTTGTGTAAATAAGCACTTTCCATCCACCAGGATTTCCACGGCTTGCTTTGCATCATCCATCCATTACGCTTCCATCATCTATCACATTCCATATCTCCATCAGTCACTCATTCGCGTCTACATCATAGATTGGTCCTATGTTCATGTCATGATCCCTCATAGTACTACTCGGCTCATTCTCAAGGTCAGTTTGCCCTGCCTATATCGGAGTAGTCTATTGCATCATGTTGGGGGCATGTGCTCTTCGGATCGGATTCGTGTATTCTTGAAATTCCAAAATCAGAAAAGCCAAAAACATTAGAAAATCCAAAATCCAAAAACACTCATAAAATCAAAAACAATCAAAAACATCCAAAACTTTCAAAATCCAAAAATAGGTCAAAAAGTCAGTCAAAATGTCAAAAAATAGAGTCGTCTTGTCGAACTACATCATCTCTAAGCTCTGAACATAGGCAAGGATGATCTTTTATCATCCCCTAAGACACTTAGGTCATTCCTTTAGGAGTTTGTCATAATAAACTAGCAATCCATTTGTTCATATCTCATCAATAATCAAGTTTGTGCTAGTCAAACTACGTGGTCTCTGCATGTATAACGTAGGCAAGGCTAATTTTTTTATCAACCCCCAAGGCCCCTAGGATAGGTCTTTAGGTTAGGTCTTCAGTCAAAATCTCAGAAAACCCCAAAACATTTGAAAATTCAAAAAATAAAACCAAAAACAGCCTCAAAACATTTCAAAAACTTCAAAAACATCCAAATATTTGAAAAAACCATCCGTCCCATCCCACTTTCACCCACAATAAACATCACTCACAATAAATCAATCATCATCCCCAACCTTTGGTGAAACAGTTGGAAATAAGTCTAGCAAGCTAAAAGTGAAAACTCAAACGAAGGTCTCAAGTCTAGGTCAATACGTAAACAAGTTAATCAACTCTTCATATCAATAGCTTATCATCCAATCAGTCCCAAATCAATCATCTAATATCATCATGTCCTAGGATGCATCCTTCCTACAATGGACATCAACATCAGGCATCACCATAGTTTAGTCTTGGCTAGCGGTATTCAATAACATTAACTTGTTTGGTTTACTTTATCTTTGTCTTTTGGCGTATCTTTTTGCGCTCATTTCAATGACCTCTCAATGATGTCCTAAACGAAGTAATTTAGAGAGAAATAAATGGGGCAACGATCATGATCTTTTTATCTGTCATGCTTGATGGATATTCTTGTAATATAACCTTGGCCATGTGTGCTTTGTTTGGGTGTATGGAGGATGTTTTAGGTATCTTGTCGACCACATGGGAAGGCTTGCCTTTCTATGTTTTGGTTTGAGATGTCTAGAATATATAAACTGCATTTTAAATAAGGTTTTGTATGCCAGGTGTGAAACTCTATAAAAACCTTTGTGAAATCAATTATTTAATTAAATATACTTGTGTTAAATATTCTCGGGATAAACCTAGAATGATCTAGTATTGTAAATTAAAAATGTTTTTATTAAGTAAATTAATTATTTTAATAGGATGGGATTTTCCTATGGGTAAATTAAATTCAAACCATTTTCATATCAAGTTAATTAAATTGATATTTTAATTTTATATTTGATTTGGTAAAATTATAGAGTGGACTAGTTATATTTTATCAATAAAAAAATGGAAAAACCAAACAATGGTCCATTTAAACCAAGGAGGTTGTGGGAAAGGACGCACTACCTCACCTCAATATTTGTGTCAATTATACCCTAATTAAATAACAATAAATGAATCAAACAATAGCAAGGCCAAACTTAAGGATTTAATTCTTTAAGAATTATATTGGAAACAACTCTCTATTAACCTAACCTAGAGATGTGACCTCGTTGTAATTGAATGATTAATCCTTGAAATTAAGCATGTGTGATTAAATTAAACCATTAGTAAGTTTAATTTAATCGACTTAGGGAACATGGTAATATTTTCTTATCCTGAGAAATGGGATAAGGAAGGTATTTAATTATTTAATGATTAAGTTTAAATAATGTAGGTAAAGTATAATAAAAACAATCCTTATCTTGGGACCCAGAGGGGCCTTTGATATAAATTAAACTAAACCTACCCTAAGGTGTATTAAAATTAGTCAATGATGAGTGAACATGAAGAATTAATTGACCCCTTGCATAACATGGATTCAATTTAGTTATATTACCTTAAGGAGATAGGGTTTAATATATTGGTAATTTTTTGTTGATAAGATATGGAATATACTAATGTATAATCTCCCCAAAATGAAATTTATGAGAATACTTAACCATGTTATGTTTAACATTGAACAAGTAAATCAAAGTTAAATGAAACTTGGATTTTAATCTCTTAGGACTCAACAAATGTTTAGCCATTATTAAACCTATTTGAACCTAAGGCACTTTAAATTTATAATATGGTTGACCCTTGGTCTTAAAATTTAGTCTCACAAGACTTATTATAATCGATTCAAGACTTATGTTAATGTAGATGACTTTAGGAGAGTGCAAGGTGGTGAGTTTACGAATAAGACCTAACGAAGACCATTTAATGAACTCCTTAAAGTTGACTTCCACACTTGAGATAAGAAGTGATTACACAAGGGTGTACAACTTGTACCTTGACTAGTTATACCTTGAACACTTAAAGAGATTGATACATTAATTAATGTGTTCTAAAAAAATTAGTTGGGTTTTTTAGCAAAATTATTGGGCATGATAGTTTTAGAATCAATTTGATAAAGAAAATGTAGAGTTACTGATCAAACCAAATTATTCAACTTTATGCTCAAACATTATGGAATGACAAAATTAACTGGTACAGGAAGACCTTCCCAAAACATGATAAATAATGGAAGTAAAGGTAGAATTTTTGTCAAAAATTGAATCTCTAGAAATTCCAATTGAGAGTGTTACAAAGATGAGAGAATTGGTATAGGAGGAAGGAGCATCAAAAAAAAAATTACCAATGGTTCAAATAAGTATCTAGAAATTTAGAAGAACCACTATTAGAGAAAAACACATATATTGGTTCATTTTAGGATTAACTCTAAAAATCAAAATATCTTTAGATGGTAGTATATTTGGAACATACTCATAGTTAGTAGCTTTATCCAACCACATAAAATCATAGTCATGGAGAAGAAAGATAAAGGTTAATGAGAACAAGGATATAGAAAGGTTGAATTTAGAATTATAATAGTTAAAACCTAAGCAAGAAATACTTTCTACATGAGACATAAGTCTACAAAAAGCATAGGGAAAATATCTAATGTAAATGCTTCTCAAGGGAAGGACATAAAAGAAATAAATGTCTAGTTATGAAAGGAGAGAATAGAGTTGTTGTATTGAGGGTGAATTTGAAAACACCTCTAAGAAAGCAATAAATATTCTATTTTGGCATCTATAGAGAGTGACATGACCATGAAATAGACAATTTCCCATCATTAATTTTTAGACTCAAAGAAAGAGAATATGAAGAATAACATGATATATGGTGTAACTAGCACCATAATAACAAAGGAACCACACATCAAAAGATGACATACATTAAGTCTCTTGCAAAGAGACCCCATATAATCAGGACTAAGGATATAGAGTACCAATTTAGAAGAACTAGAGAAGCATTAAAATACTATAAAACACATGTACAAAAAAACTAAAACAAGGATAGAAGATAATTTAGAAAATATAGGGGTGGAAGAGAAAGAGGTAGAAGCAACCAACAAATAAAAGACACTAGTTTCTACAAAGATGGTAAGCAAGGTCACTATACAAAAGGATGTTGGTTAGATGGGAACAAGCAATGTAAATTCTGTGATAACCCAAACCATGACCTATTTACCTATGAAAGATCCCAATATTATTTCAATAATGTGCCACCATAATCAAATATTGATGAGCTACAAGGACCTAATTCTATTATGCTAAAATTCCCCAAAAATGCACTACAATGAGAAAAGGAGATGTTAGAAAGAAGATAAAGATAACTTTATCACCTTTGATAAAGAATAAACCTCAAAAAATGAATACCATGAGAGAAAATAGATCCAAAATAAAAATGCCTAGTAGAATACCAAGCTAAGAAAAAAGCTACAGTAGTAATAAGAATGGAAAAGATATCACAAAATCAAAACAACAAATATATGACATAGAGAATGATGATGATGAAGAAGAATATTTGTTTTTGAACAAATATAAACATGACAAGATAGTTTAGATAAACATGTTATAAGTAAAGAACAAAAAAAAATACTATAACGCCTACTTCTCAAAAAGAGAAGCTCTCACACCAAAACAATTAGCCACATTAACATGACAAAATAATTTAATTGAAACTTTGAAACAATTATGTCAGTATTGGAATAAACAAACAACTCAAAATCCACAAATTAGAAAATTTCCAAAAATATATAGGTCATGGAAAATTAAATTACTAATGATCAATGCACACATTAAAAATAGAAAAATAAGGTCCCCTCAATATTGGATAGCTTAAGCTAAACTTTGATGGCTTAGCTAAAGGTAACTCGGGTTAGGCAGGTGAGGGTGGTATTATATGAGATCATAATGGTAAGGTTATGCTCATTTATGTTGTTAATCTTGGGTGACAAACTTCTATTTTTTTTGAAGTGACAACTATTCTCCATGGCTTACAAATTTATCACAATAGAGAAATCACCAATCTACCAATTGAAGGAGATTCTTGTAACACTATAATGATGTTAATTGGTGCAGTGTCTCCATGTTGGCCTCTGTATGATATCATCACCATAGATTGCCTTGAAATTATTCACATTGATAAATGTTAGTTTAGTCATGTGTTTCATGAAGGAAACAAGGTGACGGATGGGATGGAAAATCTAGGTGTGCTCATGGGAAAGATTAAAATTTGGGAAGATCATTTAATGATCCTAAATTATGTGAGAGTATTTATTGATAATGAGGAGAATACAACTTAAATTAATAATTAATATGAATCCCTCTTGAGATCATAATGTTAATAAGCATATCCTGAATCGCATGAAGGAAAATCACTCCCCTTCATATAATCTTATTTACATGTTAATTGTGCCTACTACTGATAATTACATATGTTATTTACCACACGTTGTTCTTATCCCTCTATCCTCTACTAGTGTAACAAATAAAATGGGAGGTGATTTGGTTCAAGAGGAACCCTCTTCTTGTGAAATTTAGAGGAATGATGAAGATATTTGGCCTATTTTGTAGAAAGAGAAGCTCGCCTCCTTTATTGAGGCAATGAAAGGGCATAACCCCATTATTTCCATGGTTTTCCAACTCTTGGAAATATGGGCTGGTTTAAGTCAGATGTATGTCCTTTGTGGTCTCCATGGAGCTCATATCCATGACCATGGGTCTCTTGTTGGATGGGGTTCATATTCCTAGAAAACCTAAGGGCCATTATTAGAAGGACATGGAACGTTTCCTCAAAAAAGGAGAGAAGGTGAGTCAGCTACAAAATGGGTTCAACAAGGATGACTTTCTTGGGATTTGGAAGAAGATGGTTGAAGTCCTCATGAGGTATGTTACGTTAGGGGGAATATTTAAACAATTCCATGCTCATCTCTTTCCCATGCCAAATCATTTCCATTATAACATCAAAATTAATTTTGCATTTTATTTATTATCCTCCCTTGAACAATCCAGGAAATCTATCCAAGAAAAAGGAAATCAAACACCTCTTCACTAGGGCCTTATTTACAAGCTCTACCAATACAATGTTGGCATTTCCCTTGCCATTTCCTCCCTCCTAAGGGTCATTAACCTAGTGTTGGCCCTCAATAATTCCTCTAAGTCTTCATTTGGTAGTCCTCCCTCTTTTGACCATGAAAATATATCAGCCCCAACCCACCATCCTAGAATTATATTGTCTAACTCCATAGGCCTCTAAAAGAAAAACCCCTGTTTCAAAGGACCCCACCTCATTAGTAAGAAAAAAGTGGGTTTTATTGATCCTCCTCAAATTTCTATCTCCAATAACTTGAACTCTTCTTAGTATTTGACTCCTAAAGGTTCTCCTACTGTCTTTCCCTCTAGGGAAGACTCCACATTGCCTCTCCTCTCCAAGAAGCTTCCCTGGCCATTTCTCCCCTACCAATCCCCTTAATTCCCCCATCTAATAAGTCAATATGATTTTATTGCCTGAAGACCCCATTTTGGAATCTGTCGATTGTAAAAGTTGTGCTCCTTTGAGGGTTAAATTAAATGAAATCAATCTATGAGTTTTCAGAATGATATCTTCAAATGGATTTTGTCCCAATTAATCACAACAAAAACCAAAGTTCAAAAGTTAGAGATATTTGTGTTTAACAAGTCCCAGGACTAGTCGGGTGAAGTGGAGGATTTTGGCCACTAGAATTTATTGTCTAGATTGGACAAGATATTTCAGAGATGAGACAATATGGAGAATGATATAAAAGATTTTAAATCTATCAAAAGGACTTTTGAAGATAGAATTAAACTCTAGGAGGAGGTTTCAAATTTGTTGTGCAATCAAGAGAAAACCCTTCACAACCTTGAGAAGATTGTGTAGTATATCAGAGAGACTGTAAAAACCACCACTATCACCATCCAGGTGTTTCAGTAGGAGCTAAAAAATTGTCAAGGAAAGAGAGTTATTGATGAACCTTTGACTACTGCTCAAATGAGGAAGAAAGCAAAAATAAGGGAAAGCTCTACCTCCCCTCTTGTTGATGATGATAGCAAGAAACATAAGGCTCTATCTTTTGAAAAAAAAATTGAATTTTAGGCCAATGAATGGAAATCCATCAAGTTTCTTCGGGTGCTAGAGGACCAATAGCTAGTTCTAGTCTCGGGTAGTCCCTTTATATGTCTATGTTTTTGTTTCTCTATTGGTCTTTACTTTTGTTTAGTTCTTCACAGGTCTTTCTTTTGTATTTGTTTTATTTTTTAGTTTTCTCACTTCTTGTGAGATCTTTTTGCTTGGACTTTATGGTTGTTTTGTAAGGGAACAAGCCCTTTCCTATCTTTATCTAAATCAAAACAATAGAAAAATAAAATAGGTGATGGTTGACTTAGGATCATATGTTAATATGCTCCAAAAAAGGGTCTTGGAATAGCTAGGAAATTTGAAACTGGGTGATACTCCCATGCAATATTAGTCAAATAGATGATTTATCAATAGGAACCATAAGAACTTGGGAAAATGTAGAAGTTATTATACTAGGTGTTAGTGAATGAATTGGCCACTTGAAACTGATTAACAATTATGACTCTATTTCACCCTTAAAGCACTAATCCAATCGCTAACAACTCTGGAAAGGTCGCAATTGCATTTGCGACTTTCCTCTGAATTGAAGAGGTACAACTCCCTCATGTGATCTAATTAACAATAAGGTAGATTTTAACTAGAAATCAATAAGGTAACAAATGCTAGTTCATAAATATGACACTAACGTGGGTAAAAGAACATAAATCCATGAGCTATCAACACAAAGATTGAAAAACTTATGACTAGTATACCATGAAAAATGAATCTATACTACAATAAATGGATGCCATAAAGTATATCTCACAAATAAAATATGACTCTATTACACACATGATACAAAGATCAATACGCTAAGCATCGCATCAAATTCATAATTCAAAGATTACAAATCATTGCAGCATAGATTAATGTCAAGTTCCTTCTCAAAATATAGCAAAGTGTATCTCCCCAGATCGGACCTCTTATCCTTCTCCTTTATACTATATATAACAACTAATTCCCATTGAAATGGTTACCAAACTATTACTAAATTTGGAAATACCTCTTGCTCTTCTACCGTCTTCTTGGAAATGGCTAAAAGAATATCATCAGCCAGAATAATTAGTCTGAAAAATGAAAGGACATCGAGCAAGAAAACCGATCTTTTTTTCACCAACAGTCATCGAATGACCTATCTTACAGCCATACAATTAATGAAGTTTTAAGGAAACACCATATGATCGCACGTGTATGTTGTCCAACTAGCAATGCAATTTAAAACTCATTTAAATCAGCCATTAATTCAAACCGAGTTTTCATCCCATCAAATCTAAGGAAGATAGAGAAAATTTCTAACCGTCCATCTATAAATTCAACCAGTGTCACCACTCTTCACCATCTGAAAGCATTCAATATGGCTAGCACTTAGAGTGACAATGTTTCTACAAATGATTTGATCATTCTAGAGGAGATCGAGTGTAGTCTGTTGTTTAGGCATTTGTCTGATCAACTGAAGGAATTCTTCATGATACAAAGCAAAGTGGAAGAAGAGGTTCTTCACAATATCTTGGGTGAAGCGTTTATGAGCCAGACACATGTCCATAACACTACCATGCTAGAGTGTTTTGTGTAGACGGCCATCAGGACCTCTAGTCGTTGTGACTAGGGCATGAGAGCATCTAAACGTTTGGTGAGGCCTGAATTTCATCACTATGTCAATGTGGCTATCACTAGACTCAGTCACTACCCTCTGAGTGGGTTGGTGGGTGATGTTATTTGTATTGCATCAGCTCTTCAGAATGATGTTGTGGAGGAAGCAGTTACTCTTCTTCATGCAGGAATAGTGAGGAATGACATGGGGCTCTTCACCCAGTTCCTAGAATCACATGACAACTTTTTGTCCCCTGCTCAAATTGAATTCCTCCAGACTATGATTTAGGGCATCTGATTCTTGATGTTTTCCCTATGCATCTAAACAAGAATGTCTCTTTTTTTCTTTTTGTTATTGATATCAACTTTTGCAGTTGAATTGACCAATTTTGTAATTGCCAATGCGATGTATATACATAAATATATATGAATAAAGATAATATTTTGATATTTTTGTGTTCTTGTGTGCATGGCTTCATTTATTCTTGTTTGTACACAAATCTAATGACATTAGTTTCTTTTCCTACACAATGCATTGGTTTTGTAACTCTATGTTCACTATTATTCCATTAATTTATCAAAAAATGCTTCCAGGCGGTGAAGTGGGTAGTTCGTAGAACTTAGGAAAACACCATTAGGTTTCAAACATCTAAAGGAATATTGCCCATAAGCATAACTTGCGAGACAAGCTACTCGGAGGCCTTGACAAAATACAACTCATAGTACGGACCACTTATGATTTGTGTAAGTCTTTAAAAGATCAGTTGGTTATAATGAAGTCACAAAACATCACCCAAGCTCAAGGGATAACACTAGAAGTGGTAAATTAGGAGATTAGCACAACTAGCGAAAGTCTTTCCTAGGTTTTGGACGTACAATGAAACACTGCCAAACCATAAACTTGTGTAAGATTTGACTAAAAAGGAAGGGGTATCGAATTTAAGGGTAATAGTGGCTTTGACTAGGGACAAGGACTATAAAAGATGAAGAGAAACCCAGTATTTATGACCAATCTTTTCCATTGGACATAGAATCAAAATGATAATGACACCAAAACCAAAATGGAAAACCAAAAACACTATTATTTACAAGGCAGGGGAAACCTGTCGAAAATGAGAAGAAAGGAAAGTTCACACAAACCCATTAACAGGCTAGGAGAAGAATGACCCATCTCTAAAAAGTCCTACTCTTGTATAGAGCTTTAGGAGTAAGTCAAGAAATATGAGCCCATGGGCATAAATGTAGAATGCCTTGGAACTGCTGCTTAGTGAACCTCTGAAAAGTCATCTTCCTTCATAAATTTCATTATGTGGCCAATAAAATGGTGCTAGACCAACCTTGATTAACCATTTTTCCTCATTAAGGCTCGTCGACCCATGTATCTCCAACTCTGGTGAAAAATCCTGAGTTCTAAATTCTTTCCCAATATCATATTTCCCAAATTCATAGGTCAGAAATTTCCTAAGACTACTTCTCGTCTCAAAAATCCCTCCCCCGTTTGAAATGCTATCATTAGGAAGTAGATTCATTCCAACTTGTAGTTGTGTATCAATCTGAATATTCTCATCTACACACCTTTTGGAAGTAAACTGACCTTTAATAGTCCCAAAATTAAAAAAATTAAACTCTAGTGAAAGGGGGAGACTCAAAAAAACATTATTATCTTTCTCCAATACCGAACTAGCAATTCTTGAGACATTTCCCTGACTATGATTATTTCCATCCACCAATGAATAATATTTCACCTCAGACATAGATTGATACACAATTGGATTTCTGAATAGAAGATTGTCATACATTTCAAACTTATCGAAAATAGAGGGTTAGAATTGATTGATCACTTTATCTCTTCCTGGGAAGTATCAGGTGAGAAGTCTTCATTCTTATCCATATGAAAGCATGTAGTCTCATTAGAAACCTCCACAAAGGTGAAATTTTTATATTCTTGGGTGAGAAGGAAACCTAGCATTGAATCCATTATATTGGCATTAAGAGAGAAGAACTCATTCTTGAGATGAAAGGAAGAGATAACTATTGGCCTCTTTTGCAGCGAATCATCATATTCATCATTGGATGAACTGAGATCATCTTCAACTTCAATTGAGATGTGCAAACTAAAAACTTGAGCGTTGCAATGTTGATTTTACTCTTCCTTTAACCATTGTATGTCACTAAAAACTATCAAGTTAATGTCTTCAGTTGTCGGATGAGGGAGCTTTATTAGTTCAAGAAATTTGATCGGGGGATTAATAGGTAGTTTGCAACCAATTTCATACTTTTTACTGTCATTAGGTTTCCATCTTCCCACAGTAATAAATTCATCCTCAACACTAATTGCTTCTAATTGATCCTTTTCGATCCCTTGAATTTTGTCTCTTTTGAGGATCAGTTGAATGTCAAGGTCCAGGGCAGAAATAAATATGTGAAATTTAATCTCTTCACTGGACCTTTCCAAAATAGGAATCTATCATAGAAATTGGTCGAAACGATATACAAAATCCCTCATAGTCTCAGTTTTATCTTTCATAATCTGGAAAAATTGTCACAGGGTGTCCGCAATATTGACTAGAATTTCATAATGTTGGAGAAAATTTTCTTTCAAATTATTTCATCCCGTGATGCACCCCTTTTCAAGTCCTCTAAACCATTTAGCTGTCTTCTTGATTAGACTGTCTATAAAGATTCTCATAAAGACATCTTCATCCTAGATGCCCAAGATTCTACTTACTGCAGTCATAGCCAAGATATGTTCTTCAGGGTCTTTTGTGCCTTCACCAAAAAATTTAGGAAATCATTTTCAAGAGCTAGTGGGCAAGTCATGATATTGTAACAAGGCAAGTGGACCAACTTCGTTGCACCAAAAATTTGAGGCCATAGATGATCAGAGTCACCAACTCACTGGGAGAAAATGGAAAAAAAAAATTATTTGAATTAATTTATGGGCAGTGGACGAGCCGAAGGTGGATTCTGAGGTTGAGGAGGTGTTGGATCTCGTGGGTTTCAAAGAGGCTAATTAGGATGATGGGGTGGGTTATCATAGTACAAAAAAACCAGTCTTGGAGGGCATTCAACTATCGGTGTAGGTGGACATTGGGCCCACTCTTCTTCTTCTTCCAAGGAAAGATTTGCTTGCATATAATCTATAATGCTCCTTTTGTATCTTCAAGTGAGCATATTTAATTGTGAAATGATGTCCTCTTGTTCTACCTGCATCCAATCTAAATCAGGCTACAATACGAGAAATACATTGTTATGGGGAAGTACCATCTTGTCACATGACACAGAGGTAACTTGTCCTATGTTACAATTAATAATTTCCCTAGCAGAGTTGCCAAAAATATGCTAGTGAATGAATTGGCCACTTGATACTGATTAACAATTATGACTCTAATTCACCCTTAAAGCACTAAGCCAATTGCTAACAACTCTGGAAAGGTCACAATTGCATTTGTGAATTTCCTCTGAACTGAAGAGGTACAGCTCCCTCGTGTGATTTGATTAACAATAAGGTAGCTTTTAAGCAGAAATCAATAAGGTAACAAACAATAGTTTATAAATATGACACTAATGTGGGTAAAAGAACATAAATCCATGAGCTATCAACACAAAGATTGAAAAACTTATGACTGATATACCATGAAAAATGAATCTACACTGCAATAAATGGATGCCATAAAGTATATCTCGCAAAGAAAATATGACTCTATTACACGCACGATACAAAGATCAATACGGTAAACATCACATCAAATTCATAATTCAAAGATTACAAATTATCATAGCATAGATTAATGTCAAGTTCCTTCTCAAGATACAACAAAGTGTATCACTCTAGATCGAACCCCTTATCCTTCTCATTTATCCTATATATTACAACTAATTCCCATTGAAATGGTTACCAAACCATTAATAAATTTGGTGATACCTCTTGCTCTTCTACCGTCTTCTTCGAAACGACTAAAAGAATATGATCAACCAAAATAATTAGTTTGACAAATGAAAGGACATTGGGCAAGAAAACCGATCTTGTTTTCGCCAACAGCCACCAAGTGGCCTATTTTACAACCATACAATTAATGAGGTTTTAAGGAAACACCATATGATCACACATGTATGTTGTCCAACTAGCAATGCAATTTAAAACTGGTTCAAATTAGCCATTAATTCAAACTGAGTTGCCATCCCATCAAATCTAAGGAAGATAGAACAAATTTCTAACCATCCATCTATAAATTCAACCAATGTCACCACTCTTCACCATTTGGAAGCATTCAATATGGCTAGCACTCAGAGTGATGATTTTTCTACAAATGATTTCATCATTCTAGAAGAGATCGAGTGTAGTCTGTTGTTCAAACATTTATCTGATCAATTGAAGGAAGTCTTCATGATATAGAGTGAAGTAGAAGAAGAGGTGCTTCATAGTATCTTGGGCGAAGCATTTCTAATCCAAACACATGTGCATAATACTACCATGCTAGAACATTTTGTGTACACAGCATCAAGACCTTTGGTCACCGTGATTAGTGCATGAGAGCATTTGAACATTTGGTGAGGCATGAATTTCATCACTGTGTCAATGTGGCTATCGTTGGACTCAGTCACTATCCTTGAAGTGGGTTGGTGGGTGACACCATTTGTATTGCTTCAGCTCTTCAGAATGAGGTTGTGGAGGAAGCGGTTACTCTTCTTCATGCGAGAATAGTGAGGAATGACATGGGGCTCTTCACCTAGTTCCTATAATCACACAACAACCTATTGTCCCCTACTCAAATTAAACACCTCTAGATTGTGATTGAGGGAATCTGAGCCTTGATGTTTTCCCTATGCGTTTGAACAAGAATGTCTCTTTTTTCTTTTTGTTATCAATATCAACTTTTGCAGTCGAATCAACCAACTTTTTAATTGCCAATACGAGTATATACATACATATATATGAATAAAGATAATATTTTGATATTTTTGTGTTCTTGTGTGCATGGCTTCATTTATTCTTATTTGTACCAAATCTAATGACGTTAGTTTCTTTTCCTACACATTGCACTAGTTTTGTAACTCTATATTAACTGTTATTCCATTAATTTAACAAAAAATGCTTCCAAGCAATGAAGCGAGTAGTTCGTAGAACTTAGGAAAACACCACTTAGGTTTCAAACATCTAAAGGAATGCCACCCATAGGCATAACTTGTGAGACAAGTTACCTGAAGACCTCAACAAAATACAACTCATTGTATGGACTGCTTATGGTGTGTATGTATTTAAAAGAGCAGTCGGTTATGATGAAGCAACAAAACATCGCCCAAGCTCAAGGGATAACACTAGAAGTGGTAAAGTGGGAGATTCGCACAACTAGTGAAAGTCCCACCTAGGTTCTAGATGTACTGTAGACACTTTAAAATGTCTTGAATGATATCATGCACTCGAATCAAGTATACTAACTTCATTTCCTCCATAAATACATCCTCTTTTTGCTTAATTAATTAAATTTCCCTAGCTATTTAATTAATTACATCATATTCACCTATTAACCTAATTAATCTAATCAAGTTAATTCACCCCTTTCAAGCTAACATTTCATCGTATTAAATTAAATACATCAAGTTATTTAATTTAAATCCCTAAGTCCTCTTATTTAATTAAATAACGCTAAGTTATTTAATTAAATGTCATATAATATCTCCCCTTTTCATTAAATCATTTATTTAATGAATATCATATAATTCTTCTAAAATTGCATAATTAACATTGTTTAATTATCTAATTACTCATCCTCCCACTTGCAAAGGAATATTCCAAGGGAATATTCCTCCTTTGCATATTCCTCAAAAAAGAATATTCCCATGGTATATTCCTTCCCCTTTTGCACATTAAAACTTTGTTTTAATTTTCTATATATCTATTTCCCTCACCCATGAGAATATTCTTTGTCTTCACTCATTTGAAAAAAGGAATATTCTTCCTTATAACAAACTTACAAGAATTCATTTGCAAGTTAACTTACAAGACTTCTTATGCAAGTTTTGATTGTGTTTCATTGGAAGAATATGAGCCCTTGATTCTTTCCTTGATCTATGTGATCATTGATTCTCATTCGTTGATGAGAACCATGATTCATGTTTCATTCTTCCTCCATCCTTGGCCATTGATTAACATTTTTTATCTCAACCCTTCATTTCTCATTTGTCCTCCTATAAATAGGCCACTATTTGGAGACAAATGGATCCATCTTTTAAAAGAAAATTTATGCTATTAAAATCACTTTCACTAGCACTCACATTTAACATCATTTTAGCTTAATTTACTTGCATATTAGCTTAGCTTCCATTAATGGCTTCCATGATAACATAGATGCATATATTTAGTATATCTTGTAATTAGGGTTTCAATCTTTTTATCTTAAAATCAATTTAGATTAGCTTTGCATACATCCATATCAATCATCTTAGTCCATATTATGTTAAAATAGCTTGCACCATGTTATTTTAACTTTAAATCATGTTTCATCACACATCTATCAACGGTTTTGTCGATTCTTTTCAATAAAATCGATCAAAACAAGTTCATTTATCCATGGGATTAGGAAAGGGTCACCATTCCACGTCAATGCAACACCACTCCCTCAATAGGATAAGTTTCAATGGATTAGAATATGTGTTTTTAAAGCTTTCATAGTTTAATATGCAAAGTTTTAATGGATTCCTAGTTTACTTTTAAATTGATTGATCTTAATGGAATTGATGTTTAGTGGCTTCATTATGCTTTGTATCCTCATGGATCGAGCGCAGTTAGCCCATACTAATCCATTGGTCACATTTTGGCGCTAGAAGGAAGTCATGAACTAACTAATCTAACGAATTCTTGTCAAATCTTTGTTTTCCTTGTGTTTGCAGGTACAATGACACTATTGATTATCAATTGATGCATTTGATGATGCGCCGCTATACAATGATGCACTTGAATTTTTAGTTTATCGACACATAATTAATTTCATCACCACAAATTAATATAGTGATGCTAATTTAATTTTTTAATTCAAAATGAATTTATTTTTAGCGATGCAATTGATATAGTGATGCAATTGACCTCACTATTTACTGCAGAGGGTTGCTATCAATTTTTTAATATGGTGGCGCATTTCATATATAGCGACACTATTGATGGATTTCAGGGACGCAATTGATTTTAGTGTCGCGAATTACTGGTAAATATAACAAAACTTGATTTTTAACATGTTTTTGATTTTTTTTTGGCTTTATCTAATCACTAACATGTTCTAACTTCTTGTTTTGGTTTTTAGACTAACTGGGTTTTGCAGATTTGGACAATACAACTTGAAGTGAAGAAGCATACTACTATGATTTGAATTATAATTGTAACAAGTGTTGCGACACTTATGGGGCAATTATAACCCATTTATGTTTCTTTTTATTTCACGTTTTAGGACCAAACTAAACTTCTTTTGGGCTTTAAAATGAACGTTCAAATTGGTTAAAATTGAACCCTCACATCATTTTGTTTGTTGGATTAAAATTGAACAACACAACTTTCACACTTCAAATTGGTGTTTAAAATGAACTCATTTTGCTGTGATGAATTAAAGCGAACATGTGTTTGATTTTTATACATATTCTTGTTGTGCTTATCCAATCCCCTTATGCTTTGTGCAATATTGGGTGAAGAGAAACACACAAGTCTAATTTTCTGCTTGGAAGCGCTTATCCTCTCCCCTTGCGCCTATTGGAAATCTTGGGTGACAAAAAGTTTTTTATGCTTCAAACATGTGTCACCTTTAGAAAGGGCTTGCCTCCCAACTTGTGAGAGGGAACAACTCAAAGAGGTGCTTTCATTCTAGCTCGCTATATAAATAAAATTAGTTGTGATGAAAGTCACTGATCAAGCTGGTTGTGATTGTCCCATACTGACGAATGTCTCCCTTAGTATCCTTGTGATGCATTAAAACCCTTAGATATTTCTAAGGGATGGGATGCCTCTTAATTGAGTAGAATCGTCACATGTATGGCACCAATTTATCCTAGATATGGTCATTAAAATCCTTGTTTGCAATGGCTAACCAAGTCCAATTCCAAAACGTATTTCAAGGTAGTGCATGGGAGTAGCACCGCACCCAAAAGTTACTTACCATGTCTGGTTTTTTATTGAGGCATAAAGAAAATAGGGAATGAACTCCTTTGATTGGTGTGTCAAGATGTTACATTTCCTTGACATAGCCTATTTTTCTACTTCATCTTCATGGATTAATCATCTCTTCTAATGATGGTAAGCCTACTAAGAAATACGTACCCACTCTATCTAGGATGGTAAATTCTTGAGATTCAATTTAACGCTTGCTTGATTCCAAAACAATTGAAAACAAACATCAACAAAGTCTTTTCAAAATTTCAAACCCTTTGGTCTAAGTATGGATACCCTTTGAACAAAACCTTGATATTGATGCTTGTCCTAAGGATTTATTCTTAGATACCTCTAAATATTTTGGTTTACATCTCAATCCATACTTCTCAAAGTTAACCTAGGTAACTTTTCCCTTAACTTCATCCTTTTCACAAAATGGACTTTGTGAAAATTATGATGTTTTTGACATAGACATTTAGTTTGAACTTAATCAAGACAAAGTGTTTGTGGTAAAAAGAAACTCATTTAAGCAAGATAAACTTGAAAAATTGAACCCCGCACGACCATTTGGCACCTGATCGCTTTGGTTGAACAACCTGACTTACACCCGCTATCATTCAACCAAACTTTGAACTCATTGAAGGAGAAAAAAACTAATATAATTAGTATTTTGAGAAGCTTCACTTTTGAAACAAAGGAAACACCAACCCAATCGAGAAACATAACATACATCATAGACAAAGTAGATGAAGAAGCTGATATTATGGATAGAAGGACCATAATACCACCACCCACGTGGCAATAAATAACCTCTTTTTTCATAAACTTATACTTCTCTAAATGATCTCATGCAAAATCATAATGCCCAAGAGAAGGTATACGTGTTGCTACTTCAAACTTAGACATCATAGTTCAAAGTACATTAGAAGACGTATCCTAAGACAATACCAAAACAGGAACAAGTTGGTAAGGAGGTTTTATAGACTTATTCTGTTGAATAATCTAGACATGTATGCTCAATATGAACCCCTCATTTAAGTCAAAATTGGTCTTTAGAATTTGAACACTTTAGAGTTCTAGCATCATTCTCACTACCTTAGTCTTGTCAAAAAAAAGGTTCACTCTAGGTCAACATGTTAGGGTTAGAAGGCAGATATCTAACAATTGAATGCAAATTTGATGAATAAAAGAGAAATAAAACACACACAAAATTATAGCAGAAACAAGACAACACAAAGAATTTAGCGTGGTTCACCCAATATGGGCTACATCCACAAAAATGTAGCCATCCAATGATTTTATTATCCAGTGAAAAACATATTACAATCTCACAAAGAATGCCCCTACTGCAACCCCCATCCCAACTGCTTATAACAAGTTTTTTAGAAGCTTCTAGAATTAGGGTTCTACAAAGTTAGTTTTTTCCTTTTTTGGTGGTGAAGCAAAAAAGTAGAGGAAAAAAATTTGAGGGGCTACCTTCCTCGAACCCCCGCTCAAGGCCCAGCCCAGCCCCAGACCTCGGTGAGGATACATGAAGAGTGTATAGTATAGCATGATCAGTCACTATATACCAACAATCTCCCACTTGGAGACTGATCCTGAACGACACTGCTGCACTTACAACTCCCACTGGAAATAAGCACCTTGGACCTTGTTGCTCTATTATACTTTTAACCATGAAGACCAACCAAAGTTGAAGAGGAGCTCAGCTTCTCCCTTGTCACTACCTTTGTAAACATATCCACTGGATTGTGATCTATATGTATCTTTTCTAGTTTTACCTGTCCATCTTCCAACACCAACCGAATGAAATGATATCTCAATTGTATGTGTTTGGTTTTAGAGTGTAAGGTAGAATTCTTTGCAAGATGTATAGCACTTTGGTTGTTTGTGAACAAGTGATTTTTAGCCTGTTGTTTTCCCAACTCTTTCATGAAAATTTGCAGCTATATCATCTCCTTTTCCACCTCTTTTGTAGCAACATACTCTACCGCCATGGTGGATAAAGTAACCACCTTTTGCAATTGAGAAATCCAAATCATTGTTGTCCCACCAACTGTAAATACATAACCTATGGTACTCCACCTGGCATCTATATCCCCTACCAAATCTAAGTTAACATAGCCTTTTAAATCAATATTAGAGCCCCCAAAATATTAACATTTATTGGATGTACCTCTCAAGTACCTAAGAATCCATTTTACCACATTCCAATGCTCAACTCCAGGATGACTCATATACCTACTAACAACTCCTATAGCATGTGCAATATTCGGTCTCGTGCATACCATGGCATACATTAAACTACCTACAGTTGAAGCATATGGTACCTTGGACATTCTTTCTTCCTCCTCTTGTGTCTTTGGACACATATCCTTAGTCAATTTGACATGATTGGGCAAAGGTGTGCTAACAGCTTTGTATTCTCCATATGAAATCTTTGCAACACCTTTTCAACATAATCAGCCTGAGATAAAAATATTTTTTTTGTTTTTTCTATCTCTTGTAATCTTCATACCAAGGATTTGTTTTGTTGCCCCCAAATCCTTCATAGAAAATGAATTTTCTAACTGCTATTTTAACTCCTTTATGCAATCCATGTTAGACCCCGCTATAAGCATATCATCAACATATAAACATAAAATAATGTAGCTATCATCATCCAAGCTCTTAAAATAAACACAATGGTCTAAATTACATCAACTACAGCCATGCTCAGCCATAAAGCTATCAAATTTAATATACCATTGCCGAGGTGCTTGCTTCAAGCCATATAAACTTTTCTTCAATTTGCACACCAATTTCTCCTGACCTTTGACCTCAAATCCTTGTGGTTGTTCCATATATATTTCCTCTTCAAAATCACCATGGAGAAAGGATGTTTTAACATCAAGTTGTTCTAAGTGCAAATCTTTAGCAACCACAATACTTAAAACAAAATGAATAGAAGCCATTTTAATAACTGGAGAAAATATTTCATCAAAATCAATACTCTTTTTCTATACAAATCCCTTTACAACTAATCTGGATTTAAATCTTTTCTTACCTCCATCCTCCTCTTTCAGCCTATAAACACATTTGTTTGGTAAAGCCTTTTTACCTTCAGAAAACTTGCATGATTTCCAAGTCTGATTTTTCAGCAAGGAGTCCATTTATTCTTCCATTCCATGCTCCCACTGAACCTTGGTATCCACCTACATAGCTTCATCATAACATTCTAGTTCACCAACATCAGTTAATAAAATAGAATACAAAGAGGGAGAAAATATTTCTGAAGGTCTACTTATCCTTGAATATCATCTAACATTCACTGTAGTTTGTGGTATTTGTTCTTGCTATTGTTGCGGAGCATGAGGAACCATTGGAACATCATTGTTTGGAGTATCATCTAGTACTGCATAGTCATTTTTGTTCTTCTCATGTTGCTGCAATTGATCTTTGTACAAAACTTTCTCATTGAATATGACATCCCTGCTTCTCACAATTTTTTGATTTTCAAAATCCCAAAGCCTATAACCAAATTCATCAATTCCATATCCAACAAATATACATTTCTTTGATTTTTCATCAAACTTGGTTCTATTTTTAGAATCTACATGTGCAAATGCTTCACAAGTGAAGGTTTTTAGAAAAGAATAACTCACCTTCTTACATGTTTATGCTTCCTCTGGAATACCACAACTCAAAGGATTAGAGGGACCTCTATTAATTAAATAAATAGCAGTATTTACAACCTCTTCCTACATGTTTAAAGGTAGCCTAGCATGCAATATCATAGTCTGTGCATACTCCATTATTATTCTATTCATGCGCTCAACCACTCTATTTTCCTATGGAGTCCTTGGAACCTTTTTCTGCCTATGAATACCATTTGAGGAACAATAATCTTCAAACTCTTTGCTACAATACTCACTACCATTATCAGATCTGAGACATTTTAATTTTTTACCTGTCTCATTCTCAACCAAGCTTCTCCATTTTTTAAAGGTTTCAAATACATCAGATTTATTCCTAAGGAAATAAATCCATACCTTCCTAGTTGCATCATCAATGAATGTAACATAATACTAAGATCCACCAAGAGAAGATACCTAAGCTAGTCCCCATACATATGTATGCACAAGCTCCAATTTCTCATCTTTCTTTTGTTTCCCATCCTTGAGAAAACTTACTCTCTATTGTTTTCCATACACAACTTTCACATAAATCCATATTAACAAATTTTAGACCTGGTAAAACATTCTTTGAATGAAGTACTTTCATACCTTTTGCACTCATATGCCCAAGTATATTATGTCATAGTGTTGATTCAGAATCCACAGCAACTATCTGATTTTCTGCCTATTGAACTGCAACAACTATTCTTGAACAATGATTTTTATCTGCAATAGCTAAAGTAGAAGGAACAATATGACCTATACAAAGATATAAGGTGCCTACTTTCACACCTTTTGCTACCACTAAGGCACCTTTTGTAACCTTCCAATTTTTATCACTAAATGTAACAACACAACCTTCATCATCTAGTTGCCCTGCTGAAATTAAATTTCTTAACTTTGGAACATGCCTTACCTCATGTAGTAGCCAATGATTCTAATTCTACAACTTAATCTTGCTTATTCCCTTTCCAACAATCTGATAGGGTTTGTTATCTCCCAAATAAACCAGCGCAAAATCCCCTTGGACATAATCAAGAAAATAACTTTTATGGGGTGTAGCATGAAATGAAGCCCCTAAATCTAACGCCCAAGAATCATCAACATTATCAAGGGAAAGAATCAAAGCATCCTCATCAAATTTTTTAGTTACCACATTTTCCTCTTTGTTTCATTCCTTTTTGTCTCCTTTATTTTTTTGAGACCAACAATCTTTCTTTAAATGACCCAGCTTACCACAGTACCAGCAATCCCTTTTGTCTCTAGATTGGGACCTTTTGTCCTTTGATTTTCCTCATGACTTCCCATGACTTCCAGAATTGTTTCCTCTCTCCTTTGTTCTACCCCTGCTTTTTACATTCAAAACACTGCCTGATGTGGATGTTCCACTTGAGCTTTTCCTATGAATTTCCTCACTCAAAATAACACCAACAACATCATCAAATTTCAATGTATTCAAAATAGAAACAAAATTGATAATAGTCATTACCAAGCTATTCTAGCTTCTAGGAAAAGAACACAGAATCAAAAGAGCCCTAACTTCTTCATCAAATTTTACATTTACAAAAGTTAATTGACTGGTAACCGTATTAAACTCATTTAAATGATCAACAACTGACCCACCTTCTGCCATTTTTATATTAAATAAATGCTTCATAAGAAATACCTTATTTGAAGAGGAAGGATTTTCATATAAATTCTCCAGGGTTTGCATCAACTCTTGAGTTGTCTTTGTTGTTGTAATATTAAACATCATCGATTGTGCCAGGCATAAACGAATACTGCCAAGTGACTTTTTGTCCAAAATATCCCAATCTTCATCAAAGATTATTGAGGGTTTCTTGGTTTTCCCTTCCAATGGCTGCCATAAATCCTTTTGATAGAGGTATTCCTCCATCTACATCTTCCATAACTGATATTTCTACCCATTGAACTTCTCAACCTTCAACTTACCCTCGTCTACCATTACTCCCACTCAACTGTGAAACCTTCCTATAGAGGATAACTGAACACAACCTTCCTTTGATACCACTTCCTAGGGTTAGAAGGAAAATATCTAACAATTAAATGCATAATTGATGAATAAAATAGAGAAATAAAACACATAGAAAATTATAGCAGAAACAAGACAACACGGAGAATTTAACGTGATTCACCCAATATGGGATACATCCAAAAAATCGTAGCCATCTAATGATTTTATCCAATGCAAAACATATTACAATCTAGTGAATAATTCTCCCACTACAACCCCCATCCCAACTGCTTATAACAATATTTTTAGAAGCTTCCAGAATTAGGGTTCTACAAAGTCAGTTTTTTCTTTTTTCAATGACGAAGCAAAAAAGTAGAGAAAAAAAATTGTGGGTGGCAGGGCCCGGCCCGACCCTAGACCCCAGCAAGGATACATGAAGAGTGTACAGTATAGCATGATCAGTCACCACATACCAACACAAGATTAGGTCAAAAATTTATCCACCCCTTCATCAAAACTCATCTTGCACTTCACCAAACTTTGCAAAAAAATTGAATATACCAACACTTTGGATTTAAACATCTATCAACCCAAATCCTAACTTAGCTACTTTGTATGTGAAATGAGTCCTTTTCCATGCATTTGGTTTAGTTATCATCTTTGGACTATTTTATCTGGAAGGTCACAAGTCTACCCTAAATATTTACAAGTTCATAAATGTCCTTTATCCAAACATCAAAAAATAAAACTTAAGTCAAAAGTGTTGTCCTAAAACATTTGCAAAGATCACTTCCCACATCATTCACCTTTTCATTTCCCATTATCATCATTGATCCAAAAAGACTTAGAGTGTCCCTTTTACCTAGATTTGAGTCAACTAGAGAGTTTAAACATTACAAATCTCAACACAACTCTCCCATAGGTGACCCAAAATTTATGGTAAAGACAAGATCACAACACAAGAGAATCGTGGAGAAAACCAAAGTCGCATTTTTCTCAAGTGATCCAAATCCTCAAGAATTTGATCCATGAGGTCTATATACCCCCACGCAAAAAATCCAAAATCAAGAAGGACCTTATGAGATAGAAGACATCACAAACAACCCACTTCAACTTACTAAAGATGAACTCCTTGAGTATGAAAAAAATCATCCAAATTTTCTCGCGCAAAATTTAACACTAGGGTTAACCCAATCTAAGATACAACCAACTCCACCCCTTGTGCCAGTTCAACCCTTAACATCTACTCTTGCAACTAGGCTAGGAACCAACCTTGGTCTCACTTCATGTCTAGGAATAGACACAACTGTGGGTATTCACAACACGACCATTCCATTGACCACCAACCTTCCCCAAAACATAAGTTGGACACCAAAATTTGGTAAACCACTTACATTCCATGATGCTACAATGACCTTGACATTTCGATTGTAACCATCTTCATCCATCACCACAAATACCCCAAGTGTGCCTAATGTTACGCAAGGTAATGTGAACCAAGTGCCTCAAATAGGACAAGAAGGACAAGTTAACACTCTCACACAAATTCAACCCTTGACAAGTGGTTCCAACAACCCCATCAACATGTTGAAACAAGTGGTTACCCAAGCTACTCAAGTCAATCCACCATCCACATCAAACCCATCTATCATCGACCCAAATCAAAACAACACCTTGGTTATGAATCCCATCAACCAAGGTAATACCTTGATCCCACCTCAAATACAACAAGGGAACCCCCTACCCATCAATCAAGGGAATCCTTTCAATCAATTACAAGGTCTGAATGTTACATTACCATCACAATACCAAATGGCACCAACATCATCTTTCCCCTTGGTCCCCCACAACATGCAAAATCAAATGGGACCTCAATCTTACATTCCTCCACCTCAAACCACTATCCTACAAGGAATGTTGAACCAAGGGAACCCCCAACCTCTCATCAACAACCCACAACCCACACAAAACATCAACACCCAAAACTCATCGCAGATGTCCCAACAACTAATTGATCCTACATTGCAAGCACATGCCTTAGATTTACAGCAAGCACAACAGGCTTATCAGCAAGTCATCCAACAAACAACAAGAAGCCTTAGTACCACAGCAATAACAACAACAAGAAGAAGCAGCCTTAGCAGTACAGCAAAAACAACAACAACAAGCCCAACATCAGGCCCTAATGGCCCAAAAACAACAGCAAGCACACCAAGTAGCCTTAGTAGCACAACAACAATAGCAATAGTAACAAGCTCAATAGTATGCCCAACAACAACAACAACAAGGTTCCTACTATAACCATCAACATAACATCATCAATATAAACATGTTAGGAAAATATACGCCTCACCACTATCGCCTTTGCAATATCCCACACCAACATACTCACCATACAACACCCCATCATATCAAAATCCCATGTACAACCCATCCACCATCCCTCAATACACAACATATGTTCCTCCACCAAATCCACAAGATGATGTAGCATAGAAACTTAGGGTGTTAACACAAGAAATACAGGATATCCATATGGGAAAAATGAAGAAGCCTCATACACAACAAAACCTATGTCCATATCCTTTCGATCAAAACATTGCAAGGGTATTGTTCCCTCCTAGTTTTAAACTTCCCAAATTTGATATATACAAGGGGAGAGGAAATCATGTGGATCACTTCAAGGAATTCAATGTCATGTGCATGGAGGTGGCCTATAATGATTCCTACTTAATGCACCTCTTTCCATGAAGTATGACAGGCCCATCCATCAAAACCTTCTAAGAAATCATTGATAGATTCATAGATAACTTCTCCTTCAATATTGACATGGATGTGAGCTTAGAAGAGTTATACACACTCAAGCAGAACAAAGACGAATCCTTCACTAATTTCCTACAAAGGTGGAGGCAAAGAGCTAGCAAGAGCAAGTGACCCATTCCTGATGAGCAATAGGTGGGGATTATTATAGTGAATGTTGATCTAGATCTATCTTTCCACTTGAAGATGCAATGTATCAACACTTATGATGAGCTTGTCTCTAGGGTCCTCAACATTGAGAGAGCCCTAATCTCACAGGGCAGCACACAGGCATATAAAGACAACCTCATATACACTAGTTCTAATGACAAGCACGACTTTTGGGCCAAGAACAAAAATGTTACTAGTGATGGTATTGTTGATGCAAAGGTGGTCTTAACTACTCCTAGGAAAGAAAATACACAAACCATGAATACACAACAACCATACATGTCACTGTCAAACAATCAAACAACAATCAACACTACAAACACTCAACATGGACAACAAAGAACAAACGGTGCTCCTAAACGATAATTCATTCCCTTAGGGGAACCTATGGAGGATGTGCTAAAGTAGTTGATATAGTCTAACCTTATCACACTCCCAAATTTCTTGAACTATCAAGAGCCACAAGTCAAACCTCATAGCTATAAAGACGATCATTTTTGTGAATTTCACTGATACAGAGGTCATAACACAAAAAATTGTTTTAAGAGTCAAACATCTAATAGAAAATATTATTGAACAAGGAGACATTTATGTTGATCAAAAAATTGGGAATGAAAATTTGAAAATTTACACAAACCTTATGCTTAATCATACAAAAGAAAAAGATTCAGGAAAGGCATCAACCTCAAAAAACGTAAACCATACCCATAATACCACTGTAGGACATATTTATTTATCACAACATGAGGAATTAGATACACATCTGTAGACACATAAAAATGACCTAGGCCTGCAAGCTCTATTTTTCATCATTTTCTTCCTAGCATAATTAAGACATTTTAATTATGTCCTTGGTCCACTTTCGACTATTAATTAAATAATTCATAATTATTTAATTAATTCATGTCTTTTTATTCTTCTTCATTATTAAATAAATAAATTTATTTATTTATTTAATACATCACTAATTGTCTAATGTCTTTCTATAATTAAATAAATTTCTTAATTTATTTAATTATCTATGTCCACTAATTTTGCCTGATTATTTAAATAGATAAATTTTATTTATTTATTTAAATACGTCATTAATTCTTAAAAGTCTTCTTATAATTAAATAAATTCTTTAATTTATTTAATTATTGCCGCCTTGACATTTCCTCATTTTAAATAAAAATTATTTATTTAAAATGGTCCCACTTTCTAATTTCCCTCTTTAAGTAAATAATTCAAATTAATTATTTACTGTCATGTGACCCCCCCTTTGAATTAAATTAATTTTTAATTCAAAATAGTCTTTTTCCTCCAAAAATCAAGTAATTTCTATTATTATTTGATTTTCCAGCCACCTCTTTTTTTGTGCCAATATTATCTCTTGTCACATGCATTGTCAACCCTTGATTTGATTTTCTAGAAATCAATCTTGTCCATTCATTTTAAATTTTCCTAATGTTTCCCTAACCCTAATTGTGGGTTGTCATATTGAATCTTGTCCATTGATTCTAGGGCACTTGTCAATCTTTAATCTTGGCCATTCATTCAAAATTGCATTTTCTATAAAATGGAAATTTTGGTCTCATTTGATCATCTTATGCTATCTTGTTTTAGGCAATCTCATGTCATCTTGCAATCTCATGCTCTTGCACTCTTGTCATCTTAGCTCTTGTCATAGGCATATTACATCTCATTTTGCATTTGGCATAGTTTAAACATAGTTTAGATGTGCTTACTAGTTGCATAAAAGCATAGTATTCCATGTGGTCATTCAAATCCTTCAACATTTGCTTAGGGTTTGTCATAGTCATTAGATTTCTCACATAAAATCTGAGGGCAACAACATATTTCTAGCAAGTTGAGAAGGTATAATGGAGGTCAGCCATGGAGAATGAAGACTTTTGGGTGAGATCTTTCATTATTTTTCATATTATTTCCTTTGCACTTCATTATCACTTTGGGTTTTTGAGTTTATGCCTTTAATTTGCTAACCCTAGGAAAATTCCCTTAGTTACATTGGTGAACCCAATGCCAAAATTGAGCACTTTTTGTTTTTTTGTATAGATTTTTTCTATTTTGTAGCTATAGGTACAGTCACAATGCATTTGTCTTGCAGAGCGATGCATTCAAGGTTCTGAGACGCATTTGCTGCTTAAAAGGACACATACACTCTGCTGCGACCCATACGACTTGCATAGTGACGCATTTGCTTGACCGCGACGCATTCGATTTGCAAGTTGACACATTTTCCTGCAAATTTCATCCTACAGACTTGAGACGCATTTGATTTGTAGGTCGATGCATTTTCCTATTAGATTCCAGCGTGTAGAACTGAGCTGCATTTGTTGTGCAGAGTGACGCAATTGCTCTATTGTGACACATTTAGCTGGTAAACTTTTATTTTTGGATTTTTCCAAAATTTTCTTGATTTCTTTTTGCAATCTATTATTTCTTTCTACAATCTATTAGTTTAGGTGTTTTTTTGTTACTAATGGGTTGTTACAGCATGTGGCTTTGAGTCTTTCATAAGTCTAACACATCCTTTTGAAACTACTAACAAGTGGTTTTATAGGTTCAATTGTCCAAGGCTATTACTTTGAAACACTTGTGTTTGTTCTTTTTTAGATTAGAAAACACTTCGATTGGTGCTTTAAAAAGAACATTTTCTTGTCATTTTCTTGATTGTGCTTGAAGGTGGTAGGTGATTATGCTCTCACCTTGTGCAAACTAGGTGATCATAAAACCAGACCTACCTATTTTTGTGTAACCCTTTGATTCAATAATCGAAGTATCCTCTTCCCTTACACACTTGTGTGATCCTGGGTGTAAGAGAAATGGTTATTGACTCTAGAAATTGGGCCTTCCTTGGTGGGAAAAAGTACTCACCCCAAGGAAACTTAGACCAACAATGGAGCTCTTTGGCTGAGCTACCCCCGACTGGTATATAAATGTGAATCATAACGGAAAGCCAAGGATTACGAGTGTTGATGTGTCATATGGACAAAGTAGAATTCCCCAAAACCCTGTTGAATTTAACCTCTTCAGGCTGAAATTCCTCCTAAATAGAGCTTAATCTTTTCCCCATGTATGGCCACTCAAATGGGGGTCCCAAACTAAAAACTTTTGTGTAGTAGCCAAAAATCCATCTATTTGCTAGCGCAACAACGGTCGTTGTGAAGGCATCCACATTCTCGCAGTTCTTAGTAGAGGTGATCAACTCACCATGGGAAATTTATGGGGGTTGGAAGTTTGGTTGGCCTAAGAAGTGAGTGAACTATAAGGGGGAGCCTGTGCGGCCAAGCTTCTGGATTCACGTGCTAAGAATAAGTGTGGTTGGGGAAACCCACATGGAATCTAGCAAATATTGTCCTTGCCAAACCTAGGATTGTGCTTATCTTCTTTGTGTTTCATTAAGACAAAATTTTGTGTTTGCCAAGTATTTTCTAGACATTGAACAAAACAAACATCACTTACAGATCTAGAAACAAACAGTCAACCTCAAACAATTCAAATTTTTTACCAAAACTGCAAACAAATTAGAATTTTTGCATTTTGCACCACATATTCCACGATGCATTCACTCAGTTGCACCGCATTCAATTTGTAAAACACTACATTCACTCTGAAAAAACACATTTTCTCTATAGAACACCGCATTCACAATACTAAGTCACATTTTTTTTTGTAGAACCACATTCGCTGAAACTGAGCCGCATCTGCTATACTAAGATGCATCTATGACTTAAAACGATGCATTTTCCTGACAAAAACAAAAACCCTATTGCAAACCAGAAACCAAATTCAAACCTATCCAAATTATCTATAAACATCTTTTTCGAGAGGCTTATGTCAGAAACCAGATTAGGAATTTCCCACATATTTCATCATTTGCATCCATTAGCTTGCATCTTTACCTTAGGTTCAACCTTGCTAATTTTAGTTGCATTCCATAGGCTTCACAATCATCATTTCCAGCATAAAACCAGTCATTAGGCCTTCACTTTTGTATACTTTAGATTAGGACAACTCACCATACCTTACAAAATCATTTCCTTCAAAAGTAGGTTATCATTGGACTAGGTCATCATAACTTCTTTTAGTCATTGTCCTTTTTGTGATACTTTCCAACTCAAAAGTCTAGTTAAGAAACCTCACTTGTAATTTTATCCTTGTCATTTAGTCCTTCAAAACAATTCCTTTGATGACCCAAATCAAGACATAGATTAAGCCTAGAGTGGTTGAGTAACCTTCCTCCAAATTTCTTAGACCTTTGCATTTGCATACCTTAGAAACATTCAAATCATCTTAGTCCTCATTTTGCATACATAATTTGTCATAATAGCCCTCATTGACCTTTAGCATTCGTCATTTCCTTTAGGCAACGTTGTCATTATCATCCTTTGCATTTGCATCCCTTATTATGAAAAATCTAAAAACATAGTTTGCATTGTCATCCCTTATAACCAAAAATCCAAAAACATAGTGTCATTTAGTTATCATTTTCATCTCCTTCCTAATTTGAGAAATTCCTTATATGGTTGAGACTAGGCTTCAAAGAAAAAGAAGACAAATGGCCCATTTTGGACAAGACCACAACAACACTTACATATTTTCCAATGACATGAATCAAAACATGAATCAAGACACATCCTTTAACAATCCTTTTAGTGAAAAGAACATGTCATCTTCATCACGGAACCCATTTGAATCATTCATGCATAAAGATGAACATGGACATGTGTTTATGAAAGACTTAGAAGTCGCGGCACAAAATCATGGTGTAGCATCCTTTGTAGAAGACTTAGTCTTACATGACCCCCAAAGATATCTTGCCATGCTCTTGGACCAAGGGTTCAAATTACCACATGGCTTTGACATTAACACTTTGAGACCGGCCTCTCCTAATCACAACAATACAAACAACATGCCCAACACTAGTCAATCTCAAAACAACACAAGCAATGCTTTCATTGGTTCCACCTCGCAAATTTCCACAAGCACTATTAATGCCACCTCCATTGACACCTCCAATCAAAAAAATTCTAGTACAATCAATGCAACATCCATTGGAGGGACACCAACTATGTCACAAGCCATGTCACAATCAATGCCAACAATGTCAACAACATCATCACAATTAGTTGGAGCTACCTTTGTGTAGACACGTAAAATATACCAATTGACATTGTGCATCTGATCCTAACTTACTAACATCGTTTCTTCCTGAATCATCCCTTGGTCTAACCATTTAATCAAATCTCCTTATCTGATTAAATTCATCAACTTTCATCCCTTAATTAAATAAATTAGTTGTCTAATTAATTCACTCTCTCTTGTTAATTAAATCAATCCATCTGATCTAATTATCCCTATTTAATTAAATAATCAATTTTATTTGACTAAATCTCTAAATCCTATCCATTAAATTAAATAAACTAAAATATTATTTGATTTAATCTAACACCATCTCTTTTAATTAAATAAATAAAAATCCTTATTTAATTAATCCCTTGTCATATTCCTCTCTTATTTGATTTAAATAAATCCATAAATTTGAGTCAAATAGGTCACATCATCTAATCTCTCTTATTAAATTAATTAACCCTTGATTAATTTAATCTCATCTCATGTCTCATCCTCTAGATAATGCAAGTTGCACATGAAAATAGATTTAATTCATTTATTAAATCTCTATTTTCCTCACAAGGCATCTTTTGGAATATTCTCTCAATTTGAATTCAAAAATTCCAAGTCAACATGTACATCCAACAAGGAAGTAAATTCATCTTACATGTCCTTTGCCTTGAGCCAAGTGGCATTTATTGCATTTTCCCTTCCCTCTTGCATGTCATTTCAACAAATTTGAAATTCAAAATTATCCATTTATTGGCACAAACCCCAAATCTTGCACATTCTCCATCCATTCATAGCTTGACAAGTGGCATCATATCATTGGATGAATGTTAGTCTCACATTGCTCAAATTTGGACATTCATCCATCTTGAAATTCTATAAATAAAGAGCTCATATCCTCATTTCATCATCCACAATCTAGGCAAAGTTATCATGCTCAAATATCTTTTGAATTTTATCCATTATCATTGAGTCATAGCTAGGTTTTTTTCAGATTTTGGCTTGGAGTTCTCATTCTTCATCAACAAAGTGGATCAACCATCTTCAACACATCAAGCTTGCATCATAGGAATTGGGAAAGGGCCAATTTTCACATCAAATTGGCACCAATTCCCCCATGGGATCATGAGTTTGCACATCTAATTAGGATTTCATCTTTGTTTTATCATTTTCATTGTGTTCTTTGCTATTTTCTTTCCTAGTTTGAAGTTGTAAATGGATTTCATGGGGAATCCTTGTTTTGGCTTGCAATCACTTGTCTAACTCATTTATTCTTGTCGTTTTGCAAGTACCAAGGTTGGGGTTTGCACATTTGGCTCTAGAAGGAGGGCATGATATCATTCTTTTCCATCTTCTCTTAAATTTTTTGTGTTTTCACTCACACAGAAAATTCCAACGTTGGGAGCTCAGTGTCATTGTTTTGGCACTGCGGGCTCTTCAACATAGCTATATGGCACCGCTTGAAATTAAAAATCCACCACTGGACTCGTCTCGCCAAAATATTTGAATTTTAAACTTCGCCGCTGGACTCGTTGACTTGCAGGAATTTTCATTTTTTTAAAAATCGCGACGCTGGAGGGAAACTACGACGCTGGGCGAAAATTGTGACGCAGCTCTCTGTCCCGACACAGAGCGCCACCGATTGGTAAGCGGCGTTGTGAGGGCACCGCTCAGAAACAAAACTACGACATAGTTATGATTTGCAACACTAGAAGACAGTAAAAAGGGAAAATTTTATTTTAGCACGTGCTTTTGATTTATGATTAATGTGTCTTTTGTTTTCTAGTTTTTAACTTATGTATTTTCCAGAATCTGACTGGTTTTTCTCACTTGTAGGTTGGAAATTGAAAACAAAAGAAGGAGGAGCATGATGATGATATTTCATCCAATCAAAGTGTTTTTAAACACTTTAGTGTTTGTTTAACACTTCTTCAAAGAATTATTAGCGCTTCTTTCTTAGGAAATAAATCTTCCTTTGGGTTTAAAAAGAATCTTTTTGTTTATTTATTTCTTGCAAAAGGCTAAAATGAACTTTAGGATCACAACTTACTAGATTTTGTTTCTTGGATTAACAATTGAACAAAGTGTATCATTTGTCTTTTGGTGCTTAAAAAGAACTCATATCTTGCTTTCGGGATTTAAAAAGAACAAGTGTAACTTTGTTTTTCGTGAGGGCTTACTTAAACTAAAGCCATTGAAAAAGGACATATGCGCTTCTCTCGTGCTTTATAGCAATCTTGAGAATCAAAAGGCCTTTTTCATGACTTTAGGGTGAGACAAAGAAATCACCTCCACATTTTGAGTTGGGTTTAAAATTGAACAATATCTTGTGCGAGTGTGAGTGGGGGTATTGTTGCGTATATTCTCTTTCCTTGTTGCCAACAAGGATTGATCGAGTTACGAATATTGTTCTTCATTCACTTTTGTTTATCCTAGAGGGCCTACCTTGGGGAAAAAGTACTCACCCAAGGGAACGACTCAACTGGTAACACTCTCAAGCTAAGAGTATTTCCAACCGGTATATAAATGTGGGTATTAGAAGAAACGCTAATATCACGTGGTTGATTCTGACAAGATGGATCCAAAAGGGGACTCTTGTCGTATGGGTCAATCTCCATGAACAGAAATTCCTTATTAAAACCCATGTGCTAGAATTTTCCAAAATCCTTTAATCTATTTGTTGGTGCAAGAATAGTCATTCTCAAGACACCCCACACTTTTACGCTCTTCTAGTAGAAATGGAAAATATGCCATGGGATTTTCATGGGTGTTAATGCTTGGCTGCCCCGTATAAGTGAGTGTCGTGGAGGGGAGCCAGTGGGGTCAAGCATCTAACCATTCACTAGAGATAAGCGTAGTTGGACTTGTCCAAGCGGGAATCCAACAAATATTACCTTACACATCAATAGGATTGTACTTATTCTTGGGTTACAAAATGCATTGCTTGATCGAAAACACCATGGAAACAAACACTTAAACCTCATCCAAATTTCAAACCCTTTTGAAGACAAATACAATTGACTCAATCCATATGTTATTGCTTTCCCTTGGGATTCACATCCTTAGAGGTTTCTAAACATTGGATTATATCTCAATTTGTCTCCTTAAGTAAACAATAGGAAACCCTTGCCTTAAGTTCATTGAATTTCCACATAACATATCTTGTGGGGTTTGAAGAAATTAAGACATTGGACATCTTAGTTTGAAAACATAATCAAAGAAAGTTTTTTTGGTAAAATAAAGACATTAAGCAAAGCTAAGAAAAACGAACTTTCATATGTGTTGAAGACTCACAACCCCAAAAAAAAAAAAAAAATCATTGGTTGGAAATCTAAAAATGAATGTTCAAAAGAAATCATTTCTTGGTCACAAAGGTCTTTAGGAAGCATTTGCATGCTCTTCAATACCTAGGTTTAGGCAAAAAAAGTATCATTTTTAGGTTCATCTTAGGATCAAAGAAAATCAAAATCTTTTTCATCCATCCTCCAAAACATCAAAACAACACCATCTCATCATCACCTTTTGGAAAATCTTGAAATCATCTCTAAAACTAGGCTTTGTGGCAAAATCAAAATCATCAAAATCATTGAGACTAAATCCTTGAAAACATTATCAAAAAACACCTTTGGCTAGGTATGTGTAGATGCATCCTTTTCAAATTCTTAGTCAAAGTTATCAAAATCATCTTGTCTAGCTTAGTATATGTAGATGAATCCTTCTTCATATACTTAGTGAAATGATCACAGGTGTGGGTAGATGCATCCTTCTCCCCCACATATACAAATCATCATCCTTTGAACAAAGCTATCCCTTAGATCATCATCCAACATCTTAGGGTCTTTTTGTTCAAAATCAAAATCAAAATCAAGGACAAAATTTCAAATCCAAAAACAAATCAAAATCAAAATTTGTAAGTCCTAAAAGCCTAGTATCTCATTCAAGATTAATCAAAAGCCAAAAACATATGTATCATCCATCCCTAACAACATCATCATATCATCACCTTTGATCCTGAAGGCATCCTAAAAACTTTCTCCTTTAGGGCATAAAATAACAATCGATCCAAAGAATCAAGAGATTCATCTCCCATATTCTTGAAGAGTGATCCTTATTTTATGGTTCTAACTAGATCTTAATACAAGAAGAGTATAGAAGCCAACAAAGAAACACCTGCTTCAAGTGATCTTAGCCAAACAAATGCAGAAATGAATCCCGTCAAATCAAGTAATTCATTGACCCTCTCATCATCACAAAATCTGCAAGAAGAAAACCAAGGAGAGGACCTTACTTTTGGAATGTCTCACGAGGAAATGACTGAAATTCTCCAAAATCCGGACAACCATAGAATCATCAACATCATGATGAGGCTCAACCCTTCGTTATACATGCTTGAGCTAGCAAAACAAGGGGCCAAATTACCTTTGTATTTTGATGTGAGTACCATAGTAGAGACATCTTTTCTGCCAATTTCATCCACCATTCCCATCTCATCTACACCCCCATCTCAAAACATCACGCAAAACATTTCGCAAATCACAACATCATTTTCTCCAACCCAACCCAATGTTAATAAGGGAAGTGCATTTCTCAATGCAATTCAAACACACCCCCTTGTTAATAACCAAAATTTGGATACAAACACCACCTTGGAACAAAGTATACCCCAAAACCCATTACACAAAAATGTTCCTCTCACATTCCATCACAATCCATCATCATTATTTTTTCACGCAACACCTCAAACACCTCTTCTCACAAATTCACAAGATGAGGGAGATATGTTCGGACCAGGGGGAATATTTGACACCACAACATTTTCACAACAACTCACACCCCTTACATTTCCACCACTTCCACCATTTCCATTATCATCCACACCACTCCTTGGTTTAGGGCTTCCCCCTCTACCAAATATCAATCAAACCGCTATCTCAAATATCAATCAAAGCACTATGCCAAACGCTCAAAATTTGTCATTGATATCGCAACAGCAAACGATAAATACACAAGCAATTGCAACATCATCAAACACCCCCTTAACATCACAAAGCATGGTCTCTCAAGGACCAATCATATCAACAGCACCAACCATCATGCAAAACACCAACACCACCTTCACAAACACCATTCCAAATCCACCACCACCAACTTCCACCACATCAAGCCAATACGACGTGCCATTGCAAGCTGCTTTCCAAAGAGGATACCAACAAGTTCAGAAACAAAAATCCAAACAACTAGTTACTCAGCAAGTTGCTCAAGCTGTACAGGTCACCCAAGCAGCACAAGCCACATTACAAGCGCAACAAGCCCAAGCGTTATTGCAACAACAACAACAACAACAAGTTGCATAAGAATTGCAAGCGCAAAGGGCCACTCAAGCACAACTTCTATTACAACAACAAGCAGCACAAGTGCAAGCTCAAGCGCAAACTCAATATCAGGCACAACAAGCTCAATATCAAGCACAACTTCTTGCACAAAGACAAGCAGCGCAATTGCAGGCATATCAACAAGCATTAAAGCAATACCAAGAGCAGCAAGAAGCAACATAATTGGTAGCCCAATAACAAGCATTTTTGGAACAACAACAAGCACAACATCAAGCGTTGTTGGAACAGCAACAAGCGCAACAACAAGCACAAGTCTTAGCACAGCAATAGCAAGATCAACAACAAGTGTTGTTCATACAAAAGTAGGTGGAAGCCTACCTCGCTCGCCAGAACATACAGATACCATCGAACAATGTACCGACCAACCAACCCATTCAACCCATGATTGAAACACCCCAAAACACTTTCATCCCACCTCCTGATCCCCAAAATGGTGTGATGACACAACTCATGTTGCTCTCGCAACAAGTGCTCGACCTTCAATCAGGGCGAACAACCAAAATGCCAAGCAACTTGTGTCCCTATCCATTTGATAGGAGCTTGATAATTAAACCATTCCCCAAGGGATTTGAAATCCCCAAATTTGACAAATATCAAGGGATGGGAAACCTTGAAGATCACATCAGGGAATTCCAGGTTCATTGCATGGAGGTTGCATATGACGATACTTATCTAATGTGGCTATTTCCTAGGAGCTTGGCAGGCCACGCTATAGAATGGTTCTCTCACTTACCTTCAGGCAGTAGAACATTCCAAGAAATTAGAGACACATTCATTAAAAATTATGCATGCAACATTGCAATGGATGTTAGTCTCGAAGAACTCTCAGCTCTAAAACAAGGAAAGGGTGAATCATTCACCTCATTCCTACAATGATGGTGATCCAAGGCCAATCGGAGCAAGTGGACCATGCCAGAAGAACAACAAGTTTGCACCATCATAGCCAACCTTGAAGGCCGCTTGGCATATCATCTCAAGGTTTAGGGTATCACCACATATGATCAATTGATCTCCAAGGTGCTTAGCATCGAAAGAGCCCTTATGACTCAACTGCGGAATCAACATCATACCACGAACAACCAAACAACCGCCCACCATCCAATTACAATGATAAACCTCGTACGTGGGCAAGAAACAAAAACATTACTAATGATGGTGTCGTTGATTCCAAGGTGGTCATTAGTGCTCCTCGCCAACATACACCCATACCACAAATCCAAATTCAACACCAAAACCACCATCACACAACACACCAACCCAACAACAATCCAACCATCAATAATCTCAATGACCAAAGAGGACCACCCCAATGCAAAAGTTATCAAAAACAAAAATACACCATTTTGGGGGAACCACTTGAGGACATAATGAAAAAGTTGATCGACGAAAAACTCATCAAGCCTCCTACATTCGAGAATTACCAAGAACCCGATGTCAAACCTCCTTGGTATAATGAGAATCAACTTTGAAAATTCCATAAAATCAAAGGCCACACCAAAAATAGTTGTATGTGACTCAAAAACATCATCCAAGACCTCATCGATAAGAAAATCATAAACGTGGAACAACCTATAGGAAATTAGGATCTTAAAATATACATGAATCCGATGTCGAATCATGGCAACAAAGGGAATAAAAATGATAAAGGGAAGGGCAATGTAAATCATGTGTATGAAACAGTCGTTGCCTCCCTAAATGAAGACTGCATGGTCATCACCATCAAGGGCGCCCATGCCGAAGATTATGGAGTCACCACAAGAGGTGGCAAAGTCACCATCACAGGATCATCCCAACCAAATAGAGTCCCTACATCTAGATCTGTTCCTAATGGCTGCAATGTCTTAGATCAATTCAAGAGAAAATCAGCACACATCTCCATCATGGAGTTGTTAAAAATCTCATCCGCCCATAGGAAGATCCTTGAAGAAGCATTGGCCTCATCCACTATCCCCACAAATCTCGATGCGGAGCAATTCCAAGCTATGGTCAGAAATATCATAATGCCTAATCTCCTTACATTTTCTGACCAAGATTTCCCCGCCCAACCATCTCACAATCATGCACTTCACTTGGAAGCCATTGTACACAAGAGAAAAATCAAAAGGGTCTTGGTGGATGGAGGTGCAAGCTTGAACATTTGTTCCCTAAGCCTCATCAAGCAGTCGAAAATATCAGAAGATTCTGTCAACAAAGGAAAGGGCATCACGATAAGAGCATATGATGACCAAGAAAGAGTGTCTCAAGGCATGATTAAACTCCCTATTCAAGTAGGGCCAACTCTCATGGAAACCACTTGTTAGGTCTTGGACCTTGACTTGCCGTATAATATCCTCCTGGGACGCCCATGGATCCATGTGATGAAAGCCGTAGCATCAACCTTCAACCAATGTGTGAAATTTACATATAATGGACAAGAGGTTACTATCCATGGAGATCCTGAACCTTTCTCATAGTGCAAAAATCTTGAAGCAAAGTATTACAAAATCCCGCAAGTGCCAAAAAATGATGAGGGCCCATCCACACCATACATCGACCCTGCCACTCTCGCGTCCACTTTTGCGATAGAGAAACCCACCACTCCCACCATCCCCACCATTTCCAACATCAAGCTCATCATCCAGGAGGATGGTTTTGGAAGCTACAATCTCCCTAACAATGCTTTTGTGATAGGAGAGTTACCACAATCTCCTAGATCACAGGGACGTCCACAAGAAAACCAAGCTTCCACGTCAAAAATGTATCCTGAAGGCTATCTCGAATTTACAAGATGGGGAGACCTTGGCCAAGAGGTTATTGAAGTAGACCCATCTCACATGTTATATCAAGATGAAAGACCAGCAGCTAATTTACCAATGGATGAGACAAGCAAGGGCCTACAAATGATGCTCACAATGGGCTACAACAGAAATCAAAGGCTGGGACAAAATGACAATGGGCTCATAATACCTATCATGCCAAAGACACGACCCATAACAAATCTTGGCCTTGGATGTACCCCTCCGAGTATAACCATACGTGGCCAAAGTCCTTTGGTTAGAATGGTTAATATCTCTCCTCAGCCAATACTAGCAGAAGTATGCTCACCAATATCCATAGGTGGAGACATACATAACTTTATAATAGAGGCCTATATTAGTAGTGATGATGAGGATACCATGACCAATCTACCTAGGTTATTCAAAGATACTACTCTTTGCATGATTAGTACCCTTTCCTTTGAAATAGACCATTAGAATCATGAGATCTATCTAGTCTATCCCCAACTGATCAACTATGACCAACGAGGACCACCGGTTCTTGATACATTCGAAAATAATGAGGCACTCTAAGAATTCATGGGATTGTGGGATAACATTCCAGATGGAGATCATAAGGTAGGGTTTATAATAGAGCTAGACACACATGCTTATTATGGGTAAATGATTGAATCCTTCAGTCGCAAAAGTGAGAAACTAAGAATCATATCTAAGTCCTTAAGTGAAAACCACATTGTGGCACTCTCTGACAAGAAAATAGTAAAAAGAAAGGATGTATCCAACTGTGAAAACCTCTCTGAGGCACCCATAGATGAAGGATTCAATCTTCCTTTAAGAGCTATCCATCAGGAGAAGTCAGCAGTCTTGGCCAAAAAATGCAATCCGATCAAACTAGGAATAGAGGAGACCCTGCATATCACATTCTATACAGAATCACTATTATTAGAAGAGCAAGAACTCCTAGCGGCATTCCTAAAGGAAAGGAAAATAAACTTTGCATGGAGTTATGCTGACATGCCAGGACTTGACCCAGAGACTGTGGTTCATCACTTAGCAGTGTATCCAAAAGCAAAACCGGTCAAACAAAAGCTTCAAAAAATGCATCCTCAAATCACCTTATTGGTCAAAATGGAGCTCAAAAAGTTGTTAGATGCAGGATTTATCCAACCAATTGATTATCCAGAATAGGTGTCAAATTTGGTACCTATTTCAAAACCTAACTGAGCCATCAGAATCTGCACGAATTTCAGAGATTTGAACAAGGCATGTCCAAAGGATGATTTCCCACTTCCCAACATTGACATGATAGTAGATATGACAGCAGGACATGAGATGCTATCACTAATGGATGGATTTTCAAGATACAACCAGATCATGATAGCAAAATAAGATCAACATAAGACAGCTTTCACTTGTCCATGGGGGACCTACTGCTAGAACATGATGCCATTCGACCTAAAGAATGCAGGAGAAACCTATCAAAGGGCCATGACATTGATATTCCATGACATGATTCATAAAACTGTCAAAGACTATCTCGACCAAATTCTAGCTAAGTCAAGAAAAAGACATCATATAGCAACCCTAAGTGCTATCTTTGACAGACTGGAGGAATACAAAGTCAGACTAAATCCCAAGAAGTGCGTCTTCAGCGTACAATCAAGTAAATTGCTAGGATACATAGTGTCCATAAGGGGTATCAAGGTGGATCCGGCAAAAGTAAAAGCAATCCTCGAGATGAAGGCACCAAAAATATTAAGGCAACTGAGAGGTCTCCAAGGAAGACTTCAATCCATCCGACGATTCATGGAAGACAAGCAGAACCCATATTTTCACCTACTCCACAAGGGGGTAGCGTACAAATGGGATACAAAATGCGAAGAAGCATTCAACAAAATCAAGGAATATCTACTGACACCACCAGTCTTAATGCCATCCATCCCAAGAAATCCATTGATCTTATATGTATCAGTAACAGCAGCAACCCTTGGAGCTCTCCTAGCTCAGCATGATGAAAAATCAGACAACATAAGCCAATCAATATACAGTCAACATAGTCAACTTGCCAAAACATATTAGTCAAAACAATGTCAATCTCGTCACTCTTTGGTCCTCTTCAAGATGTGTCCTTCTTGGAGTTAGACCTCATCAAAATGTTCTTTGCCTTTTCAGGATGTGTCATTCCTGACAATAGGCCCCGTCAAACCGTCAACACCGTCAAATTGGCAAAGCTCTTAAACTGTCAAAACTGTCAAACCGACAAGAATCAATCTTTGGCAAACAAACATTGGAAAACAAAATAAAATGGCTGTTAATCTTTCTGGTCTATCTTGTCTTATCTTTGACTATCTTGGCTATTTTGTCTTATATTTTTACTATTGTCTTTTTGGTCATGTTACTAGCTACCTCGAGGATGTCCCATGAAGGATTTAGAGGTGCGATGACGTCTCCTGGCCTATTTTATTTTCTTTGCTGTCTATGGATTGTCTTGATCTGACTTATTATCTGTGACTGAAATGGATGACCTTGCACACCTTGGTCTACGTCATATCATGGTGTTTGTTATCCATTTGTGTCATTTTTTGCCCAATGATGATTAAGAGCAATAAATATTAAAGTCCTATGGCAATGTTTTGAAGGATTTGGTCTAGGAACTAACATGCATCTTCTTTAGTCTTGTCATCTTCTCTCGCTCATCTCATATAGGCATTGCATCCATATCTTTTGCACTAACATTTCTTTGTCTCTTCATATTCTAGTCTTCTCACCAATTTCGAGAGCACACCAATGTTCTTGGAACCTGTTGTCCTCTCGAGGGGGCATACCGCTACCCTCCTCATCATTCTTCCTCATCTTATTTTGCACAGGACATTTTTTGACTTATTTTCTTTGTCACAATGTGACAAGCGACATTATGACAAAGAGGGGCAAAATGTAGACACCTAAAAATGACCTAGGCCTGAAGCTTCATTTTTACCACTTTCGTCCTAGCATAATTATGACATTTAATTATGTCCTTGGTCCCACATTCGACTATTGATTAAATAATTCATAATTATTTAATTAATTCATGTCCTTTTATTCTTCATGATTATTAAATAAATAAATTTTATTTATTTATTAAATCGTCATTAATTGTCTAAGTCTTCCCCTAATTAAATAAATTTCTTAATTTATTTAATTACCCTTCATCATATATTTCTTCCCATTATTAAATAAATATTTTTTATTTATTTCTTTAATATGTCACTAACTATCATAATTAAATGAATTGATTAATTTATTTAATTAATTAATCTTATCTTCTAAATTAAATAATTATATTTAATTATTTAATTGTCAAATTAATATTCCTCTCATTTTAAATAAATGAAATTATTTAAAATGTCATCACTAACTAATCAGTCCATTTTGGTAAATAATCTAAAAAAGATTATTTATTGTCTCATAAAATCCATAATTTGAATTAATTTAATTCAAATTGGTAACTAATCTTCCAAAAATCAAGTAATCGGGCAGATTCTTGATTTTCCAAATCTGATCTTCAGTTCAAATCTTATCTTCTTGATTTTTTGAATCTCGTAAATCAGACAATCTTTATCTTCTTGATTTTCGAAAATCTTTATTTTTTTAATTAATTTGTCTCATTTATTCCCCACCATCGATCCATTTATATGAGGTTTTATCTTGACCGTTCGATTAATAATTTTTCCCTAACCCTAATTAGGGATTCTCAGGTTTAATCTGGACCTCTCATTCTAGGTATTTCTTAGAATTTAATCTCATCCGTCCACTTAAAATTGTGTTTTCTATAAAATACAATTTTGCTCATAATTTCGGGATCCCATCATTTTTAATATAGGCATTATAGTCATTTTAGCATTGGTAGTCATTATTTTCATTTATCATATTGTCATAGACATAGGCATAATTTTATTAAATCCTTCAACATTTGCATAGGGCTTGGGCATTATTATAGGTTGCTCAATTCAAAATCTAAGGGCCTCACTAACTTGCTGCAAACTAGAAGGTGTAACAAAGGTGAACCATGGAAGATGAAGATTTCTGGTAGTATTACTCCTTTTATTTTCATTATATTTCCTTTGTGCTTTGTTATTTCTTTGGATTTTTAATGTTTATTATTTGATAAACTAACGCATCTAAATTTTCATTGAATACATTGGTGAACCTGACATATTTGAAAAAATAAAAAAATTATTTTTGGAGTTGGTTTCTTTTTGTTGCAGGTTTTGTTTGCTTTTTGTTGCAGGTTTGGCATCATTGTGGATAAAGCCCTAGTTTCCAAAGACACAACCATAACTTTCAAACGGCTATGTATTTTCTCACAAAAAAAAATTTACAGCTTGGGGACAACATCATGCACTTTCATTCTAAAAATAAGATTTTTTGGATCTGGTTTTCATTTTTTATAATTATTTTTCTATTTTTAATAAAAAAATAATTTTGAGAGAAAATAATTAAATTTTTCAGATATGTTTACATTTCTTGAAAGCTCTTTAAATTTTAACATGGGTCTATTCTTTATATTTTAAATTTGGATGTGCGATTATTAGTCAAAAAATAGATCTTGTAAAATCTAGGTTTAAAAAATATTTGCTTATATCTCACTCATGGTTGTAGATCTAATCACAATTTTTTTTTTGTAGATTTGGGATGACATCAGACAACTCCAGTAAAAAAATTAGAATTTTTAGAGCTATTTTTTATTTTTTATGATTTTTCATAAAAAATTAATTTCAGGTGCAAAACAGCAAATATTTATGATTTATTTACATTTTTGGAAACCTCTTGAGCTTTTAGACTGGATTTATTCTCTGTATTTTTCATTTTGCTATCAAAAAATTTCCAAAAATCAGATTTGTCTCGACTAGCTAACCCTCTAATAGTAGTGATCGATTATCTTGTTAGGGTTTGTTGTTGGTTTTGTGCATGTGCAGAAAATAAACTCTTCAAAGGACACATTGGATCAAGTGGACAAAAATGATGCATCTAACTATTTTTGCAGATCGATAGTCAAAGAAATAAATTCAAACTCCTAATTTGTGGTTTTGCAGGTTCAAACGTCAAAGACCAAACATCAAAACAATGTGCTTGCATTTTTAGTAGTGTAGCACACATTTCATTTTGGTGCAATTAAAACAAACCTCTGTTTGATCATGTTTGAATGTGTTTGCAAAACGGTAGGCGAGTATGCTCTCACCTTGTGAAAACTCGGTGATTAGAAAACCAGACCTATTTTTATCTATTTTTACCCTTCATGATTTGGTATATCGGAGTATCGTCTCCCTTTGCGCATTCGTGCGATCCTGGGTGTAAGAGAAACGGTTACTGACTCTAGAACTTGGGCCTATTCTGGTGGGAAAAAGTACTTACCCTAGGATGACTCAGACCGGTAGCACTCTGACACCGAGGGACTTTCAGTCGGTATACAAAAGTGGATTCTTGGGGAAAGTTCAAGAATCACGCGTATGGTTCCAACGAGATGGATCTAAAAGGGGACTCTCACCGTATGGATCATGCCCTATGAATAGAATGCCCGAATTAAACACCTCTTATTTTAGTGTCCAACCGTTCTTTGGCCGTTGCTTGATATAGTGCAGGGTACAGTATCATACCCGAAGACACTCACTACTGATCCCCTTAAGTAGAGATAGCAATTCTTGGGATGTCATTACCCAAAGAATCTGAATTTGGTGTGCTTGAATGACGTTAATGAGCCATGGAGGGGAGCCAATTCCACCAAAATTATAAGCTATCCGCTCTTGAGAAGGAAAGGTGTTTATCACCAATCCGGGGTATATCGGTGGGCTATATCAAGTATACAAACCCTTCGCCTTTTGGCCTTTTAGGATTGTACTTGTCTTATGTGTGCTTGCTTACACTCAAAACATTGTGCTTGTCAAGTGTTTGTTGGATTACTCAAACATGATAACAATATTCACAAATCCAGACACAAACAATCGACCTTAGACAACTCAGACTTTTCAATAAAACATCAAAAAATAATCTCAGTCCCCATTTTGAACTTAGACTTTGCATTGTTCATCTTAGTCATCATTTTGAACCTAGACTTGGCATTTATAACATTAAGTCCTTAGTCAAACATCATCATCTTAGTCCTCATAGTGGCCTTGACAATCTTGTCATCTTGCATTAATCATTTCCTTAGGAAAACATCATCATCATCTTGCATTGTCATCCTTTATTCCAAAAATACAAAAAAAATTAGTGACATAACTTGTCATCTTAGTCTTCATTGTCCTTTGGCATTAGTCATTTTCTTTAGACAACGTTGTCATATTGCATCCTTTATTGTCAAAAATCCAAAAACATAGTCTTGCATTGTCATCCTTTATCCAAAAAATCCGAAAAACATAGGTTGTCATCATCCTCACATTTAGTTGTCATTTGTGTCATCCTTATCTGAGCAAATCCCTTTTACGGTTGAGACTAGGCTTCAAAGACAACAACGACAAATGGAAAGCTTTGGAAAAGATTTCAATCCCAACATCGATAATAATCTTCCATGAACATGCCATCTTCATCACGGAACCCTTTTGTACCATTCATAAAAAGAGACCAGAATGGATGAGTATATGTCAAAGACTTAGAAGTTGCAGCGCAAAATCCTGATATAGTCTCCTTTGTAGAAAAATCAATCTTACGTGACCCTCAAAGGTATCTAGCCATGCTTTTGGACGAAGGGGCTAAGTTACCACAAGGCTTTGACATAAATACTTTTCCACCTCCATCCGTCTACCCTCACCATCAACAATTGCTTGACATAAATTCTACCAGTAATTCACAACAAACGTCCACTTATCACCCTTATCCTAACCTTGACAAGGGAAACCAACTGTCCACTAGTCCATTCCAAACCTCCATGTCATATTCTGACCCTTCACCTATCAATCCCGTCCAAGTCTACATGCCTTATCAACCATCTACCAACTCATGTCAAGTCCCCACATCATACTATATCGATCCCGTCCAAGTCTCCAAGTCCTATTTTAGTCAACCTTACACTAATCCAACTCAAGACTCCATGGCATATCCGGTTGAAGTCCCCATGTCACATCATACTCCAATCCAAGACTCCATGTCATATCTGGTCCAAGTCTCCACATCATACCCGTGTCCTTCACATACTTGTTCAATGCAAGTACCCATGTCCTATCCTTGTCCTTCACATACTAGTCTAGTCCAAGTCCCCACGTCCTATCCTAGTTCGTCATTCATTAATCCTTTTCAAGTCATCCCCTCACAAGCCACATCTAGTCATGAAAGTTCTATCATTACTCAAAGTCAAATCCTATTGTGTAAACCTAAGAATACATGTCAAGACGAAAGCCCAAGGCATGACCTTATAATGTCACCCTCATGTCAAGAACAAGATAGTCCATCCCATGACCCTATCTTAAACTCCATTCAAGGATTCTTTCAAGACAATCATGACATCCAAAGTACACCTACCATTGACCAAGAATTCCAAATCCATGACAACCCCATCTTTGACCTAGACCCTACCATTGACCAAGAAGTCCAAAATGATCCACTTCTTAACCTTTATGCCATTCATGATCAAACACTTGCTGACCCTATAAAGGCCTCGACTATTGACACTTACCACAATGAGACACTTGCCTCCATGGGACACATAGATGATATTCCTCTAGAAAAAGAATCTTCCACTAGGGACATGCTTGCATATGATCAAGTTATAGCTAAAATCATTGGACTCTATGACACTAAACATAATGATGGCTTCAACATTTCCTTGGAAGCACCAACAGAATCATCTGAACCTAACATGTCACAAGATCAGATCAAAGATATTAGTCAGGAATATGTCCAGCATGACAATGAAGCTAAGACATGTTATCAACTAGGGTCATCTATCTTTGTCAGAGCAGGCTTTCTTGCAGACGAAAATATTACAAGTGACAGTGTCCATAGACATCATGATGGGTTAGCATCTTGCTTTCAAAACAATAAATACCCCATCGCAAATAGAATCTTTCAAAGCATGCAATATCAAGGCAAAGGACTAGGCATACACGAGCAAGGCATTCTAGAACCAATACAGCTTCAGGCAAATTACAGACATCAAGGTCTTGGTTATTCCTCAGAAAGCAAATCAAATGATGTCAGTGGTACCTCCTCGATACTGGGGGCAACCTTGCCAGATACAAACGTCAAAATGGAAACCATGAGAAATCCTTGTCATAAGATTGATGCCAACACCCCATCCACCCACACCATAAACCATCATTCTATCATGAATCAACCTCCCCTTTGGGACCAACAAAAATAAAAGTCTTACAAGTCAAAAGATCAAATTCAAATGTCAAAAGCCATTGAATCAAATAAAAGGACAAGTGGACAAATAAAATTAAAATGGATCCCAAAGAAAGATGGATCAAACAAAGACATCAAGTCAAATACAAAATTCAATCACAATGTGGAGCCACAAGACAAGAGCACTCCCACATACAACAAATGTCCACCTCCTTCAAAATGGTCATCAAACAAGCATCTAAAACTGTTGGTTCCAAACACCATCCCTCCAAAATTCATCATCCACCATCCCAAGTTTGGAAAATAAAAAGTCATTCATCCAAATGTCCAAACAACCTTTCCACATCTACCATCATTTGTCATAATCCTACATCTCGCCTAAAGTCCAAAAATCCTACATCACAAATCCATCACATTATGGCAGCAACTCTTTACCATAAGGACTCTCATGGCACTCTATCACGATGTGCGTATTTTGATAAGGCCAACTCTAGTATCAAAAAGGATCACAAGGACATTGATCAGTTGTATGCAAGCGCTATGATCTTGACAAGACAACTAATTCAAATAGGAAATTATTGGTATATCATGGCACCAGTCTCTACATCGGCATTGTCAGTGAATTCAAAACAGGGAGTGGTCATCTAAAGCATCCAGGCTATCCACAAAATCAGAAATACAAAAAAATGATAAATGATAAAAATTGTCACCTTGATGAAAACCTGGCAAACAGGTGTCTTGGTGACCCCAAAAAAATCAAAAAAGTCAAGAAAATAGGAAAAAGAAAAATTTCGTCCAATGGTGAAAACTTGGCAAACAGGCACCTTGGATAAGTACCATGATGAAAACCTGGCAAACAGGCATCATGTGTAAAATAAATCATCTATATGGACTTTTATACTTGGGGGCAAGTCGTCTCATCTCCTAGACCTTCCTCTTGACATTGGCATCCTACCATTTGATCCATATCATTTTCATATCATTTCCATGCATTTTTCTCACTTACATCGGTCTTGACATAAAACTGACACACATAAATCATGCTTTGGGAAAACTCTTAATAAGTCTATCATTCGGTCATACATGATTCACGAAACATCATGTCATTGACCGTCATAGTCTTATTGTCCTTATACGACATAGTCCTTGAAAATCATATGACAATTCCATTACTCTCATGTCTCCCATCTTTTACCAAGGCCACCCCCTATCCTTTCATGTCTGTCACCTATCTTGGCTTTCCCTTGTCAAACGGTCTAAGGATAATCACCATCCCATCTAGTCCTAACCAAGTCATTCCAAAGACAACGAGTCTAAGCCATACAAGCACATTATCCAAAATTTTACTTGACTGCGTTCTTGGCCCGGCTGTAGACCTCCATACTTTCGTCACATTATCGTCATCGTCCTCACGTTATTTCGGAATGCGTCCTTCCCACGCCAAACAATGTTGTCATCACCTATCAATTGGTATTCAGCTTGACTAGGGGCACAATAATGTTTTTCCTTGGATTCTCATGTGTAGGAATCGGTCATATGCATTTGTCACGATCCTCTTAAACTTCAAAATCCCCAAAAAAATCATAAAATGACAAAAAGACAAAAACATCATAAAATGTCCCAAAAAAAAGACAAAAATATCATAAAATGTCCTGAAAAAAATACAAAAATATCATAAAATGTCCTGAAGAAAGACCAAAAACATCACAAAAAGTCCTAAAAAAAGACTAAAACATCACAAAAAGTCCTTAAAAAAGACCAAAAAAAATCATAAAATGTCCTGCAAAAAGACAATAACATCATAAAATGTCCTGAAGAAAGACCTAAAAATCATAACACGTCCTAAAGAAAACCACAACAAAACATCAGACTACTCGAAAAACGCAAACACAGGGTCATCTCTTGTCAAAGACAGTCATCTCAATCAGTCCATATCATAGTCGAACTATGTTGTCTCTGCGCATTTGCTACATAGGCAAGGCCATCAGTCGATGAGTCCCCGAGACATTAGGTCAGTCCTTTTAGGTTGGTCCAAATAAAATCATGGCATTTGTCACAATTGTCACATCAGTCAAATAAGTCAGACATAGTCAAACTCAGACACAAAATAGTCAATATCAAAATTGGTCAAAATCAGACAACATAAGCCAATCAATTATATAGTCAACATTAGTCAACTTGCCAAAACATATTAGTCAAAACAATGTTAGTCTCGTCACTCTTTGGTCCTCTTCAAGATGTGTCCTTCTTGGAGTTAGACCTCATCAAAATGTTCTTTGCCTTTTCAGGATGTGTCATTCCTGACAATAGGCCCCGTCAAACCGTCAACACCGTCAAATTGGCAAAGCTCTTAAACTGTCAAAACTGTCAAACCGACAAGAAATCAATCTTTGGCAAACAAACATTGGCAAACAAAATTAAATGGTTGTTAATCTTTCTAGTCTATCTTATCTTATCTTTTGACTATCTTGGCTATTTTGTCTTATATTTTTACTGTTTTGTCTTTTTGGTCATGTTACTAGCTACCTCGAGGATGTCCCATGAAGGATTTAGAGGTGCGATGACGTCTCCTAGCCTATTTTATTTTCTTTGACCATTGTCTATGGATTGTCCTGACAAAAAGACTGGGGCAACTTCACCCTTAGTATGAGTTAGGACATTCCTTGTCTGTGACTGTCTGTTTTTCAAATGGATGACCTTGTACACCTTGGTCTACGTCATATCATGGTGTTTGTTGTCCATTTGTGTCATTTTTACCGCCCAATGATGATTAAAAGCAATAAATATTAAAGTCCTATGGCAATGTTTTGAAGGATTTGGTCTAGGAACTAACATGCATCTCCTTTAGTCATGTCATCTTCTCTCGCTCATCTCATATAGGCATTGCATCCATATCTTTTGCACTAACATTTCTTTGTCTCTTCATATTCTAGTTTTCTCACCAATTTCGAGAGCACACCAATGTTCTTGGAACCTATCTGTCCTCTCGAGGGGGCATACTGCTACCCTCCTCGTCATTCTTCCTCATCTTATTTTGCACTAGGACATTTTTTGACTTATTTTCTTCGTCACAATGCGAAAAGCGATATTATGACAAAGAGGGGCAAAATGTAGACACCTAAAAATGACCTAGGCCTGCAAGCTTCATTTTTACCACTTTCGTCCTAACATAATTATGACATTTAATTATGTCCTTGGTCCACATTCGACTATTGATTAAATAATTCATAATTATTTAATTAATTCATGTCCTTTTATTCTTCATGATTATTAAATAAATAAATTTTATTTATTTATTAAATACGTCATTAATTGTCTAAGTCTTCCCTTAATTAAATAAATTTCTTAATTTATTTAATTACCCTTCATCATATATTTCTTCCTGATTATTAAATAAATATTTTTTATTTATTTATTTAATATGTCACTAACTGTCATAATTAAATGAATTGATTAATTTATTTAATTAATTAATCTTATCTTCTAAATTAAATAATTATATTTAATTGTTTAATTGTCAAAATTAATATTCCTCTCATTTTAAATAAATGAAATTATTTAAAATGTCATCACTTCTTAACTGTCAGTCCATTTTGGTAAATAATCTGAAAAAGATTATTTATTGTCTCATAAAATCCATAATTTGAATTAATTTAATTCAAATTGGTAACTAATCTTCCAAAAATCAAGTAATCGGGCAGATTCTTGATTTTCCAAATCTGATCTTCAGTTCAAATCTTATCTTCTTGATTTTTCGAATCTCGTAAATCAGACAATCTTTATCTTCTTGATTTTCGAAAATCTTTATTTTTTTAATTAATTTGTCTCATTTATTCTCCACCGTCGATCCATTTATCTGAGGTTTTATCTTGACCGTTCGATTAATAATTTTTCCCTAACCCTAATTAGGGATTCTCAGGTTTAATCTAGACCTCTCATTCTAGGTCTTTCTTAGAATTTAATCTCGTCCGTCCACTCAAAATTGTGTTTTCTATAAAAGACAATTTTGCTCATAATTTCGGGATCCCGTCATTTTTAATATAGGCATTATAGTCATTTTAGCGTTGGTAGTCATTATTTTCATTTATCATATTGTCATAGACATAGGCATAATTTAATTAAATCCTTCAACATTTGCATAGGGCTTGGGCATTATTATAGGTTGCTCAATTTGAAATCTGAGGGCCTCATTGACTTGCTTCAAACTAGGAGTAACAAAGGTGAACCATGGAAGATGAAGATTTCTGGTAGTATTACTCCTTTTATTTTCATTATATTTCCTTTGTGCTTTGTTATTTCTTTAGATTTTTAATGTTTATTATTTGATAAACTAACGCATCTAAATTTTCATTGAATACAATTATAAGTCAGGGGCATATCATTTATCAACACCCAAAGGGGAACCCCTACATGAGCCCATGAATAGCTCCCATCTCAAAAAGTTTTATGCTTAAATCTTTCAAGGTATAGAACTAAAAATCCAAAAAATTAGAAAATGTCCTAAAAAAATGGTTACTTTGGCGAAAACCTGGCAAACAGGCGTCTTGGTAACAACAACAAAAAATCAAAAAATCAAAAAAATCAAAAAAATCAAAAATAGGATTGAAAATAGTAAAGAGAAAAATCGTCCTCTAGTGAAAACCACTTCGGTGGCACTTTGGGCAAGACCTTGGTGAAAACCTGGCAAACAGGTGCCTTGTGTAAATAAGCACTTTCCATCCACCAGGATCTGCACGGCTTGTATTGCATCATCCATCCATTTTGCTTCAATCATCCATCGCATTCAGATCTCCATCCATCACTCGTCCACTCACATCAGCACCATAGCTTGGTCCTGTGATTCGTATCATGATCCCTCCTAGTACTACCCGGCCCATCCTTAAGGTCAGTTTGTCCAGCCTTTATCGGAGTAGTTTATTACATCACACTGGGGGCATGTTCTTATTAGATCAGATTCATGTATGATCTTAACATCCTCAAATCAGAAAATCTAAAAACATTAGAACAGCACAAAATCCAAAAACATCAAAACATATCAAAATCCAAAAACAAGTCAAAAAATCATCAAAAGTCAAAAACAAAGTCATCTCATCGAACTACATCATCTCTGAGCTTGAACGTAGGCAAGGTTGATCTTTGATCATCCCCCGAGACATTTAGGTCAGTCCTATAGGAGTATGTCATAATAAACTGACATCTCATCATGTATATCATCATCTGTAAATTGGTCAAGTCGTTGGTCGAACTACGTGGTCTCTGCGTATATAACATAGACAAGGCTAATCTATTGATCAGCTCTCGAGACCCCTAGGATAGGTCTTTAGGTTAGTCTCTTGGTCAAAATCTCTGAAAATCCCAAAAACATTAGAAAATCAAAAAATCAAAACATTTGAAAAATCCAAAAAATCCCAAAAACAACCTCAAAACATTGCAAAACTCCAAAAACATCCAAATATTTGAAAATCCATCCACCTCATCTCGCTTGCACCTACAATAACACCACTCATAATAAATTGATCATCATCATCAACCTTTGGTGACACAGTTAGAAACTCCAAACGTCAAGTCTTAAGTCTAAGTCAGTGCGTAAGCAAGTTGGTCGTCTCTTCGTATTGGTAACTCATCATCTAAATTGGTCCCATATCAATCATCCCTTAGAACACTTTGGATAAACGAAATGATGTGTTGCCATCCACTAACATGTCCTAGGATGAATCCTTCCTACAATGGGCATTATCTTTTGGCAATAAGTTTTGGTTATCATCCTTAAAAAACACATCCTCTTTCTATTAGCGGTATTGAAGAGCATCAGTTTGTTTGTTTACTTGGTATTTGTCTTCTGACTTATCTTATTTGTGCTCATTCCAAGGACGTCTCGATGATATCCTAAAAACAAAGGATTTAGAGAAATAAGAATTGGGAAACGATCATTATCTTTTGTCTGCTATGCTTGTTGGACGTTCTTGTAATATAACCTCGGCGAATACTTGCTTTGTTAGGTATGTATGGAAGAGGTCTAGGGCAACTTGTTGACTATTGCATGGATAGGTTTACCTTTCTGTGTTTTGGTTTGAGGTGTTTGAAACTTCTAAAGTACATCCTAGCAAGGTTTTCATATGTCAGGTATGAACAAGAATGCTCCTATCCACTTGTCAAGTCAAAGTTCATCTCATTGGGTACAACACCATCCTGGTTTTCTATACCTTGATGCATCATACCACGTGTGTTATCAAACATAAGAAAATTTGTCCCTTTGAAAATCCCAATTCCTCGACAAGTAATCATCATCATCATTTGCATTTGCATCATCTCATGTCTTGTTGAAATGACTTTTTCTTCTCTTACTAAACCGCACTAACAAGGTACTATGACAGTTGATCATCATCACCATCATCATCATCAATCCTGTATCCACAAATCATGAGCATATCACATAAACATATCATATAGGAAACACACATATTGCATTTTTATCATCATATAAATAGGTTATCATAAACATTCTTCATAGATAGGAGCATCCATGTCATTGCATTTCACCCATTACATTGCATCTCATAGGAATTATATCAATCATTGCATAAACATTCATTTGCATTTCATGACCATTTCATATAAATCATCACATAAGCATCTATAATCATTTTTCGCATAATCAATAGGTATATAAGCATTTAATTCATTAGGCATACATACTTGCATAACATAAATAACATCATCACATTATGCATTAACATATCATTGCATTACGTTCACATTACACATTAACATATCATTACATCACATACATCATCATTTATTACGTGTAAGATAATAACACTTGTTATTTCTAAGCATCTCATAAAACCATCTCATTATGCATTAACACCATTTCATTTGCAACATATTACGACCATCGCATTTCATATTTCATTAGCCATATCATCTCATAAATAACATCATAAAACATTCATTGCATAAATCATTCCACATAGGCATAGACATATAAAAATCATTACAAACAAAATTCATATATGCATTCATTCATTAACATTTCATAAATTACATATCATTTCACATGTACACAATGGATCATATCATTTCACATATCAGACCATTGCATTTTCATTATCATAAATAAACCATCACATTTGCATATCATAGGTCTACATAATATAGATATGTTAGTCATAATCATAACGCATACATCATTAGAAATAAAAGCATCCATAAAGACATCATTGCAGAGCATATAGAAATAAACCATCCATACATAAAAGGGAACACAGTGCATCGCATCAAAATCATCATCAGCTCATATATATCATCAATAATGTCACTATCATAGTACAAAGAATAAATCGAATCACTGTACATATGTGCCAATCGGTACAAAAGGCCTATCGAGCTATCAAAAACGAGCCCATAAGGCACAAAAAGTATGCAACATCTCGATCAAGCTCGATCCCTGTGAATGCTATCCTCGCCCCTGTCACCGTGACCCTCTAGTGGTCTGTGGTTGGCTCACTCTGAATACTCTGGGACCCACTATGCTCTAGGTACGGTCTCGTGATAGGCCCGTCAGTAGTACTCTGCCTCTCAGATAGCATCCTTGTAGGATTGCACTAACACTGTACCCTGGGAGGAGGAGGTTGTCATGCTCTCTATCTACTATCTGTAGCCTAGCTCAGTGGTTGCCTATACCTCTGCAGCCTATCTCTGTTGCACATCCTGATCTCTCTCTACTCTGAGCTGCTCTCTCTCAGCCATCACATGATCTCTCTCTGTTGTCACCGCCTGAACTTGGACCTGCAACTGCGCAATCAGCGCATCCCGTGCGTCTACCTATCCATGTGGCTGCACATGTGGCTGCACCCGAGGTTGATCCTCATCTTGTGGTGGCTCCTGCTACTGATCCTGCATGTGTACATCTCTGTGACCTGGTAGGACTGGGGGCACAACTAGTGGATCCTGTTGAATCTCAACCCTTAGTCCTCGCCCTCATCCTCTCCCTCTACCTCTGACTCTATGCAAATCTGGATCCTCACCTAGAATGGTCAACTGAAGTGGAGGTTGAAACCAGTCCCTGTAGCCCTGAGTAGTGCCTGGATCTGCTAAGCCCTTATCATAAGCCCACAGTCAGGCTACTAGCTGTCAAAAGTTGTCGACTGCCTCTGAGGCAGGAATGTACTATCCCCATGACACATGTGTCATGCTACGAGCAAAAATGACTACGTAGCCATCATCAGGCCGATCCTACGGCTCTCTAAACTAACGCTACACACGCCCGGGCAGGTACCTCTCAATCATCGTATGCTCTCGCCCCTACATGTATCGATCCTAGCAGCAATAAAAGAGCTAGTCGACATCATCGGCCCATCCAGGTCGACCAAGGTATGGATGTCAGGTGAAAACTAGCATCTCGTCTAAGACCCGCCTCTAATAGGGGATCACATGCTCACCAGTGTGTGTAAAGGACACACCGCCTCTGTATCATGCCACAAGGGCATCGTCTACCCCCATCAAAACTGGAATGACACGTGGATGTAGCACAGAAATGTGCTCCCACGCCCAGACGTGAAGTAAAGTCACCCCAGCCCCCAGCGCTCTGTTGTCCATGTATACATACTCATGAAGGTCCCTGTAAAGCGAAGCCAGAAGCACAGGCCCCCATGTGAAATGAACCGATCTGTCTCAGACCATCTGCTCCTAGCAATACCCTCATTCAGGACTGAAATATCACCCTCATTTGTCTAGGGCAACAAGACCCGAAATGATAGCTACAAATTCCGAGCGATACGGAGGTGCGATGACCCTATATCGCTCTAGCTCAATTTGTCCCTCGCAGTAGATGATGTCCCATGTGGTGAGGACCCTGACGCAGGCCTCGCGGCCCTCATCCATATCAAATATCGCTCATCATCCATGAATAGGAAATCGTAGAATGTGCCAAATGTCCTCCAAAGTGACGATGGCCTCGCCAGTGGGGAGATGAAATGACGTCTCGCTGTGCCACCTCTCGGATAGTGCTGATAACATCCCTAAGTGAGTGTGCACAGGCACCACATACGCAATTTGCCATAGCCCCACAACTCCCAGTTTATCCTGGTCCCTATCGCTCAGGTCCCGTAGGATGCTAGCCAAATCTTGCGATCGGTGCTCCCGAGAGTAGAGCTCCCTCGCCGCATCCTGCATCAAGGAAGGTCAGTGTGTCAAAAATTTTGAAAAATTCCTAGTCGAACGCTCTAGAAACATTCCCAGCAGTGCAGTTTGTGATGGTGTCGCAGTTTGATTTTACTCAAACTCTGACATTAGAGCCCAAAAAGAGCCAAATGGCACCGCCACTTTCCCTTCTAGCGTCGCAGTTTTCATGAAAAGGGTGACGCCACAACACACTTTATCAAATCAGCCTGTCGAGTCTGAGCCCAGCATCAGAGTTTTTAAACTCTGAACAGTACCATGCGGCGCAGTTTGAATGCTGAGCGGTGCTATATAGCGCCGCTGGAGGCGAGCCGCTCCTTTAAAGCATTAATTAAGGCATTAAATGAAAAAATGAAGCTTGGGTAAGGGTCATATACCGGTGCCTCGATGCCAGGTGGTCATTGGTATGTACAAACTCGATCAGTGATGTGCAAGGGGAGATGTCATTGCACCCTATCGTTGGAGAGTCAGAGTTCAAATCTAAAGGTTGCTAGCGGAGGTGTGTGAAAATGACTTGAAAGTGACCCCTCGGGCCCCTTTTAAGCCTAAAAATTAGGGTTTTTTCACCCTGTTTGGCTATCCTGCTGGAGTTTTGGACCCTTGAACCTATTTTCATCCGGTTGAGGCTTGTTTTTCATTTTTTTTATTGCGTTTAGACACGTTTTTAGCCTCCCAGAGCCCTTTCAGACCTGTCGGGTACTTTGTCATCTTTTTTTTGCGAGATCACCCAAAAAATTAAAATATTTGTCCGATCTCTCGAAGGGGCATTATAATGGCATGTTTTCTTTCACCATGCAGTAGTGGGGCAAGTTTTAAAATATCAAAAAAATTTGGCTTTGATCGAGATCGTTTATTCTTTGAACCAACGCAACGAGTGCATTGCTTCAAAGAGAGGCAAAATGTAAACACGTAAAATATACCAATTGACATTGTGCATCTGATCCTGACTTACTAACATCGTTTCTTCCTGAATCATCCCTCGGTCTAACCATTTAATCAAATCTCCTTATCTGATTAAATTCATCAACTTTCATCCATTAATTAAATAAATTAGTTGTCTAATTAAGTCATTCTCTCTTGTTAATTAAATCAATCCATCTGATCTAATTATCCCTATTTAATTAAATAATCAATTTTATTTGATTAAGTCTCTAAAGTCTATCCATTAAATTAAATAAATTAAAACCTGTAGACACGTAAAATATATGATTGACATTGTGCATCTAATCCTGACTTACTAACATCGTTTCTCCCTGAATCATCCCTCGGTCTAACCATTTAATCAAATTTCCCTATCTGATTAAATTCATCAATATTCGTCTCTTAATTAAATAAATCATTTTATCTAATTAAGTCAATCTCTTTGTTAATTAAATCAATCCATCTGATCTAATTATCCCTATTTAATTAAATAATCAATTTATTTGATTAAATCTCTAAAGTCTATCCATTAAATTAAATATATTAAAACCTTATTTGATTTAATCTAACACCATCTCTTTTAATTAAATAAATAAAAATCCTTATTTAATTAAATCTCGTCATATTCCTCTCTTATTTGATTTAAATAAATTCATAAAATTAAGTCAAATAGGTCACATCATCTAACCTCTCTCATTAAATTAATTAACCCTTAATTAATTTAATCTCATCTCATGTCCCATCCTCTAGATAATGCAAGTTGCTCATGAAAATAGATTTAATTCATTTATTAAATCTCTATTTTCCTCACAAGGCATCTTTTGGAATATTCTCTCAATTTGAATTCAAAAATTCCAAGTCAACATGTACATCCAACAAGGAATAAATTCATCTTACATGTCCTTTGCCTTGAGCCAAGTGGCATTTATTGCATTTTCCTTCCCTCTTACATGTCATTTCAACAAATTTGAAATTCAAAATTATGCATTTATTGGCACAAACCCCAAATCTTGCACATCCATCATCCATTCATAGCTTGACAAGTGGCATCATATCATTGGATGAATGTTAGTCCCACATTGCTCAAATTTGGATATTCATCCATCTTGGAATCCTATAAATAAAGAGCTCATATCCCCATTTCATCATCCACAATCTAGGAAAAGTTACCATGCTCAAATATCTTTTGAATTTCATCCATTATCATTGAGTCATAGCTAGGTTTTGCAGATTTTTGGCTTGGAGTCTTCATTCTTCACCAACAAAGTGGATCAATCTCTTCAACATTTGAAGCTTGCATCTTAGGAATTGGGAAAGGGCCAATTTTCACATCAAATTGGCACCAATTCCCCCATGGGATCATGAGTTTGCATATTTAAATTAGGATTCAATCTAGTTTGTCATTTATATTGTGTTCTTTATTGTTTACTTTCCTATTTTGAATTTGTAAATGGATTTCATGGGGAATCCTTGTTTTGGCTTGCAATATCTAACTTGAGGTGTTTATTCTCTTTGTTTTGTAGGTACCAAGGTTGGGGTTCACACATTTGGTGCTAGAAGGAGGGCATGATATCATTCTTTTCTATCTTCTCTTAAAAATCCTGTGTTTTCACTCACACAAAGGAAATTCCAACGTTGGGAGCTCAAGGTCGTTGTTTTGGCACCGTGGGCTCTTCAGCATCACTATATGGCACCGCTTAAAATTAAAATTGTGACGCTAGACTCATCCCACCAAAATATTTGAATTTTAAACTCCGCCGCTGGACTCATTGACTTGTAGGAATTTTCAAAGATTTCAAAAATTGCGACGCTGGAGGGAAACTGCGACGTGGGTCAAAAATTGTGATGCAGTTGAGCTCTCTATCCCGACACAGAGCGTCGTTGATTGGTAAGCGGCGCTGTGAGGGCACCGCTTAGAAAACAAACTGCGAAGCAGTCACGAATTGCGACGCTGGAAGACAATAAAAAGGGAAATTTTGATTTTAGCACGTGCTTTTGATTTATGATTAATTTATATTCTATTTTCTGGTTTTTAACTTCTGTATTTTCCAGAATTTGACTGGTTTTTCTCACTTGTAGGTTGGAAATCAAAAACAAAGGAAGGACGAGCATGATGATGATATTTCATCCAATCAAAGTGTTTTTAAACACTTTAGTGTTTTTTTAACACTTCCTCAAGGAATTATTAGCACTTCTTTCTTAGGATACTAACTTCTTTTGGGTTTAAAAAGAATCTTCTTGTTTATTTCATACAAAGGGTTAAAAAATGAACTTTACGATCACAACTTACTAGATTTTGTTTCTTGGATTAAACAATTGAACAAAGTGTTTATCATTTATCTTTTGGTGCTCTAAAATGAACTCACATTTTGCTTTGTGGATTTAAAAAGAACAAGTGTAACTTTGTTTTTCGTGAGGGCTTACTTAAACTAAAGCCATTGAAAAAGGACGTATGCACTTCTCTCGCGCTTTATAGTGATCTTGAGAATCAAAAGGCCTTTTTCATGACTTTAGGGTGAGACAAAGAAATCACCTCCACACTTTGATTTGGGTTTAAAATTGAACATCTTGTGCGAGTGTGAGTGGGGAAATTATTGTGTATATTCTCTTTCCTTGTTGCCAACAAGGATTGATCGAGTTACGAATATTGTTCTTCATTCACTTTTGTTTATCCTAGAGGGCCTACCTTGGGGAAAAAGTACTCACCCAAGGGAACGACTCAACCGGTAACACTCAAAAGCCAAGATTATTTCCAACCAGGATATAAATGTGGATATTGGAAGAAACGCCAATATCACGCGGTTGATTCTGACAAGATAGATCCGAAAGGGGACTCTTGCCGTATGGGTCAATCTCCACAAATGGAAAGTCCTTATTAAGACCCATGTGCTAGAATTTTCCAAAATCCTTTTATCTATTTGTTGGTGCAAGAATGGTCATTCTCAAGACACCCCACACTTTTACGCTCTTCTAGTAGAAATGGAAAACACACCATGGGAGTTTCATGGGTGTTGATGCTTGGCTGCCCCGTATAAATGAGTGTCGTGGAGGGGAGCCAGTAGGGTCAAGCATCTAACCATTCGCTAGAGATAAGCGTAGCTAGACTTGTCCAAGTGGGAATCCAACAAATATTATCTTACACATCCATAGGATTGTACTTATTCTTGGGTTACAAAATGCATTGCTTGATCAAAAACACCATGGAAACAAACACTTGAACCTCATCCAATTTTCAAACCCTTTTGAAGACAAATACAATTGACTCAATCCATATGCTATTTCTTTCCCTTGGGATTCACATTCTTAGAGGTTTCTAAACATTGGATTATATCTCGATTTTATCCTTAAGTAAACAATAGGAAAACCCTTGCCTTAAGTTCATTGAATTTCCACATAACATATCTTGTGGGGTTTGAAGAAATTAAGACATTGGACATCTTAGTTTGAAAACCTAATCAAAGAAAGTGTTTTTAGTAAAATAAAGACATTAAGCAAAGCTAAGAAAAATAAACTTTCATATGTGTTGAAGACTCAAAATCCCAAAGCAAAAGTCATTGATTGGAAATCCGAAAATAAATATTCAAATGATATCATTTTTTGGTTACAAAGGTCTTTAGGAAGCATTTACATGCTCTTCAATACCTAGGTCTAGGCAAACAAAATGTCCTTTTTAGGTTCATCTTAGGATCAAAGCAAATCAAAATCTTTTTCATCCATCCTCCAAAAACATCAAAACAAAATCATCTCACCATCACCTTTTGGAAAATCTTGAACTCGTCTCTAATACTAGGCTTTGTGGCAAAATCAAAATCATCAAAATCATTGAGACTAAATCCTTGAAAACATTATGAAAAACACCTTTGGCTAGGCATGTGTAGATGCATCCTTTTGCATATGCTTAGTCAAAGTTATCAAAAACATCTTGTCTAGCTTAGTATATGTAGATGAATCCTTCTTCATATGCTTAGTGAAACGATCATCTTATTTGAATAGGTGTGGGTAGATGCATCCTTCTCCTTGCACATATTCAAATCATCATCATTTGAACAAAGCTATCTCGTAGATCATCATCCAACATCTTAGGGTCTTTTTGTTCAAAATCAAATTCAAGGACAAAATCTCAAATCCAAAAACAAATCAAAACCAAAATCCGCAAGTCCTAAAAGCCTAGTATCTCATTCAAGATTTATCAAAATCCAAAAACATCTATATCATCCACCCCTAACATCATATCATCACCTTTTGATCCTCAATGCATCCTAAAACTTTCTACTTTGGGGCATAAAATAGCGATCGATCCAAAGAATCAAGAGATTCATCTCCCACATTCTCGAAGATTGATCCTTGTTTTATGGTTTTAACTAGATCTCAATACAAGAAGAGTATGGAAGCCAACAAATAAACACCTGCTTCAAGTGATCTTAGCCAAACAAACACAGAAATGAATCCCGCCGAATCAAGTAATCCATTGACCCTCTCATCATTGCAAAATCTGCAAGAAGAAAACCAAGAAGAGGACCTTACCTTTGGAATTCCTTGCAAGGAAATGACTGAAATGCTCCAAAATCTGGATAACCATAGAATCATCAACATCATGATGAGGCTCAACCCTTCGTTATACATGCTTGAGCTAGCAAAGCAAGGGGCCAAGTTACCTTCAGATTTTGATGTGAGTACCATAGTGGAGACATATTTTCCACCAATCTCATCCACCATTCCCATTTCATCCACACCCCCATCTCAAAACATCACACAAAACATTCCACAAATCACAACATCGTTTGCTCCAACCCAACCCAACGTTAATAAGGGAAGTGCATTTCTCAATGCAATTCAAACACACCCCCTTGTTAATAATCAAAATTTGGATGCGAACGCCACCTTGGAACAAAGCATACCCAAAAACCCATTACACAAAAATGTTCCTCTCACATTCCATCACAATCCATCATCATCATTTTTTCACACAACACCTCAAACACCTCTTCTAGCAAATTCACAAAATGAGGGAGATATGTTCGGACCAAGGGGCATATTTGACACCACAACATTCTCACAACAACTCACACCCCTTACATTTCCACGTCTCCCACCATTGCCATTATCATCCACACCACTCCTTGGTTTAGGGCTTACCTCTCTACCAAATATCAATCAAACTGCTATCTCAAATATCAATCAAGGCATTGCACCAAACACTCAAAAAAATTCATTGATATTGCAACAACAAATGACGAATACACAAGCAATGGCAACACCATCAAATACCCTTCTAACATCACAAAGCATGGTCTCTCAAGGACCAATCACATCAACAGCACCATCCATCATGCAAAACACCAATTCCACCTTCACAAACACCATTCCAAATCCACCACCACCACCAACTTCCACCACATCAAGCCAATACAACGCGGCATTGCAAGCTACCTTCCAAAGAGGATACCAACAAGTTTAGAAACAAAAAGCCAAACAACTAGATGCTCAGCAAGCTGCTCAAGTTGTGCAAGCTGCCCAAGCAGCCCAAGCCGCCTTACAAGTGCAACAATCCCAAGCGTTATTGCACCAATAAGTAGCACAAGCGCAAGCTCAAGCGTAAGCCCAATATCAGGCACAACAAACTCAATATCAAGCACAACTTCTTGCATAAAGACAAGTAGCACAATTGCAAGCATTAAAGCAATACCAAGAGCAGCAAGAAGTAGCAGAATTGGTAGCCCAACAACAAGCGTTGTTGGAACAACAGCAAGCACAACAACAATCATTGTTGGAATAGCAACAAGCGCAACAACAAGCACAAATCTTAGCACAACAGTAAGATCAACAACAAGCGTTGTTCATACAAAAGCAGGTGGAAGCCTACCTTGCTCGCTAGAACATACAGATACCATCAAACAACGCACCAACCAACCCACCCAACCAACCCACAATTGAAACACCCCAAAACACTTTCATCCCACCCCCTGATCCCCAAAATGATGTGACAACACAACTCAGGTTGCTCTCGCAACAAGTGCTCGACCTTCAATCAGGGTGAACAACCAAAACACCAAGCAACTTGTGTCCCTATCCATTTGATAGGAACTTGATAATGAAACCATTCCCCAAGGGATTTGAAATCCCAAAATTTGACAAATATCGAGGGATGGGAAACCCTGAAGATCACATCAGGGATTTTCAGGTTCATTGCATGGAGGTTGCATATGACGATACTTATCTGATGCAGCTATTTCCTAGGAGCTTGGTAGGCCACGCTATAGAATGGTTCTCTCACTTACCTTCAGGCATTAGAACATTCCAAGAAATTAGGGACGTATTCATTAAAAATTACGCATGCAACATTGCAATGGATGTTAGCCTCAAAGAACTCTCAGCTCTAAAACAAGGAAAGGGTGAATCATTTGCCTCATTCCTACAACAATGGTGATCCAAGGCCAATCAGAGCAAGTGGACCATGCCAGAAGAACAATAAGTTTGCACCATCATAGCCCACCTTGAAGGTCACTTGGCATTTCATCTCAAGGTTTAGGGCATCACCACATATGATCAATTGATATCCAAGGCGCTCAGTATCGAAAGAACCCTTATGACTCAACTTGTGGAATCAACATCATATCATGAACAACAAAACAACCACCCACCATCAAATTACAATGATAAACCTCATACATTGGCAAGAAACAAAAGGACATTCCAAGTCAAAGAACTAGTCTTAAAAGAGAACCAGAAGAATGTCGCAAACCCAAGTATCAAAGGCAAGTTCGAACCCAATTGGTTGGGACCTTTTGTCATAACAGCAAGTTACAAGTCAGGGGCATATGAGTTATCAACACCCAAAGGAGAACCTCTGCAAGAGCCCATGAATAGCTCTCATCTCAAAAAGTTTTATGCCTAAATCTTTCAAGGTATAGAGCCAAAAAATCCAAAAAATTAGAAAATGTCCTGAAAAAATGGTCACTTTGGAGAAAACCTGGAAAATAGGCATCTTGGTGACAACAAAAAAATAAAAAAAGTAAAAAATCCAAAAAAATGAAAATGGATTGAAAATAGTAAAGAGAAAAAATCATCCTCTAATGAAAACCACTTCGGTGGCACTTTGGGCAAGTACCTTGGTGAAAACCTAGCAAACAGGAACCTTGTGTAAATAAGCACTTTCCATCCACCAGGATCTTTACGGCTTATTCAACACCATCCCTCCATTTCGCTTCCATCATCCATCACATCAGATCTCCATCCATCACTCATCCACTCGCATCCGCACCATAGCTTGGTCATGTTTTTGTATCATGATCCCTCCTACTACTACTCGGCCCATCCTCAAGGTCAGTTTGTCCTGCCTTTATCAGAGTAGTCTATTGCATCACACTGGGGGCATGTTCTCATCAGATCGGATTCGTGTATGATCTTAAAATCCTCAAATCAAAAAATCTACAAACATCAAAAAATTAGAAAATCAAAAAATATCCAAAAAATCAAAAAATCAAAAAATCAAAAAACATCAAAACATATAAAAATTCAAAAATAGGTCAAAAATTCATTCAAAAAGCCAAAAACAAGGTCGTCTTGTCGAACTACATCGTCTCTGAGCTTGAACGTAGGCAAGGTTGATCTTTGATCATCCCTCGAGACATTTAGGTCAGTCCTATAGGAGTCTGTCATAATAAACTGACATCTCATCATGTATATCTTCATCTGTAAATCGGTCAAGTCATCAGTCAAGCTATGTAGTATCTGCGTGTATAATGTAGGCAAGGCTAATCTGTTGATCAGCCCTTGAGACCCCTAGGATAGGTCTTTAGGTTAGTCTCTTGGCCAAAATCTCAAAAAATCCCAAAAACATTGGAAAATCAAAAAATCAAAACATTTGAAAAAACCAAAAATCCAAAAACAGCCTCAAAACATTGCAAAACATCAAAAACATCCAAATATTTGAAAAAATCCATCCACCTCATCTCACTTGCACCCGCAACAAACATCATCCATAATAAACCGATCGTCATCCTCAACCTTTGGTGAAATAGTTAGAAACAAGTCTAGCAAATTAAAAGAAAAAACTCCAAATGTCAAGTCTCAATCCTAAGTCAGTGCATAAGTAAATTGGTCACCTCTTCGTATCAATAACTCATCATCTAGTTGGTCCCATATCAATCATCCCTTAGAACACTTTGGATAAACGAAATGGTGTGTCGCCATCCACTAACATGTCCTAGGATGAATCCTTCCTACAATGGGCATTATCTTTTGGTAATAAGTTTCAGTTCTTATCCTTAGAAAACACATCCTTTTTTTCGTTAACGGTATTGAAGAGCATCAGTTTTTTTGTTTACTCGGTCTTTATCTTTTGACTTATCTTATTTGCTCTCATTCTAAGGACATCTCGATGATATCCCAAAAAAAAGGATTTAGAGAAATAGGAATGGGGCAACGATCATTATCTTTTTTTTGCTATGCTTGTTGGACGTTCTTGTAATATAACCTCGGCGAATACTTGCTTTGTTAGGTATGTATGGAAGAGGTCTAGGGCAACTTGTTGACTATTGCATGGATAGGTTTACCTTTTTGTGTTTTGGTCTGAGGTGTCTGAAACTTCTGAAGTGCATCCTAGCAAGGTTTTAGTATGTCAGGTGTGAACAAGAATACTCCTATCTAATTGTCAAGTCAAAGTTCATCTCACTGGGTACAATGTCATCCTGGTCTTCTATACCTTGATGCATTATACCATGTGTATTATCAAACATAAGAAAATTCGGCCCTTTGAAAATCCCAATTCCTCGGTAAGTAATCATCATCATCATCATTTGCATTTGCATCATCTCATGTCTTGTTGAAATGACTTCTTCTTTTCTTACTAACCGCACTAACAAGGTACTATGACAGTTGATCATTATCGCCATCATCGTCACCGATGCTACATCCACAAATCATTAGCCCATTGCACAAACATATCATATAGGAAACATACCCATTGCATAAACATATCATATAGAAAACATACACATTGCATTTTTATCATCATATAAACAGGTTATCATAAACATTCTTCATAGATAGGTACATCCATGTCATCACATTTCACCTATTACATTGCATCTCACTCCATTATATCAATCATTGCATAAACATTGCATTTGCATTTCATAACCATTTCATATTACCATCTACCATAAAAATCAATGCATAACATCTACAGAAGCATTTCATAATCATTTTTTTTCATAATCAATAGGTATATAAGCATTTAATTCATTAGGCATCACATACATCATCATTTATTACATTTAGGATAATAAAAAGCATCTCATAAAACCATCTCATTATGCATTAACACCATTTCATTTGCAGCATATTACGACCATCACATTTTCATATTTCATTATCCATATCATCTCATAAATAACATCATAGAACATTCATTGAGTAAATCATTCCGCATAGGCATAAACAAACAATTCATATATGCATCCATTCATCAACATTTCATAAGCATAATTTACATATCATTTCGCATATCATTTTACATATTGGACCATCGCATTTGCATTATCATAAATAGATCATCATATTTGCATATCATAGGTTAACATAATGTAGATCTGATCATAATGCACGTATCATCATCAGAAATAAATGCATCCATAAGGACATCAGTGCAAAGCATATAGAAATAAACCATCCATGCATAAAAGAACATAGTGCATCGCATCAAAATCGGCTCATATATATCATAAATAATATCACTTTCATAGTACAAAGAATAAATCGGATCACTATACATATATGTCAATCGGTACAAAATGCCCATCGGGCTATCAAAAACGAGCCCATAAGGCACAAAAAGTATGTATCATCTTGATCAAGCTCGGTCCCTGTGGATGCTACCCTCACCCCTGTCACCGTGACCCTCTAGTGGTCTCTGGCTAGCCCGCTCTGAATACTCTGGGACCCACTCTGCTCTGGGTACAGCCTCATGATAAGCCCGTCGGTAGTACTCTACCTCTCGGATAGCATCCCTATAGGATCACACTAGCATTGTACCCTGGGAGGAGGAGGTTTTCATACTCTCTATCTATTGTCTGTGGCCTAGCTCTCTAGTTTCCTGTAGCTCTGCAGCCTATCTCTGCTACACAGCCTGATCTCTCTCTACTCTGAGCTGCTCTCTCTCAGCCCTCGCCTAGTCTCTCTCCACTATCACCACCTGGACCTGGGCCTGCAACTACGCAATTAGCGCATCTCAGGCGTCTGCCTGTCCCTGTGGCTGCACCCGAGGTTGATCCTAGTCTCGTGGTGGCTCTTGCTACTGATCTTGCATGTGAACATCTCTGTGACCTGGAGGGACTGGGGGCACAACTGGTGGATCCGGTCGAATATCAACCCTTGGTCCTCGCCCTCGTCCTCTCCCTCTGCCTCTAACTCTGTGCAAGTTTGGATCCTCACCTAGAATGGTCAACCAAAGTGGGGGGACGGAACCAGTCTCTGTAAGCCTAGGTGGTCCCTGGATCTACCAAACCCTGATCATAAGCCCATGGTCGAGCTGCCAACTGCTGAAAACTGTCGACTACCTCTGAGGCAGGAATGTACTGTGCCCATGACACCTATGTCATGCTGTGAGAAAATACGGCTACATAACCATCATCAAGTCGATCATGCGGCTCTCTGAACTGACGCTGCATGCGCCCGAACAGATACCTCTCAATCATCGTGTGCTCCCACCCCTGCATATATAGGTCTTGGTGGAAATAAAGGAGCTGATCGACATCATCGACCCATCCAGGCCGACCAAGGTACGGTCTCCAAGTAAAAACAAGCATCTCATCTAAACCCGCCTCCAGTAGGGGATCTCGTGCTCACTAGTGTGTGTAAAGGACACACCGCCTCTGTATCGTGCCACGAGGGCATCCTCTGCCCCATCAGAACTGGAATGACACATGGACGTAGCACAAAAATGTGCTCCCACACCCAGACATGAAGTAAGGTCACTCTAGCCCCCAGCGCTCTACCATCCATGTATACATACTCGTGTAGGTCCTTGTAAAGCGAAGCCAAAAGCACAAGCCCCCATGCGAAGCGAACCGGCCTGTCTCAGACCATCCACTCCTAGCAATACCCCCAGCCAGGACTAAAGTATCGCCCTCGTCTGTATGGGGCAACGAGGCCTGAAATGATAGCTGCAACCACCCAGCAGTAGGGAGGGGCTATAACCTTGTAGTGCTCTAGCTCAATCTGTCCCTCGTAATAGATAATGTCCTGTGTGGCGAGGACTCACGTCCCTCGTCCATATCAAAGATCATCTGTCGGCCATGAATAGGCAACCGTAGAATGCACCAAACGTCCTCCAGAGTGACGGTGGCCTCGCCAAAGGGGAGATGAAATGATGATGTCTCGTTGTGCCACCTCTCGGCCAACGTTGATAACATCCCTAGGTGAGTGCACACGGGTGTTGCATATGTAATGTGCCATAATCCCACAACTCCTAGTCGATACTGGTCCCTGTTGCTTAAGTCTCGTAAGACACTAGCCAAATCTCTCGACCAGTGCTTCCGAGAGTAGAGCTCCCTCGTCGCATCCTACATCAAGGAAGGTCAGCATGTTAAAAAATTTCAAAAATTCCTGGTCAAACGCTCCAAGAATATCACCAGCGGTACAGTTTGTGATGGCTTCATAGTTTTATTTTACTCAAAATCCAACGCTCGAGCCCAAAAAAATGCAAAATGGAACCGCCATGGTGCACTTTCCCTTCCAGCGTCACAATTTTCATGAAAAGGGCAACGCCACTGCGCACTTTGTCAAAACCAGCCCACCGAGCCCGAGCCTAGCGTCGGAGTTTGTAAACTCTGAACATCACCGTGTGGCGTAGTTTGAATGTCAAGCGGTGCTATATAGCACTGCTGGAGGCGAGCCGCTATTCTAAAGCATTAATGAAGGCATTAAATGAAAAAATGAAGCTTGGGTAGGGGTCACATACCGATGCCCCAATGCCAGGTGGCTGCTGGTATGTCTGAACTCGATCAGTGATGTGCAGGGGAAGCTGTCGTTGTGCCATATCGTTGGAGAGTTAGAGCTCAAATCTCAAAGTTGCTAGTGAAGGTGTGTGAAAATGACTTGAAAGTGACCCCTTGGGCCCCTTTTAAGCCTAAAAATTAGGGTTTTTTCACCCTGTTTGACTGTCCTATTAGGGTTTTGGACCCTCGAACCTATTTTTGTCCGATTGAGGCTTATTTTTCATCGTTTTATTGCATTTAGACACATTTTTAGCCTCTCAAAACCCTTTCGGACCTTTCATTTACTTTGTCATCTTTTTTCGCGAGATCACCCAAAAAATTAAAAATTTTGTCTAATCTCTCGAGGGGGCATTATAATGGCATGTTTTCTCTCGCCATGCAGTAGTGGGGCAAGTTTTTAAATATTAAAAATTTTTGGATTTGATCGAGATCGTTTATTATTTGAACCAATGCAACGAGTGCATTGCTCCAAAGAGGGAAAAATGTAGACACATAAAATATATTGATTGACATTGTGCATCTAATCCTAACTTACTAACATCATTTCTCCCTGAATTATTCCTCGGTCTAACCATTTAATCAAATTCTCCTATCTGATTAAATTCATCAATATTTGTCTCTTAATTAAATAAATCATTTTATCTAATTAAGTCAATCTCTTGTGTTAATTAAATCAATCCATTTGATCTAATTATCCCTATTTAATTAAATAATCAATTTATTTGATTAAATCTCTAAAGTCTATCCATTAAATTAAATATATTAAAACCTTATTTGATTTAATCTAACACCATCTCTTTTAATTAAATAAATCAAAATCCTTATTTAATTAAATCTCTGGTCATATTCCTCTCTTATTTGATTTAAATAAATCTATAAATTGGAGTCAAATGGGTCACATCATCTAACCTCTCTCATTAAATTAATTAACCCTTGATTAATTTAATCTCATCTCATGTCCCATCCTCTAGATAATGCAAGTTGCTCATGAAAATAGATTTAATTCATTTATTAAATCTCTATTTTCCTCACAAGGCATCTTTTGGAATATTCTCTCAATTTGAATTCAAAAATTTCAAGTCAACATGTATATCCAACAAAGAAGTAAATTCATCTTACATGCCCTTTGCCTTGAGCCAAGTGGCATTTATTGCATTTTCCCTTCCCTCTTACATGTCATTTCAACAAATTTGAAATTCAAAATTATGCATTTATTGGCACAAACCCCAAATCTTGCACATCCATCATCCATTCATAGCTTGACAAGTGGCATCATACCATTGGATGAATGTTAGTCCCACATTGCTCAAATTTGGGCATTCATCCATCTTGGAATCCTATAAATAAGGAGCTCATATCCTCATTTCATCATCCACAATCTAGGAAAAGTTGCCATGCTCAAATATCTTTTGAATTTCATCCATTATCATGGAGTCATAGCTAGGTTTTGCAAATTTTTGGCTTGGAGTCTTTATTCTTCACCAACAAAGTGGATCAATCTCTTCAACATTTGAAGCTTGCATCTTAGGAATTGGGAAAGGGCCAATTTTCACATCAAATTGGCACAAATTCCCCCATGGGATCATGATTTTGCATATTTAAATTAGGATTCAATCTAGTTTATCATTTATATTGTGTTCTTTATTGTTTACTTTCCTATTTTGAATTTGTAAATGGATTTCATGGGGAATCCTTGTTTTGGCTTGCAATATCTAACTTGAGGTGTTTATTCCCTTTGTTTTGCAGGTACCAAGGTTGGGGTTCACACAAAACCTTATTTGATTTAATCTAACACTATCTCTTTTAATTAAATAAATCAAAATCCTTATTTAATTATTCCCTTGTCATATTCCTCTCTTATTTGATTTAAATAAATCCATAAATTTGAGTTAAATACGTCACATCATCTAATCTCTCTCATTAAATTAATTAACCCTTGATTAATTTAATCTCATCTCATGTCTCATCCTCTAGATAATGCAAGTTGCACATGAAAATAGATTTAATTCATTTATTAAATCTCTATTTTCCTCACAAGGCTTCTTTTGGAATATTCTCTCAATTTGAATTCAAAAATTCCAAGTCAACATGTACATCCAACAAGGAAGTAAATTCATCTTACATGTCCTTTGCCTTGAGCCAAGTGGCATTTATTGCATTTTCCCTTCCCTCTTGCATGTCATTTCAACAAATTTGAAATTCAAAATTATGTATTTATTGGCACAAACCCCAAATCTTGCACATCCTCCATCCATTCATAGCTTGACAAGTGGCATCATATCATTGGATGAATGTTAGTCCCACATTGCTCAAATTTGGACATTCATCCATCTTGAAATTCTATAAATAAAGAGCTCATATCCTCATTTCATCATCCACAATCTATGCAAAGTTACCATGCTCAAATATCTTTTGAATTTTATCCATTATCATTGAGTCATAGCTAGGTTTTTTGCAGATTTTGGCTTGGAGTTCTCATTCTTCATCAACAAAGTGGATCAACCATCTTCAACACATCAAGCTTGCATCATAGGAATTGGGAAAGGGCCAATTTTCACATCAAATTGGCACCAATTCCCCCATGGGATCATGAGTTTGCACATCTAATTAGGATTTAATCTTTGTTTTATCATTTTCATTGTGTTCTTTGCTATTTTCTTTCCTAGTTTGAAGTTGTAAATGGATTTCATGGGGAATCCTTGTTTTGGCTTGAAATCACTTGTCTAACTCATTTATTCTCTTTGTTTTGTAGGTACCAAGGTTGGGGTTCACACACTTTGTATCCTCATCAATGGGTTAAAGTTCTTCAAACCCTCTATTTGGAGCTTCATCTAGTACCATGGGAGCATCATCATCAAATCCTTTCATTGGTACCTCATTCAATCCTTTTGGAGGAAGTAAATGACATATCTTTATTTGAGGATCACAACCAAATGTCAACACATCATCACAACTGAATACCAATACTTCCCAAGGGAAAAACACAAAAATTCCCCACAGAAAATTTCAACAATTTGGACAAGGCTATCAAAATACACAGCATATGACTTCATTTGGACACTAAAATATTCACGACCAACATATCCCACAAATATCGACTCAAATGGTTGGAGGACACATTCCTACATATGCATCACATATCCACATGCATCAACATGTCCCTAATCAAAACTTTCAACACCAACAACATTCAAATAAAAACACGTCATACATCTCACAACAACACATCCCATAACAAAACACCAACATCTCTTCACAACAAATGGGGACCCATGGGATACCTATCATGCCCATATGTGATGCAACGAACAATCCTATAATTGACGCCTTAACAGCTCAAGTGGCTCACTTGCAAAAGACCATAGAGACTATGCAAATGTCCAACAAGAATTCACACACATCATATGACCTATGCCCATATCCTTTTGACATGAGTTTATACATGCCACCATTTCCTCCTGGGTATGTGACACCGAATTTCACCAAGTATAAGGGCAAGACAAATCTAATTGAACACGTTCAAGAATTCACAACCAATTGCATGGGCATTGCCTATGACTACACTTACTTAATGAGACTCTTCTCCAAAAGCCTTGCAGTACCCGCACTTGAATGGTTTTCTACCTTAAAAGGGATAAAAACATGGGATGAACTTGTAGAAAAATTTGTAAAAAATTATGCCTATAACATTGACACAGACACTTCCATCACTAGCTTATGCACACTTACACAAGAAGATTGTTGTGAAACATTTATCCCATTCTTCCAGAGATGGAGAAGTTTAGAAAGTCATCACCACATTAACATACTTGAAAAGGAAAAAGTTGACATTTTTGTCCAAACACTCCTAGGTCCATTGAAATATGGCTTGCAAGTTCACTGTTGCACAACCTTCACGGACTTAGTCAAAAAAGGTGTCCATCTTGAGAAGGCCCTCATTGCTAAAGGATAATTGAAATACAGCCCTAAAAATAGAAATGTAAACCCATCTACAGACAAAAATAAGTATTGGGTCAAAAATAAACATGTTACCAATGATGGTGTTGTTGATGCCAAGGCTGTAAACACGATGGGTCTTGTACTTACTCTTAAAGGAGCTTAGCCACAAAACAAACCAACAACAATAATGACACCCCCTACCAATGTCATTCCAAATAACCAAAATAGTCAAAATAGTCAAATTCAAGGACAACCCCACTAGACAAGACAATTTTCAAAAAGACGAACATATACTGCTTTGGGAGAACCAATTGAAGATGTCCTTAAGAAGCTCCTTCAAAACGCTCTCATCACACTTGAGGACCCTAAGCCATACAACCCAGGGCAATTTAAACCATCATGGTGGGATGACAATGATTTTTGTGTTTACCATCGGGCTAAAGGGCATAAGACATCCTCTTGTCGGCAACTAAGAAATATTGTACAAGACCTCATCAAAAATCGCACAATTGAATTGGGTGGGCCACAATTTGCATCAAATGCAGACCATACTATTCACAAAAACCCACTGCAATACCATGGTTCAAATAACCCCTCAATGTCAAGTCCTAAGACAAATAATAATCATGCCAACTATACCCGCACCGCATTTGATTATTCAGGAGGAACCATCATCAATAATGTCTGAACCAATGATGAATATGTCAATACCATCACTGTCAAAAGAGCACCTGAATGTAATGCCACTACTCAAAGTGGAAAAATCACCATAGCTGGTCCTCCTCCTCGGCAACCAAAAATTACAATACCCGGTCCATCTACAAAACAATTACAATCAGGCCCATCGACAAAATAGTTGCAACCTACGAGTCAGTTTAACCTTATTGATCAACTATGCAAAACCCCTGCACAAATATCCATACTCAAGCTGCTTTGCATTTCTCCCACGTATAAGGCTATACTTGACAAAACCTTGCAAGATTCCTCTATCCCTCAAGACATTGATGTCAACCAGTTTGAGGCCATGGTGGGTTACCTCACTACACCCCATCATGTAACATTTTTAGACCAAGATTATTCATCACCAAAGTCTAACCATAATGATGCATTACACATCAAATTTTTCATCCATAAGCATAAGGTCAAACAATTTTTAGTAGATGGCGGAGCAAGATAGAACATATGCTCCTTGAAACTGGTTAAGGCTCTAGGCTTTTCTGATGCTTGTTTAGATGTTACAAAGAGCATATTCATAAAGGCGTATGATGATGAAGAACATTCCTCTCGAGGTGTTATCACTCTTCCTATCAAATTTGGGCTAGTAATTGTAGACACAACTTGCCAAGTCCTGGATCTTGAATTACCCTATAACATCTTGCTTGGCAAACCTTGGATTCATGCCCTCAAAGTTGTTCCATCCACTTACCACCAATGTCTGAAGTTTCCCTTTGATGGCACAGAAATCACCATATATGGAGACCCTAATCCCTTCCAGTACTACACCAATCTAATGGGTATTTCAGAACATCAAGTGCCCATCAACCGAGAAGCTCCTAGTTCATCTTCTTCCAAATTCATTGACCCTTCCACACTCTCCTCTTCGTCCACGTCCACTCCTTCTACATCTTTGGTCACACCATCATCCTCCTCACTTCCTAAGGTTGAGTCCATTGTCAAGATCTAGGACCTAGGCTATGGAGAATTCAAACTAAATATGGCATATTGCATCACAAAAATACCCAAGTCTCCCAAGGTCTATGGTCATCCTTGTTTCAGAATGGAACCTAAAGAAATTTTTTAAGTTCCACCGACAACAATTTTCATAAAATGGGGAGACATGAACAACGAAGACATTGAGGATATATTCGGATGGATTTACAAAGAAATGGAAAACCTACCTCCCTTACTAGTCCATATATACAACAAAGGCTATGACATGATAAAGGCAAAAGGCTACGATGGAATTAGTCGACTTGGCAGAAATAAGACTGGAAGGTGTGAACCAATCATGCCTCCCCGTAGACCAAAGATTCTTGGGTTAGGGTATGGACTACCCAAAAAATGATGATCGACGTACCAATGGACTTTCGAGTGAGAATGTGAATGCTTTGGAAAGTGTTGAGACTATTGAGGAATCCCTTATCGAAACTGACTCCCATGAATGGGAATTTGGCTCCCAACGATCCCTAAGCGACTGTTGCCTTGATGAATTGTTCCTTGAACCTGGAGAACTTACCTTTGAACAAATATTTTGGCAAATATTTAAAATTGACCCAGCATTGAATAGTGACAATCCTAAGATCCCAAAGAAATGAGAAAATTGGGATAGCACTTTTGTCCAAGGAACAATGACAAACTTGAATCATCCTCTAGTCCTATTGGCCATAACCCTGACATATCTTCCCAACCATCTGATAATGATAACCATCATTTGGACTCATCTAAATTGCCACATGATGCTACCAACCCCAATGATAGTCCTTTTGTCCCTTATTTTGACAATGAGTATGAATCAAGTGAAGGAGAATATTAGATAGAATCCGACTGGGAATTGGATGATGACAACTACATTTTCAACGTCTAAATCCATCTGCATGCTTTTTGTGTCCTCCCCACAATTCACCAATACTAATGATGGTATCTCCTTAGTCTACTTGCAACTAATTGATTGGGATCAACAAGGCCCGCCAGTCATGGACATATTTCAAAATGATGAGGCCATTGCAGAATTTATGGGACTCCGCAAGGGCATACCAAGTGGAGATCACAAGGCTGGATTTTCCATTGACCTAGATTGTGTAGCCTACTTCGGGGAGACTACTCTATCCTCTAGTTGCAAAATGAAAAATAAAAATAAAACAAAAAATGACACATCTTTAGGTGAAAACCAAAAAGCACCTTTTGACGATAAAAAGTAAAAATAAAGGATGTATCTACGAGTGAAAACCTCTCTGAGGCACCCAAAGATGGAGGACTAGACTTTCTTCTCGTGACTCAAGAAAAATAAAAAATGCTCATAGAGGACACTATTGAAGTCAACATATCTACAACAAAAGATCCTAAAATGGTCTTTTTTGCAGCATCCTTGACAAAAGAAGAGAAACCTGAATTCCATAAATTCTTTGCAGAGCGTAAGATTAATTTTGCATGGTCATATGTCGATATGCCTGGTTTGGATCTAGAATTGGTCTTACACCACTTTCCACTACTTCCATATGCCAAGCCAGTGAAACAAAAGCTACGCAAAATACATCCTCAGATCGCCATGTTAGTCAAAGCAGAACTTAAGAAATTGCTAGATGTGGGATTCATACAATCTATTGACTATGCTAAATGGATATCCAATCTCATACTAGTCACAAAGCCAAATGGTCAGATACGCATCTACACAGATTTTAAAGACTTCAACAAATCATGTCCAAAGGATGACTTTTTGTTGCCAAACATAGACATCATAGTTGATCTCACAGTAGGATACGAGATGTTGTCCCTCATGGACGGCTTCTTGGGTTATAATCAGATTCATATTACCCCTGAAGATTAGCATAAAACAACATTCTCTTGTCCTTGGGGTACATACTATTGGAACGTCGTGCCTTTTGGTCTTAAGAATGCAAGCGCCACGTATCAAATAGCTATGACAACAATATTCCATGACATGATGCATAAGATAATGGAGGATTACGTGGATGACCTTTTGGAAAAATCTTTGACATGAAAAAGACCATTTGAGTGTGTTAGACAAAATATTCAAGAGACTAGAAGAGTACAAAGTCCACCTGAATCCCAAAAAATGTGTCTTCGGTGTGACATCAGGAAAGCTTTTGGGATACATAGTTTCTCAAAGAGGCATTGAAGTTGATCCTGCCAAAGTGAAAGCCATATTAGACATGCCTCCTCTAAAAGGAATAAGTGAACTCAGGACATTATAGGGCAGGTTACAATCTATTTGACATTTCATAGCACAGTTGGCTGACAAGTGTCAACCATTCCAATATATCCTACGCAAGGGTATCCCCTTTGTGTGGAAAAATAAATGTCAAGAGGCCTTTCAACAAATAAAGGATTACGTACTCTCACCACCTGTTTTAATGCCACCAATCAAAGGGAAACCTTTGATTCTATACATTTCTGCAACAACTTCAGCACTGGGGGCATTATTGGCACAAAATGACCATGATGAGAAGGAAAGGGCCATATATTACATTAGTCAGACACTGGTCGGATATGAGCTAAATTACACAACCATTGAATGTGCTTGCCTAGTAGTTATCTTCGCTGCTCAGAAGCTAAGGCACTACATGTTGAATCACAGGGCACATTTGGTAGCAAAGATTGATCCCTTGAAATATCTCTTGACTCACGCAACATTGACAGGTCGTCTGGGAAAATGGGTCATGATCTTGAGTGAGTATGACATTCAATATGTGGAATGAAAGGCCATAAAGGAACAAGTGATAGTAGACCAACTAGAAGATGCACTTTTACAAAGTGATCACCCATTAGTGGTAGACTTTCCTGATGATTCCATATTCCATACAAAACCTAAGTCACCTTGGAAGCTATACTTTGATGGGTCCCATACTAGTCATGGCTCGGGAGCAAGAATATTATTTATCACACCACAAGGAGACTCCATCCCTAAGTCATTCCGCATTGCTTTTCCATGTACAAATAATATTGTGGAATATGAGGCACTTGTTATAGGACTAAGAATGGCCATCAAGTGGAAAATCAAGACACTTCATGTTTATGGGAATTCTTAGTTGGTCATTAACCAAGTCAACGACGACTATGACACCAAGGATGAGAATTTAATGACTTACAAAAAAATGGTTGATAGCTTTTAGACATATTTTCACATGTTGACTTTTGAACAAGTTTCAAGAACACACAATAAGGCAGCAGGCACAATGGCTACAATCGGTTCTCTCCTAGACATTCTGAACAATGTGCCTCAATTTGAGTTCTTGGTAGAATAGCTTTTGGTCCCTGCATATGACATTCCAGAATTAGAGATGGTTTGCAAGATGGTTGGTCCTAATTCTCCATGGTTTCAAGACATTTATGATTATCTCAAGTCCCAAGCCCTTCCCCCGAACCTCTCCAACAACTAATGAAAGTCCTTTATCTAAAAATCCACCTGATACACCATCATCAGTGACACCCTATACCACTGAAGCTTTGACAATACCCTTCTTTGATGTCTCGACACTGATGAAGCATGAACAACTTTACGTGAGGTACATGAGGGTATATGTGAATCTCATTCGAGTGGTCCTACTTTAGCCAAGAAGATCACAAGACTTGGGTATTACTGGCTGACCATTGAGAAAGATGCACTTGAGTTTGTCAGGACATGTTGCCAGTGTCAAATACATAGTGATTTGATTCATGCACCAGCACAAGAACTTCGATTGATTAATTCTCTATGGCCCTTCGCACAATGGGGACTCAACCTCATGGGAAAAATCTATCCTACTTCTTCCAATGGCCATGAATTCATTATAACCGCCACTGAGTACTTCACTAAGTGGATCAAAGCCATCCCCCTTACATACATAACCGGAAAACAAATTTCTAAATTCATCCTCAACTACATCATTTTTTGGTATGGAATAACCCAATCCATCATCACATACAATAGGCATCCTTTCAAAAATCAGGGCATTTGTGAGTTATGTGAATGATTCCATATCTAACACCATTTCTCCACACCATATTACCCATAAGGAAACAGTCAAGCTGAGACGTCCAATAAGACCATCATCAAAATTCTTAAGAAGACAGTCAATGACACTGGTCGTGACTAGCACATTCAACTCAACCCTGCTCTATGGACTTACCACACCAGCATCTGCACATCCACAGGAGCCACTCCATTTTCCTTAGTCTTTGGATCCAAAGCCATCCTGCCCATTGAGGTTGAAATTCCTTCTTTACGAGTCTCCCTGAAGGGTCTAATTGATGACGAGGAGTATAGACGGTCATGCTTACATGAATTGGAAATGTTAGAGCAACGTCGAAAAAATGCCTTGAATCATTTGCAAGCATATCAGAATCAGCTATGTCGCAACTATAACAAAAGAGTCATGGTCAGAAAATTTGACATTGGTGACTTGGTCCTTATGCAAAATCTTAAAAATTAGTCTAACAAAGAAAAACCTGGAAAGTTCGAACCAAATTGGCTGGGTCCTTACATTATCACATCCTCTTTTGGTTCTGGAGCATATTAGCTAGCTACTCTAGATGGAGAGCAATTGACAGAGCCTATAAACAATTTACATATGGGAAATTTCTATGCATAGCATTAGAAAGCCTGGCCGAAAACCTTAAAAAATATTAAAAATTTTGAAAAATATAAAAAATTGTCACCTTGATGAAAAACTAGCAAATAGGCATCTTGATGACACCAAAAATAATAATAATAATAATAATAATAATAATAATAAATGACAAAAATAGTAAAGAGAAATAATTCATCCAAAAGTGAAAACCTGGTAAATAGGTGCTTTGGATAAGTACCATGGTGAAAACCTAGCAAACAGGCGCCATGTGTAGTCAGTCATTGCTTTGCCATCTACTGTCACTCTATCTACCTTGGTCCATAATAAACATCCACTTTTCTGACATTATCACAAACCCTAACATCATGACATTTCTTTCCATGGTCGACAATGGTTGACATCAAGTCTTGCATACCATCCACTATCCATATTGGTCACGTCCTTTTTCATCCCATTTCGTTTGGAAAAAATTTATCATGTGACTGCAGTGGGTATTGTACATGGTCTTGAAAATCAAAAAATGTCCTGAAAAATAGACCTAAAAATTGAAAAATGTCCTGAAGAAATCCAAAAAAATAAAAATATTTTAAAAACACAAAAATAGAGTCATATTTTGTCCATTCAGTCATGTCGGTTAGTCACTGGTTATGTCAAACTACGTTGTCTCTATGCATTTGCTACGTAGGAAAGGCTCGTTGAGCCCCTGAGACATAAGGTCAGTCCTCTTAGGTTTGTCAAAAATAAAATCATGACTTAATATTTCGTCATTAAGACAAAGTCATTGGTCGTGTCGAACTATGAGGTCTCTAAGTGCATGACATAGGCAAGGCCATCAATCAATGAGCCACTGAGGCCACACTAGGTCAGTTCATTAGGTTTCATTGCACTACACTGGCACACACATCAAACAATTTTCAAATCAAGCAAACTCTTTATCAATCTTAAAACAAGCAATTATTCAAACAAACTCTTGCAAATCTTTAACAATCATATGAGCATGTCAAACTTGGCATGTGGTCAAACTTAGTCAACCTGGGAAAACTCAATCAAATCATGTCACACTGTCGAATCTTGGTTATTCTTCATATGTGTCCTTCTGAAGAACGGCCCCTATCACTTATTTAGGCCCTAGGATGTGTCCTTTCTAGGCATCATCACTGTCATATGGCATTTTGAGGGATTCTCGTGACATTTAAGAACTAGTCCCCTTAACACTGACATCATTCATGATGTGTCCTTCCTGAATTTGACATCTTGACATCAACATCATTCAGAATGTGTCCTTCCTGAATTTGACATCTTTACATCAACATCATTCAGAATGTGTTCTTCTTGAATTTGACATCTTGACATCGACATCATTCAGTATGTGTCCTTCCTGAATTTGGCATCTTGACATCGACATTGTTTAGGATGTGTCCTTCCTAAAATGGGCATCAATTTGGCATATCGACATCATCAACCTTGGCATCTTGACAAACAAAACATTTTGACATCTAGACACTTGGAAAACACTTGGCATTTTCAATTTTTATCATGTTACTAGTTCCTCGAGGATGTCCTGACACAGGATTTAGAGCAGTGATGTATCATGATGATTGTCTTGTCTTGTCTTTTTGGTCGTCATGTTGCTAGTTCCTCGAGGATGTCCTGACAATAGGATTTAGAGGAGCAATGACGTTTCATGACTTGTCTTTCTTGTCTTTATTGCTTGTGGTTGGTCGTGACAAAAAGACTAGGGCAATTGCGCTCTTAGTATGAGTCATGCTCATCCTTGTCTACGACTACTTGTTCCATGTGATGGTTCGACCTTGCACACCATCGATCTATGTCATATCATGGTGTTTTCTGGCCATTACAATAATCCGCCCAATGATGATTAAGAGCAATGACTATTGGTTCTTAGGCAAAATGTTGAAGGATTTCTCTCATCATACTAACATCTGTCTCCTTCTGTCTTGTCATCTCTCTTCTTTTGTCTCTTGATGATATCCTGTGACATACAAAAATATAGTTGCATACGTAATCATATAGGCATTGCATTAAGTTCATTACACATTGGCATTTGGTTACATTAACATATAGTCGCATCCATACATTCATATATCATAAAAATACAAAGTAAACATGTCATTATCCATATCATCACATTTTTCATTCACATAAAGCATCGCATGTCACATTATCCATACATAGTATTGTCATACATTAATGCATCCATAATCATAGACAAGGCATTCATTAGAGTCAAAAAATTATGCATATCATCATCATCATCATAAAATCATCATCCATGGCATAGTATCATCATGACATAAATAAACATCACATCATCATGGCATCTCATCATAAATAACCATCATAAATGCATACATGACATGGCATAAAAAAGGCATCATCATAGGAATCATAAATGCATAAATCATATCACATGAGCATAATAGAACATGTAGACTGCATCATCACATAACATAAAGCATATAGGTCACATCAACACTACATCATATATATAATCTAAAAAAAATCATGTCACAGGATAGAGTCATGAGATATCCCAAAAATAAGAGCTCGCAGGCTCGATGATCAAAATATAACTATCATAACATAAGTGTTTGAAATATCCTAATGCAAGATAACAATAAAAATATCTATTTTGAGCTCTCCTCATCCCCTCAAGGAGAAGATCTAGGGGATCAATGCTCTGTCAAGGGAACTGATGCCATCATCGTCACTGTGGCATGTGCCTGGAAAACCGAAGGATCTATCACTGGAGGCTTATTGTGTACTAACCTATGACCTGAACCTATGGAACCATGGTTGTGACTCAACCTATGCCCTAAGGAGTGCATGTACGAGTGGTGAGATCTATGCCCTGATGAAGTGGAACCACCCACACTGCTCTGGCTATGACTACTATGGGACCTGCTGCTACTCCCTAATCCTGACCCTGTCCTGATATAGGACTAAGACAATCTAGGCTCTCTCTGATCGGTTGGCACTTCCCTCTCATATAGCATCCGGTATTGACCCCTGCTCTCAGTAACTTTTTCCAACTCCCTCACCACATCCCCAACCGGCCCTTAACACAACTCCACAAATCCTGAACACCAGCTCTCCGCCTCCTGATGTATGATCTTTGCCTAATCCTGCTCGACTCGTGTCACCTCTAACTCTACCTTTAGGGACCTAATCTGTGTAGTGGCCTCATCAAACCTCCTCTGTAAGTCTGCTACTCAATGTTCTGCAGTCGCATCATGTGGTAGTGGTGGTCCTGTAGGTGCATCATCCTCCCCCTCTACCATCTGCCACCTCAGTAGCTGCTCTACCTCATCTATTGCATCCTCATCATCCCCAATCTCCTCCCCCTCTCCTGCATCCTCCTCTCCTCCAACAACCCCCTCCTCCCTTGGCATTTCTACCTCCATCTCTAGAAATCCCTCCTCCTGAATTTCTCCCTCCTATCTCCCCTCCTCCTAACCACCCCTGACATCAAGTGCAACATCTGGCTCTCCCTCTCCCTCCTGTCAATTGGCCTCCACCTCTCTCTCTTCCTCCTCGGCCACCTATGGGATCGGTACCAAGGGCACTCTCTCCATGCATTGTCTGACCCTCCTAGCCTGTCTCCCACCGTCTCCTCCCCTCCTCCTCCTCCCACCATCTCCACCATCATCTCTGTCGTCTCCATCCCTCCCTCCACCTCTACCTCCATCCCTCCCTCGGCCTCTTCCTTTGTCCCTACCTCCATCTCTGCCTCCCTTGCCACCTCATTGTACCCATGGTATCACTGATCTCTTGTCCACTGGTGTCAATCCATCAGGATCTATCAAGGGGACTGGTCTCTGAGTCTTCCACCATATATCAAAATATGTTGTAGTCCCTAGATCTGCAAGCTCCCCTCTCCATCCCCACTGCTGACCCACTAACCCATCAATCTGCTACTCTGCAAATGGAACTAAAATCATCAGACCCCATGCAAACTCTCGAGATGACTTGGCATACTATGTGGTACCCATAGGTACACCCTGTTGCTCACTAAACTGTTGTAACACCCTTTGAGGTAGGAACATCTCAATAATGAGCTGGCTCTAAACAATCTACCCAATCAAGTACCTAAACTATCTACAGAAACTCAAATGGTCGGCCTCATCATCCCTACCTGTAGTCCCTGTACGGCCTCCAGATAAATGATACCATAGTGTCAATCTGGTGGTGCCACCAACTTGTCTTTCCAACTTTAGTCTGCTGCCAAGTGACTGCATAGTAGTATACGTATGGCATACCATTCACCAACTATGGTCTCTAAATCGACAGACAGAAGACAGCAATGTGCTCCCATGCCTAGATCATAAATAGTGTTGTCCCATAGCCAATACTTTGTGCTCTCCTTTATGCAACCTCATGAAGTTGATGGTATAGAATCCCTAGCAAGCAAGGTCCCCAGGCATATATTGTTCTAGCTCATCTCACCCCCACTAGCACACCACCCTAACCAATAGGAAATTCGTGTCCTCAACGGTCGAGTATCAGTACTCCTACAATAAATGTCACCAACAGGGCATCAAACTGAGAGTAGTGCTTTGCCATGAACTCCCAACGGATCTCATACTCTTCAATCCCTAGTCTTGCACCAGTCTCATCATGATAATACGATGTAAATGTCTAGTACCCCTAGTGTGGATCATACATGACCTGCTCTCCTCGAATCGGCAGGTGCAAGATTCGGTATACGTCCTCCAGTGTCACTGTAGCCTCCCCCGTCGGCAAATGGAAGGAGCATGTCTCAAAGTTTCATCTCTTGCAAAGCATAGCCAAAAGTCCCCTCTTTTCCTAGACAATGGGCATATAGGCGACATAGTATAATCCCAGTTGCATTAGTCATTGTCGCTCCCTATCCTGCAACTGATCCTAGAATCTATAGGTAGATGGTCTGCTCTCCCGTGTATAAATAGGTGCTAACTGTCTCTGCACATGTCAAAACATGCATTAGCACCTTATTGAAAATCATCATTACCATTTGTCCAACTCAAAAGCATTTAAAAAATTTCAGCCTTGGTCAAAGTCAAAGTCACATGCGTCGCGTTGACTTCATTTGTGTCGTGGTTAGACGTTTGTGTCCTTCCGTACCTCAATTGTGTCACATTATAGCGTTTGCATCGTTCCAACTTGCATTTGCATTTTGACATGGCACTTGCATCACAATTCTTGTCACATGCGTCAATCTATTCAAATGTGTTTCCTAAGTTCATGACTACATCACAATCTTTCGAATGTGGCATTACATCTCTCATTTGTGGCGCAACTTGGCAAGTGCGTCTCAGTTTTCTGCAAATGCATCGTGCCTAATTCACCTATCCTAAGGACCCCTTTGCATTTTCATCATGACACATAAAATGCATCTAATGCGAACGTGAATGCGGCTTACGCGCATGCATATGCATCACAGCGCATTTGTTCATTGTCCTAAAACCCTAAAAATGACACACAAAACAATAAAATGACAAAGTGGGTTAGATGCACTCACCACTGGCTCTAAGCCCTCTGGCCATCTATATGTCTGAACGATCTCCTCGTGGTGCTCGGTCACTAGAATCACCATCCTCGCGTTTGCTCTCCTTGCTCTGGGCTCTCCAAATTTACTATGGTGAATGTGAAAATGAATTGACTTTTACCCCATTTTCAAACTATTTATAGGGTCAAAGTGGGATTTTTCAAACTTTTTATTATTGGAGGCTCTTTCGACTGACTTTGACCACCTTTTTGGCTACCTTAAACTCCTCAAAATTTGAAACCGTTTGTGCCATTGTTTTCCTAGTCATCAAATTGACTTATCGGGACACTTTCCAAATTTTTCTTTTGTCGGGCCAAAATTTAAAAAAAAAATTGAGGGGGCATAGATACTTCGTACCTTCGCTGGGGCATGTTTTTGACTAAATTTTCTTTGTCACAATGCGACAGGCTGCATTATGACAAAGAGGGGAAAAATGTAAACACATAAAAATGACCTAGGCCTCCAAGCTCTATTTTTCATCATTTTCTTCCTAGCATAATTAAGACATTTTAATTATGTCCTTGGTCCACTTTCAACTATTAATTAAATAATTCATAATTATTTAATTAATTCATGTCTTTTTATTCTTCTTCATTAATAAATAAATAAATTTTATTTATTTATTTAATACATCACTAATTTTCTAATGTCTTTCTATAATTAAATAAATTTCTTAATTTATTTAATTATCTTTGTCCACTAATTCTGCCTGATTATTTAAATAGATAAATTTTATTTATTTATTTAAATAACATTAATTCTTAAAATTCTTCTTATAATTAAATAAATTCTTTAATTTATTTAATTATTGCCACCTTGACATTTCCTCATTTTATTTATTTAAAATGGTCCCACTTTCTAATTTCTCTCTTTAAGTAAATAATTCAAATTAATTATTTACTATCATGTGACCCCCCCTTTAAATTAAATTAAATTTTAATTCAAAATAGTCTTTTTCCTCCAAAAATCAAATAATTTCTATTATTATTTGATTTTCCAGCCACCTCTTTTTTTGTGCCAATCTTATCTCTTGTCACATGCATTGTCAACCCTTGATTTTATTTTCTAGAAAACAATCTTGTCCATTCATTTTAAATTTTCCCTAATGTTGCCCTAACCCTAATTGTGGGTTGTCATATTGAATCTTGTCCATTGATTATAAGGCACTTGTCAATCTTTAATCTTGGCCATTCATTCAAAATTGCATTTTCTATAAAATGGCAATTTTGGTCTCATTTGATCATCTTATGCTATCTTGTTTTAGACAATCTCATGTCATCTTGCAATCTCATGCTCTTGCACTCTTGTCATCTTAGCTCTTGTCATAGGCATATTACATCTCATTTGGCATTTGGCATAGTTTAAATATAGTTTACGTGTGCTTACTAGTTGCATAATAGCATAGTATTGCATGTGGTCATTCAAATCCTTCAACATTTTCTTAGAGCTTGTCATAGTATTAGATTGCTCACATAAAATCTGAGGGCAACAACATATTTCCAGCAAGTTGAGAAGGTATAATGGAGGTCACCCATGGAGAATGAATACTTTTGGGTGAGATCTTTCATTAGTTTTCATATTATTTCCTTTGCACTTCATTATCACTTTGGGTTTTTTTGTTTATGCATTTCATCTGCTAACCCTAGGAAAATTCCCTTAGTTATAGCATCGAGATACTGTTTGGAAATAAAGTCCAAACCTGTCAACAGTGTTTAGCAATATTTTATACCGTAATGACATCAAGTGGATATCAAATTATGATATCTCTCCCACATATGATTTAATGATTGTGCATGTTGAAGAAGTTCCAAACAAGCAAGAAATATCCCTTATTTCAACCATACCCAAAAATTGTTGTGAAGAGTCTTTTACCGATGATATATCATCTACCCAAGGATCATGTCAAGAAGAGGCTCTTGAGGATAACAAAAGATACTCTAAATCGAGTCAAGATCAAGAACCCCTATCCCCAAAGTTTCACCAAGAGCTAAGGGACATCTTCCAAACCATTTTAAACTCCAAAGATGTTCCTGATATCACCCCTGAGATGTTTCTTTTTTATGAACATATAGACGTTCTTCATCCAAAACAAGAGTCTCCCACTCTTGGTATTCCTATACAAGAACAAGCAACAGTCAAGATTCTTGATTCTTATAGTGATTATGCATCATCAACATCTTTTGAATCAACACCAACATCTTTTGAATTAGCACCAACATCTTTTGAATCAATATCAATAGATAATGATGTCATAGAATCAGATCAAATAGTTCATATTCTTGAATAGCAGGAACCCATAGCAATATCATGTGTTCATGACAAGGCATATTCAGTGGCTATGGATCAGAGGATACATTATGAGGGAAAAGGATTAGTTATTGATAATACCTTCACAAGGACGAGGGAAATCTTGTCTACAACAAACATCAACATATGGGGCATGAAGGTTCCTTATGGAGAAAATACTATGAACACTACAAATATTCATATCATAAATCATCATCCACCCATCATCTCATACATAAATTGGGACCAACATAAAAAGAAAGATTCATATCAAAGCAAGGAGAAGATCATCAAAGAAAATGAAGCAATAAAGAAAAGGGACAAAGCAAATAAAAATGGGTACCAAAGAAAAATAGAGAAAATCATCCCTCAAAAACTCCATTAGTCAAAGAAACTATGGGAAAAAATAAAAAATGAAAATGTATCCATCAAAAGAGTCCTCAAATACAAAATTAGGCTTCTCAAGCAAGGACCAAAGTATATCCATTCATTGGTCCTAATTCCACGAAAACCTTTGTTCTCACCCATCATTGCTCATCTTCCAAAGTTTGGAGAGTCAAAGGTTCCAAACCATTGACCAATCCATTTCATATTCCTTCATGCATGGCATCGTACACTCCATTCATGATATCCAATTCTCGCATCAACCATGTGTTGGTAGCTACCCTTCTTAATAAGGATTTTGAAGGTACCATATCGTGATGCGTGCACATAGGCAAGGTTAATTCCAGTACCACCAAGGAAAATCAAAGTTCTTCAAGGTTGCATTCAAGTGCTCATATCTTAGAAAAGAATCCTCTTCAAGTAGGGTTGGCACATTATGAAAATGGCCTCTACATTAGTACCACCAAGTGGTTCAACATGAGGGTAAAATTTTCAAAAAAATAAAAAAAACTAAAAATCATCCTCCTATGAAAACCACTACAGTGGCACTTTGGGCAAGTACTATTATGAAAACCTAGAAAACAGGTGTCATGAGTAGAATTGAGTGTCTATATGATCCTTCTTAGATAGAAGCATCTCATCCTTGTCATGATAAATCCAATGTTCCCTCCATCCATCCAATCTATATCTATCCAGATATTCCACTTTATCTTGATCTTGACAAAGATTCAGCGTATACTTCAACTCTACTCATGGAAAAATTTTGATAGGCTCTTTACCATTTTATCTCGTGAATTCCCATAGCCCATATCTAGCATGATAAAACTCTGTCAAACTCTTTGCATATACATTACCCATCTTGGTTATCCATTGCATTATGAAGAATTGCTAGACACTGGGGGAAGGTTATTGCACTCTTGATCCATGTCTTATATCTCACATGACATCAACATCATGATCTAGGCATCGTTTACCTCAAAATCTCATCAAAAATAAAAAAAAAAATCATAAAACATTCATCAAAAAATCCAAAAACATCAAAATTATATACAATTAAAAATAAAAAAAACATTCAAAAAATTGTAAAGTCAAAATCCAAAACATCCAAAACACATCAAAATCCCTAAAAAGGTCAAAGCTTTGAAAATCCAAAAATAGTACCCTGTCGAACTACGGGTCTTTGAGCTTGAACGTAGGCAAGGCCATCATTGATGTGCCCCCGAGACACCCTAGGTTAGTCTTTAGGAGTCCATCATAATAAACTGGAATTCCATCAACTTTTCATATCTCATTGTCAATAAGTCGCATCAGTCAAACTACGTGTTCTCTACGTGTATAATATAGGAAAGGCTAATCTTTGATCAGCCCCCAAGGCCCCTAGGCTAGTCTTTTAGGTTAGGTTCTTGGTTGAAACTCTCAAAAAATCCCTAAACATTCAAATATCGAAAAAACCTTAAACATTTGAAAACTTAGAAAAGCCCTAAACATTTGAAATTGAAAAGCCCAAAACATTAGAAAACATTCAAAAGACCTAAACAGTATCAAATATCTTAGAGAAAAACCCTAAACAGCCTCAAAAAATTTGAAAACAAAAACATTCACACAAACCCTCAAAAAGATCAAAAAATAGCCTCAAAACATTTTTAAAAACACCAAAAACATTGAAATATTCCATAAAATCCAAGAGCATCCATCCCATTTCGCTTTCACCTGCAATAAACCTTCATCCATAATAAATCAATCATCACCTTCAACCTTTGCCAAAACAAGTAGAATTCAAGTATTGCAAGTTGAAAAGGGAAAACCTAAGTGTCAAAATCTAAAGACTAGATCATAGGTAAATGAATTAATGGAGTTTGTATCAACGACTTATCACACACCTCATCCTAATCAAAACACTTGATCAACATGTCCTAGGATGAATCCTTCTTGCAATGGGCATGAGTATCAGAAATTACCTTAGCTATAAGCGAGAGATATAGATAACACTGACTGTTTGTCTTTGATCTTTTCTTATGATTTATCTTATTGACCCATTATGAGGACCTCTTGATGATGTCTATCAAAACAATTAAGAGAGAAAGGAATGGGGCATCGATCATTATCTTTTTTTGTTGTGCTTGTGGGTATTCTTCTAAAATAATCTTGGCACATACTTGATTAGTTGTATGTAGGGAGGTTGTTTGAAGTAGATTGTCGACTATTGCATATGCTTTGGTCCAATATATTCTAAACTACTAAACTACATTCTAATGAGGTTTTTCTTATGTCAAGATGTGAACAAGAACTATCTTATCTGTTTGCATAGTCAAATCCCATTACACTAGATACAACACCATCCTAGTTTTCAATACCATGATGCATCGTGTCTATGTGTTATATCAAAAATAAGGAATGATAGAAAATCTCAATCCCAATATATGATAAAATCATCATCATCATCATCTCTCATCACCATCATCTAATAAAGTCTTGATGGATCATAGACTTTTTGGACCTTTTGAATCTATCTCAATGGTAAAATCATTCATTCTTATTTATTATATCTTCTTTCCATGCTATCCTGGTATCATGACAGTCAACAAAATATCATCAAATGCATTCATCCTACATCCACAAATCATTAGCATGCATACATCTTACATCGTCACAGCATATCATAATACAAAAAAACATATTTCACTACAATATCATTATCATTTAAGTCATGATGAATAATATAGATTTATTATTCTAAGCATCTTAAATCGTTGCATTATCATAAGTGTGGACATCTACATAAGCATACATTACATATCATGAAAATTCATATACATCCATATGCATGCATCATCATATCATAACATGTCATGAAAAGATACTGAAAAAGAAGATAACATATCCATGGCATTAAATTACATCACATCTCATATACATCACGTCATAGATCATCATCACATATCGCATAATGCATAAATAAAAGAAGTTCATTCATTGCATTGCATCCATACATAATCATAGCATATAAGCATATCACATCATATAACATCACATGCATCCATACATCATAAAGCATGAAATAAAGGCACATCAAATATCAAATCTAGATCATCTCGTATATATATCAAAAAATGGTGATTTTCATAATACAATATCTAAATCAACATCTATATATCAATCAAAAATACAATATCCATGAGGATATAAAAAATGAGCCCATGAATGTATATTTGTATAAATAATCGGGCAATAATCAAAAAGTGTTTATAAAAGCAAGCTAGCCCTGGTGGTTGTTGGACTCACCCCTAACTAATGGCTGATCCTCAACTTTAGGTGGTGCTCTACTTCGCTGTGAAAAATCAAGTTGTCTCATCGCCTGAGGAACATCACGATGATAATGCATGCGGTAGTATGCAACCTCTATGACTACCTCTTTGTACAACCTAGTAGATACAGTCTTGCCCTATGATGTAGCTGTCACTGCCTCCAACTGTTGTCTCCGCCCAATCTCCTGGGCTAGTTGTAGGTCTAGTTGTTGCCACAACTAAACCTTGTGATCCCTCTAGGCAGTCAATTCTTGTACCTTTTGTTGCAGTTGGGCCCTCTTCACCTGTAACTGGTCTCTCTCAATAGTGAGAGCTTGAATCTATGCCTAAGCCTATGCATCTAGCTGTATATGTGGAGGAGGTGGTGGTGCCCCCGGAACCTATACATCATGATCGTCCTACCACCCTAGCACCTGTGCCTGATCTAGCTGCTGCTAGTGCCCATCACCTGGCACCTGATCCTTATCCTGCTCCTATTCCTGGCCTCTACCTTGACCACCATCCCTGCCTCCATCTTGTCCTCGGGCTTTGCCTCTGCCTATACCTCTGCCTCTACCTTCAGGGTATACCCCTGCTAAATCTATCAGGCATGTAGGTGGCTTGAACCACACATCATACGCTGGGGTAGTCCCCGCATCCGGAAGGCCCTGATCATCTTCCCATAGTTTTGGGATGAGCTATCTAAAATTATTAATCGCCATAACAGGATTAATAGGGGCTCCCCACTATACCTCTCTCTGAGCTCTGGAAAAAATAGTAGTATAATCATCTGTAGGCACATCCTATACCTCCCCAAACTATCGAGCAACGTGGTATAGGAGGTATCACTCTATGATAGTGTGCTCTTTTCCCTACAGGTAGTGATTCTATCATGCAAAATTCAACTGATGCTAATCATCATACCACTATGGATGTTGTAGCCATGACGTCCATTTGAACACCATCATGTCATCAATGACACGATGCCAAAATGGAAAGCTTGTGGGGACCATGTGTTGCAATGTTATTAGCACCCTATACCAGAAAATGATGGACTCATCCTCATGGATATCTATGAGAATGACCAATGGCCTCAACGCTACGATGTGCTCATATGCCCATATGTGAAGCAAAGTCATCCCTACTTTGATGCTCTTGCCCTCTTGATAGATAGCCTTGTGCATATCATGGTACAAGGAGGCAAGGAGAACTAAACCCCAAGCATACATAACATCTCTTTGAATCATACCCTCCCATGCCAAGCCCCATCTAGGACAAAAACCTCTACCCCATTGGTCTGGAGCAATGACGCCATAAATCAAAGCTGCAATGAACAATCTGAATGTGTCCACCCGACCATGGTAAAAATTTAGATCAATCTGGGAGTCAAAACAACCAACTGTCTGTGTAGAAGGGAGAGACATACACCTCTCCCAGCATCTAGATCATATATCACACACTCACCATGAATGGGCAATTGCAAAATGTGTCACATGTCCTCAAGTGTAATAGTGGCCTTGCCGATGGGCAAGTGAAAAGAAGAGGTCTCACTATGCCACCTCTTGACCAACGTCATCCTCATGGCAAGATAAGTCTTGACCTCGGATAAGAAAGCGACGAAGCCTAACCCTAGTCTCCCCAGCCGCTCCACCTCCAAGTCATCAAAATCTCTTGTAATTGCTAAAAGGTCAGACTGATGCTCTTGTGACTTCAATGGTGAAGGATCCTCCTACACGCATCACGCACACATCGTCAATTTTCCAAAAAAGTTGAAAAATTGATCAAAATTTGAGACTTTGCATCCAAAACATCAAACACGTCGCTGAAATCAATAGCGTTGTTAATTTTTGGGTGTGTCGCTACATCAAAATCATGGTGCATCACCATTTGTTACATGTGTCGCCCACCACTTTCCAGCGATGTTGAACTTAAAAAACCCATGCATCGCTATATTGCCCTTGTGACCCTCAAATTGATTGTGTTGCTAAACCAAAAAATTGGGGTGCGCTGCTAAACGGAGGGTGTATCGCTATTAAATAAATAGCGACACTTCTGACACTTCAAAAGCATCGCTATACAATGACACACCTAGAGACCTAACTTTGACCCTCTATTAAATGCACCTAAAAGTGAAAATCGAGGAAAGTTTTGAATCACATACCTAGGGTCCTGCATTTGCACACCACTGGTACTCTCGAACTTGATCCAAAAGATGAAGAGGTAGCACTCGTTGTGCCATTTCGTCAAGGTATCAGAGCTCAAAATGCAAGAATCTGCAAGGTGTGAATGCACAAATGAATTGAAAGTGACCCTTCATCACCTATTTAAGCCTAAAAATTAGGATTTTTTTCCCTAATTTGACCATGTAGCTAGGGTTTCTTTCATCAATTTCACCAAACTTGCCAAACTGAAGCTTATTTTGCACTATTTTTTTGCATTTTTGGCATGTTTTTTTGCATCCTGAAGCCTTTTCAGACCCTTGGAGCAGCATTTCACCTTTGTCGAGAAATCAACCCAAAATTCAAAAAAATTGCCTAATTTCTTGAGGGGGTAGGGAACTAGCTTATTCCTTCTATTGGGGCAGTAGTGGGGCACCTAAAATCAATTTTTTTTAATTTGAAACAATAGTTTTTAAATCTAAAAAGCAGCAGTCTTTGAACCAACATAGCAGGTACCTCGCTTCAAAAAGGGGAAAAATGTAGACACTTAAAAATGTCTTGAATAATATCATGCACTTGAATCAGGTATACTAACATCATTTCCTCCTAAAATCCATCCTCTTTTCACTTAACTAATTAATGTTTCCTAGCTATTTAATTAATTACATCATATTCACCTATTAACCTAATTAATCTAATCGGGTTAATTTACCCCCTTTCATGCTAACATTTCATCTTATTAAATTAAATACATCAAGTTATTTAGTTTAAATCCCTAAGTCCTCTTATTTAATTAAATAACCCTAAGTTATTTAATCAAATGTCATATCATATCTCCCCTTTTCACTAAATCATTTATTTAATGAATATCATGTAATTCTTATAAAATTACATAATTAACATTGTTTAATTATCTAATTACTAATCCTCCCACTTGCAAGGGAATATTCCTCCTTTGTATATTCCTCAAAAAGGAATATTCCCATTTATTTAATGAATATCATGTAATTCTTATAAAATTACATAATTAACATTGTTTAATTATCTAATTACTAATCCTCCCACCTGCAAGAGAATATTCCAATGGAATATTCCTTCCCCTTTTGTACATTAAAACTTTTTTTGAATTTACTAAATATTTATTTCCCCCACCCATGAGAATATCCTAAGAATATTCTCTTTCTTCACTCATTTGAAAAAAGGTGTAGACACTAAAAAATGTCCTAATCAATGTCATATACTCGAATCGGATTTATTAACATAATTTCCTCTTTATCTATCCTCTTTTCGCTTAATTGATTCAATTAGCCTAGCTAATTAATTAATTACATCATTTTCGTCTATTTGGCCTAATTAATTAAATTGGGTTAATTCATCTCTTTTTGCACTAACACTTCATCTTATTAAATTAAATACATCAAAATATTTAATTTAATCCCCTAAGTCATCTTATTTAATTAAATAACCCTATCTTATTTAATTAAATATCATTTCATTCCTTCCCCTATTTATTAAATCATTTAATTTAATAAATATCTCTTAATTCCTCTAATCCCCTAATTGCATAAATTAAACCTTGTTTAATTAGTAATTAAACTAATTATTCCTCTAATCAAAGGGAATATTCCCATGGAATGTTCTTTATCCTTTTTGCACAATTAAAACTTTGTTTTAATTTGTAAATTAACTTTTTTTCCTCACTCCAAATGGAATATTCCCTCTCCTCCAATCAACTCACTTAGCTTCAAAAGTAAGTTAACCCTTTAACCTTCTAAGCAAGTTACCTTTGACTTGTGTGAACAGGTCAAAAGTGTGTTTGTGAGAGGTAAGTGTGAGCCTTTGATTAACTTTCATCTTACATTCTCATCCATTGATGAGAATCCATAATCAATGCCTCTCATCCTCTTCACCTTGAACTGTTGATTAAGTTTTTTGATCTCAACCATCCATTCCTCATTTGCTCTCTTATAAATAGATCACTATTTGGAGACAAATGGATCCATCTTTTATTGCAAACGTATGTTGTTAAATTTTCTCACATTCATACTCTCAATTTGCACACATTTAGCTTATTTTTAGTTTTTTTTAGTTGCATAATAGCTTAGAGCTTTCATTAATGGCTTCCATGCATCCATCCTAGTTTGTAAATAAATTAGGGTTTTCATCTTTTAGCTCATTTTTAGCTTAGATTAGCTTAGCAATGGCATAATTAGATCATTTGTAGCATAAAATCATGGTAACTTAGCTGGCATCATGTTCATTTTGTGCATAATTTAGGTTTTTCATACACCAAACACCATGGTTTCATCGATTCTCTTCCATAGAATCGACTGAAACAAGCTCACTATCATGAGATTGGGAAAGGGTAATTGGTCTACATCAATGCGACACCAATTCCACAACAAAATAAATTTCAATAGATTAAAGTAGATGTTTTCTTTAAAGCTTTCATAAATTTACCATGTTAGGTCTTTTGATAAAATGTTTACTTTCAATTTTGATTGACTGATCTTGATGAGATTCGAGTATTGGTGACTTTGTTATGCTTTGATTCATCATGGATCAAGTGTAATTCGGCCCATAACTGGTATTTCGCATCGACATTATGGCGCTAGATGGAGGGAAAACTAATCGATTAACCATATTTTAGCTCGAAATTCATGTTTTGTTGTTTTGTTGTTTTGCAAGTTGCAGTGACGTTCAAAACACAAACAATGATGTTATTTCAATAACATCGCCATATAGCGATGCCTAAGCAATTTGATACAGTGATGCATATTTAATTGGGTGACGCATATTTAAATTGGAAGTATTATGGATCAAAAACAATGACACTCATCTTCACCAAACTAACTCTTTTAAAGTTCAAATCGTGATGCACTCATTTACAACAATGCCCATCAAAACAACGACGTAATTGTGCTCACTGGTCCTTCTGTAGAGCGATGCTCAAATTCACTAGAGTGACGCCCAAAGTTCAAATCGCAACACCATCATGTGTAGCGACGCTCTACCAGGGTGAGAAACTTCACGCTTGTTTTTTGACATGTGATTTAATTTTTTTTGATTACTTGATCACTAATCGATGTATGACTATGTTTTCATTGTTAGACTAACAGGGTTTTGCAGGCTTTAAGGCATGGAGCGAAACTGAATACCTTCTCTTCTATCTAAAAATTTTATAATTGTAACTAGCATTCAATGCTTTGGGGAAATTATAACCCATTTCATGTTTTTTTGCTTTTAGTTTTAGGCAACACACTAGTTTTCCATTAGGTTTAAAATGAACATTTAAAGTTGGATAAAATGAACCCTCACATCACATCTTTCAATTGGGCTTAGAATTAAACAAGGAAAATTCATCTTTCAATTGGTGCTCTAAAAAAGAACTCATCATTGCTTTGAGGCTTAAAATGAACTTGTGCTTTAATTGTCTTGTAATTTTCTTTGCAATTTGTGTCATGAGAATATGTATGCACTTCTCTCATAGCTCACGGTGATCTTGATATTCAAAAGCATTTTAGTGACATTGGTTGTCTAAAAAATTACCTCCATCTTTCAATTTAGGTTTAAAATTGAGCAGCCATGCTAGCGTGAGAAAAGGCATAGCGTGTATTCTCTCTTTATGCATGCAAACAAAGATGATCAAACTACGGATGTACTTACTCGTTATTGTTCACCTTTAGAGTGCCTGCCTTGGTGGGAAAAAGTACTCACCCCAAGGGAATGACCCAAGCGATAATGAGCATAAGCCAAGCTCTTCTGAACCATTATATAAATTTGTGGTTGCAAGGAAAGTTTGCAATCAACAGGTGTGATGCATGATAGCTCTCCCCCCAATATCTTTATGATGCATAAATCCCTTGTTCTAAGGGTTGGGAGACCTCTTGAGGGAGTTTATCATAGTTTCCTCTAAACCGGATGCCCTTATTATGAACCCTTGTGTAGAAGCCAATAATCCCTAATATTTGTTGATGTCAGGAGGTCAGACCTCTAAAGTCGTCCCACATATTTGCAGTTCTTAGTAGAGATGAAATTTTTTTCATGGGAGATTCATGAGAACTTGAAGCTTGGATAACCCATAGAAGTGAGTACCATGGAGGGGAGCTAGTGTGATCAAGCTTCTAATCATCCACTCTGAATAAGTATAGTTGGAGAAATCCAAGTGGGAATACAACAAATATAGCCATTTCTAGCCTAGGGTTGTAATGCTTGTGAGTCAGTTTAAACACTTTATTTGATTTTAAAACGATCCAAAAACAAACATTCACTATCCAAAATTTCAAACACTTTGGCCTAAATATGGACTTCTTGAGTTAGCCTTGATATTACTGCTTGTCCTAAGGATTTATCCTTAGTGATTTCTAAATATCTTGACATTAATCTCAAACCCATATTTACCAAAGACAACATAGGCAATTGTGGCTTTAATCTCATGATTTTCACGAAATGGACATTGTGAAAGTTATGAGTTTTTGACATAAACATCTAGTTTGAAAACATAATCAAAAGACAAGTGTTTGTGATAAAATCAATTCACTTAAGCAAAGATAAATTGACAAATGAACCCCACATGACTATTTGGAGACCAATTGCTCCTATTGAACAACCTGATATTCTAGGTGCTATAATCCAGCCAAACTTTGATCTCATCAATGGTGAACAAATAGATCTCATTACCAATTTGAGAAGCTTCACTTTTGAAAACAAAGAAACAAACTCACAGTGGAGAAATGCAGCAAACATTTTAGACAAAGAAGAGGAACATGTTGATATTGAGGTTGGAAGGCCCCTATTACCACCACCCGCGTGGCAATAAATATCTCCTTTTCTTCCATAGACTTAAACTGTTCCCACATGATCTCATGAAAAATCAAGATTCTTAGGCCAAAGTCTACAGGTCCTCATTTTAGACTTAGGCATCTCACTCCAAAAGCTCTTAAGAAACACCTTCGAGCAGTTCACAAAAATAGAAACAAGTTGGTAGCAAACTTTTATAGACTCGCTTCAAGGTATAGTCCATAATTGTTTGCATTCTTTTGGAGTCAAAATCCTGGTCTCTTTCATGATACTCAACATCTTTAAATGATTCACCAAAAATTCAAACTCTGTAGAAGAAACTCTCCAACCTGCAATTTCAAACATAAGAATCATAAAATAGAGTATGGTCAAAAGTGGGCTTCATTTTTTTACTGCAATCGTTACACTTTGTTGAGAAAATTTTATGCCCGAGCTAGAAGAGCTAAAACAAGTTTGAACATTCCCCTCATCCCTCTCGTTTTCTAGAAATTGAACATTTTAGGGTTCTAGCTTCATCTTCACTATCTTGATCTTATCAAAACAAAATCTCACTTTACCAAATGATCTCATGCAAAGTAAAGATCCCCAAATGAAAGTCAACGAGTCATCACCATAAACTTAGATATTGTAGTGCAAAAGCAATCAACAACCGCATTGAGGCACTCTATCTAAATAGAAACAAATTGTTGATAAACTTTTATGAACACACTATAAGAAGAAATCCCGACCTATACACATTCTTCATGAGCCAAAACATTCAACTTTTTGAAGATCAATAAGTTTTCTAAAATCATTGAGACTTTTAGGAATTGAACATTTTAGAGGTCTAGCATCATTCTCACTACCATGGTTTCATCAAAAAAGAGAGGTTCACTTTAGATCAACATTGGGTCCAACATTTCATTCACCCCTTCATCACATTTCATCTTTCACCTCATCTATCTTTGCAAAATTTCAAATACACCAACACTTTGGGACTTAAAACATCAAAACAACTTGCTACCTTAGCTACTTTGTATGTGAAATGTATCCTTTTCCATGCACTTAGTTGAGATAGTTATCACCTTTTAACTAGTTTATCTTGAAGGTCACAAGTCTACCCTAAATATTTTTAAGTTCATTAGCAGCCTTTATCCCAACATCACAACATCAAACTTAAGTCCAAAGTGTTGTCCCAAAACGCTTACAAAGATCACTTCCCACATCACCCATCTTTTCATCGCACATTGTCATCATTGCTCCCAAAATACTTAGAGTGTCCCTTTTACCTAGGTTTGAGTCAACTAGAGAGTTCAAACATTACAAAACTCAACACAACTCTCCCATAGCTGACACCAAATTTATGGTAAAAAGAGAATCATGGAAAAATAAAAAGTTGCATTTACCTCAAGTGATCCAAATCCTTTAGAGTTTGATCCAAGAAGTCATGTTACACCATCGCAACAACCATCATCTCCTTCAGGACCATATGAAATCGAAGATGTCACCAACAACCCATTTGAGCTCACTAGGGAAGAAATTTTAGAACATCAACTTTTTGAAAGTGTAGCTCCTATCTCCCCAATGTCTGTAGCACAAAGTTTCACACATGATTTCACAACTCCATCACAAGGGCTAAATCAAACTTACATACCTAGTCTTGCAACTAGCCTTGCTAAAGATTTTGGTCATGCCTTACCATTCAAAACTAATATACTTGTGGGTACTCTTGAAACTAATCCTCCACCTCCCACCTCCATTTGGACACCTACCTTCAATGCTCCTCCCATTCCTAAAGATCCTAAACAGTTACACACTCCACTTGAACTTCACTATTCTACCACCACTTCTACATTTTAGGGAAACCCTTCTTCATCCACACCCATGAGTACCACAAGTATACCTACCATCCCGCAGAGCGGTATAGACCAAAAATCTCAAAGCAACACACAAGGGTATACCATATCACAAAATCAACCCTCAATGCAACAAGGGACATCTTTATCCATCCATCCAGTGGGTTCCTCCATTCCATCTACCATTACCACATCATCTCCTATCAATCCATCTCAAAGCAATCCCTTGGTTACAAGTTCTATCAATCCTGGGATTACCTTGAACATAAATCCTTTGTTTACATCTTTTACACAAGGCAATCCTCCAAACATAAGACAAGGGAATCTTTTCAATCAATGGACTCAAGTTCCTAGTGTGTCATTTCCTTTGCAAAATTTAATGAAATCATCCTTTCCAATAGCTACCTTTTCTATACCAAATCAATTAGGGCCTCAAACATATATTCCCCCCCTCAATCCACTATCTTACAAGGAATGTTAAACCAAGGGAATCCTCCACCTTTCACTACCAATCTACTAAACACTCAAAACATCAATGTCCCTAATCTTTCACACATATCTCAACAACCACCCAATCCCACATTGCAAGCACATGCCCTAGCTCTAAAACAAGCACAAAAAACTTACCAACAAGCCATACAACAACAACAAGCACAAAAAGTAGCCTTAGTATCTCAAAAAGTAGCCTTAGCAACTCAACAAGCAACCTTAGCACAACAACAACATCAAGCTCAACAAGCAGCCTTAGCATAATAGCAATAGCAACAACAGCAAGCAACCATTTCCAAACAAGCTCAACAAGCAGCTTTAGCAACACAACAAGCCCTAGTGGTGCAACAACAACAATAAGCTCAACAACAAGCCTTACTAGCTCAACAGTACGCCCAACAACAACAACAAGGATCTTATTTTCCTCACACAAACATCATCAATCCAAACACATCAAGAACATATTCATCACTTTCACATAATCTCACACCTTCATACACCCCATATAACTCATCTCTCATCCCATCATATGTTCCTCCACCCAATCTACAAGACAATCTCGCATCACAATTAAAAGAACTCTCACAAGAAATGCAGGACCTTCGCATGGGCAAGACAAAGAAACTTCATACATAGAACTTGTGTCCTTGCCTATTTAATTGAAACATAGCAATGGTACCATTCCCTCTTGGTTTTGAAATCCCCAAATTTGATAAATACAGAGGGAGAGGAAGTCTTGTGGACCATATCAAAGAATTCAACGTCATGTGCATGGAAGTGGATTACAATGATTCATATCTAATGCGCCTCTTCCCTCAGAGTTTAACAGGTATTGCTATGGATTAGTTCTCTCATTTTCCTCCTGGTATCAAAAATTTTCAAGAAATCACTGAAAAATTCATTGATCACTTCTCCTTCAATCTTGACATGGACATTAGTCTAGAAGAATTGTATACTCTCAAACAAAATCCAAGGGAAACCTTCATAAATTTCTTACAACGATAGAGACAAGGAGCTAGTAAAAGCAAGTGACCTCTTCCTGATGAACAACAAGTGGGAATAATCATAGCCAACCTTGATCTAAATCTATCATTCCACTTGAAAATGCAATGCATCAAATCCTATGACAAGCTTGTTCCAAGAGCCCTTAACATTGAAAGAGCCCTAATCTCACAAGGAAACACTCAAGCTTACAAAGATAACCGTCCTTCAACTAGTTCAAATGAAAAACCGTGTGTATGGGCTAAGAACAAAAATGTAACAAATGACGGTGTAGTAGATGCTAAGGTCATACTAAGTGCTCCTATACCCAAAAATAATCAAGTTGCTAACATCCAACCAACTATGCACGAAATGGTACCATCTCAGAACAATCAAATCAATAACACTAACATGCAACCAAGGAAAACTAGTAACAGGAACAACTATCCCAAATGCAAGTACACAATTATCAAAACCCACCAAGACAATCATGAAGAAACTAGTAGAGTCAAATTTGATAACACTTCCTAACTTTGAACACTACCAAGAACCCCAAGAAAATCCATCCTTGTACAATGAGTGTGATCTCTGTGACTTTCATAAAATCAAAGGACATAAAACAACAAATTGCATGAAACTCAAGAATATTATCCAAGATCTCATAGAGAATGATACCATATCTATTGAAGTACCAGCCGGAAACCAAGATATGAAGATATAAAAGACCCCTATGCCTGATCATAATAAAGCTAACAATAATGGAAAAGCTAAGGATTACACCAATGTTCAACATACTTATTCTGATGTATTTGCTTCCTATGATAGTGTTATCATTGTTGTCACCATCAAAGGAGCTAGTACGAAATGTGGAGTCACCACATGACGTGGAAAAATGATCATTCAAGGAGTTGTCCCAGCTCAATCTAGGACACAACCTACTTTGCCTACATCTAATCCTAGCAAGTACAATCTTGTAGATCAGCTTAAACAAACCCTCGCTCAAATATCAATTTTGGAACTCCTAAAACTATCTCTTGCACATAAGGAAATACTCGAAAAATACTTGTCTGAGTCATCCATTTCGAAGAACATTGATATTGATCAATTTCAAGCTATGGTAGGGAACATCACCAGCCATCTTCTCACCTTCGCCAAACAATATTTACCATTGCAACCATCCCATAACCAAGCTTTAAACCTTGAGGTCGTCATTCATAAAAACAAGGTCAAAAGAGTCTTGGTAGGTGGAGGAGTTGGTCTAAACATTTGTACCTTGCAGTTGATCAAGCATCTTGGCTATTCAGAAGATACTATTGAGAAGACAAAGAGTACCACCATCAGAGCATATGATGACCAAGAACGGGTATCACAAGGAATCATAGCACTTACAATCCAAGTTGGGCCTCTTATTACAAAAAACTACATGCCAAGTACTTGATCTTGATCTTCCCTATAATATTCTACTTGGTCGACCTTGGATCCATGCTTTGAAAGTTGTAGCCTCAACCTATCATCAGTGTGTGAAGTTTCCTTTTGAGGGCAGAGAAATCACTATCCATGGAGATCCTGAACCTTTATATTACTGCAAGAGCCTTGAGGCCAAGTTTTATAAGATCCCACAAATACCCAAAAATGATGAAGGACCTACACCAACAAGCTCATTTATTGAACCATCATCTTTAGCCTCTACCTCAACATCACATGTACCAATTGTGAAAAGTATACTCGATCTCAAAGCAGTAATCCAAGATGACAATTGTGGAAGCTACAAATTATTGAAAGACACCTTTGTCTTAGGAGAGTTACCTATTTCTCCTCAAACTCATGGGAAACCAACATCTAGCACCAAAGAACCAGAAATAATCAAGATGGCAACTACTACCTTCACCAAATGGGGAGATTTGAATCAAGAAGACGTCCATGAGCAAGATATCTCTAAACTCCTCTATCAAGATGAATGACCTATTCCTGGTCTTCCCATGGAAGATGACAACAAAGGTCTACAGCTAATGCAGAGCATGGGATATAACAAGAGTGAGAAGCTAGGATAGAATGACAATGGTTTACTAGAACCCATCGTCCATGAGAAATGAATAAAGAATCTTGGCTTAGGTTGTACTACTAGCAAGGTCACACTTATTGGCAAAGGTATTGTTGCTAAATGAGTTGAGGCTTGCTATTGGTCACCTACATTGTGTGATACTACCTTATATGACTTTCCTCTTGATGTTGTTGACCTATTTGAGAATAACACCCTCTTCATGATATCCATAGCATCCCTTGTCTCAAACAACCAACCAACTAAAATACACTTGGTATACCCGCAACTCATTGACATGGACCAACAAGGACCACCGGTTATAGATTTATTCAAAAATGATGAAGCAATCTCAAAATTCATGGGACTCCAAGACAACTTATCATGGTAAGATCACAAAGTAGGCTTTGACATAGAGCTCGATATAGGGGAATACTATGGGGAGACAATTGAATCCTTCAATCACAAATAAATGAAATGCAATTAACTTGCAAATCCTTGAGTGAAAACCACCTAGTGGAACTCTCTGATCCCAAAATAGTAAAAAAAAAGGACACATCTAATGGTGAAAACCTCCTTGAGGTACCCAACAATGAGGGATTCAATCTCCCCCTTAGTGCAATGCATCCAAAGAATTCAGCAGTACTAGCAGAAAAGGCTACACCAGTCAATGTGGGAACAAAGGAAGAACCTAAGATCACCTTCTATGTTGAATCCTTGTTAGATGAAGAATAGAGGAACCTTGCAGCATTCCTTAAAGAAAGAAGAGCTAACTTTGCATGGTCATACATAGATATGCCACCTTGGTCCAGAAGTGGTTGTACATCACTTAGCAGTTTATCCCGATGCCAAACTAGTCAAGCAAAAATTAAGGAAGATGTACCCTCATATAACACTCTTGGTTAAACTGGAACTACAAAAGCTTCTTGACATTGGATTCATCTGACTGATAGATTATCCTGAGTGGATTCCAAACTTGGTACCAGTCTCAAAACCCACTGGGGGCATCAGAATATGCACTAATTTTAGAGATTTAAACAAGGCATGTCTGAAGGATGATTTTCCTCTTCCAAACATTGATCTCATCATGGATTTAACAGCTAGGCATGAAATGTTTTCACTCATGGATGTATTTTTGGGCTACAATCAAATCATAATCGCCAAAGAGGATCAACATAAAATTTCCTTTACTTGTCCATGGGGAACCTACTACTGGAATGTGATGCCATTTGGGTTGAAGAATGTAGGAGCTACCTATCAAAGAGAAATGACCCTCATCTTTCATGACATGATCCACAAAATAGTTGAAGATTATGTGGATGATATTTTGGAAAAATCAAAGAAGAGAAGTGAGCACATACAAGTCTCAGGACCTATCTTTAACAAACTTGAAGAATACAAGGTATGACTAAATCCAAAAAAGTGTGTGTTTGGGGTCACATCAGAGAAACTTATTGGCTTCATCATTTCACAAAGAGGGATAGAAATTGATCTAGCAAAGATAAAAGCCATCCTAGACATGGAACCGCCACAAACATTGAAGCAGATGAGAGGATTACAAGGAAGGTTGCAATCCATCAAAAGGTTCATAGCTCAGCTATCGAATAAGACTCACCCCTTTTTGCATCTTCTCCATAAAGGGATAGCTTACAAGTGGGATGACAAATATGATAAATCTTTCCAGCAAATCAAGGATTATCTACTAACACCTCCAGTGCTCATGTTGTTGATACCAAAAAATCCACTAATCCTATACATCTCAGCAACACCAGTAGCACTAGGAGCTCTTTTAGCACAACATGATGAAAATGGAAAAGAAAGAGCCATATACTACATCAGTAGAACCTTGGTAGCCTATGAGATGAACTATTCAGCCATTGAAAAATCATGCCTAACAGTAGTGTTCACTTCACAAAAGTTTAGGCATTACATGTCACACCAAATAAAACTCATCGCAAAAATTAATCCATGAAAATATATGTTATCCAAAGTGGCTCTCACGAGATGAATGGCTAAATGGGTAATGATCTTAACAGAGTTTTACATAGAGTATGTAGAGCGCAAGGCAATCAAAGGATAAGTGATCATAGACCAGCTAGCAAAAGCACCTATCTATGATGAGAACCCTTTAATATCTGGGTTCCCTAATGAATCAGTGTTCCTTATCAATCTCACAGCTCTGTGGAAGATGTACTTTGATGGATCATTCACCTAACATGGATCAAGAGTCAGCATTCTTTTCATCATCCCCCAAGGTGATTGCATCCCAAAGTCTTACAGACTATCATTCCCATGTACCAATAACATTGTTGAGTATGAAGCCTTGATCACATGTCTCAGGATAGTAGTTCAATGGTAGATACAAGAGATGAAATTCTATGGAGACTCACAGCTAGTTATCAACCAAGTCGATGATGATTATCAAACCAAAGATGACAAGCTTACTCCTTACAAGAATATGGTGGAGAATATCAAAGATATTTTTATAGACATAACTTTTGAGTAGATTCCTTGCATGAACAATAGAGCAGCAGATGCCATGGCAACAATCGGATCACTATTAGACATGTCGAACAACATTCTTCAATGTGAATTCTTGGTAGAACAACTTCTTGTACCAACTTTCAAAATCATTGAATTTGAATTTGCATGTGTCATTGTTGGTCCTGGATCCCCTTGGTATCATGATATTTTTACTTACCTTAACAGAGTAACCCTTCCATCAAACATCACCTTGAACCTTAAAAAGGCATCCCGATTCGTGATCCTAGGTGATAACCTTTACCATTGAAGCATCGAAGGGACATTGCTATGATGTCTTAACCAAGAGGAAGCCTTAACTACATTAATAGAAGTACATAATGGCATATGTGGGTCTCATTCTAGTGGTATGACATTAGCTAAGAAACTATTGAGGATGGGGTACTATTGGCCAACCATGGAAAAGGAAGCTCATCAGTATGTGTGGAAATGCATCCAGTGTCAACAACATGGGGATCTAATTCATGCTCCAACTCAATAATTGCAACCAATGATTACACCATGGCCCTTTTCACAATGGGAACTTGACTTCATAGGAAAAATTACTCCAACCTCATCCAACGACCATTAGTTCATCATAACCACTATTGAGTATTTTACTAAGTGGATCAAAGCCATTCCTATGACCTACATAAAAAGGAAGCAGATAGTCGAGTTTATCCTAAATTACCTAATTTTCCATTATGATGTACCACAAACCCTTATCTCAAACAATGGAACACCATTCAAGAATTAGGATGTGAAAGAGTTGTGCCAAAGATTCAATAGCCAACATCGATTCTCTACACCATAGTATCCCCAAGGCAATGGCCAAGTAGAAGTAATGAACAAAACTATCCTAAAAATCCTAAAGAAAATAGTTAATAATTTGGTCATGACTGGCATCTACAGCTAAATCCCGCTCTTTGGGCTTATCGAACTAGTATCCACACACCTACAGGAGCAACCCCTTTCTCGCTGGTCTATGGATCAGAAGCCATCCTGCCTATTGAGATTGAGCTCCCATCATTGCGAGTGTCACTAAAGAATCTGATAACTGAGGAAGAGTACAGAGTGTCTTGACTGAATGAGCTAGAATTCTTGGATGAACGTCATCTTGATGCCCTCAATAACTTGCAAGTGTATACAAATTGACTAAAATAGAGCTATAACAAGAGAATCAAATGTCGGTCATTCCAGGTAGGTGATCTCATCTTAAAGCAAAATCAAAAGAACCTTCCAGATCAAGACAACAAAGGAAATCTTGAGCCTAACTAGTTGGGTCCCTTTGTCATCATAGCAAGCTATGGATCAGGAGCATACCAACTATCAACCCCTAAAGGTGAACCCTTGCAGGAGCCAATCAACAACTTGCATCTAAAAAAAATTATGCTTAGACATGAAGGGTGTAAATCAAAAAATACAAAAAAATCAAAAAATGATCAAAATCCAAAAAAAAGTAAGAAAAAGGATTGAAAAAGAAAAGAAAAGAACCATCCTTTAGTGAAAACCACTTCAATGGCGCTTTGGGCAAGTACCTTGGTGAAAACCTGGCAAACAAGGGCCTCACATAAATAAGGTATCTCCATCTATTCTTTGGCTCTTTTGATTTATCATTCTTTGCATCGCCATTCATCCCCCATCTGTATCCTTATCATGACTTGTCACTGTAAGGTATCATGAACTTTGTAGCACTACTTGGCATATTATCAAGGTCATTTTGTCCTGCCTTTATCAAAGTAGGCTAACATATCACACTGGGGGCATTTCGTTATGCGTCGCAATTGGGTTCTTGTATATCTTGAGTTCATGGGACATCTCATTAGAAAATGCCAAAAATATTCATAAAATCTTATTAGAAAACACCAAAAACATTCATAAAATATTATCCAAAAAATCCAAAAACATTTACAACATCCTGTATAGCGAAAATCCAAAAACATTCAAAAAATTATAAAGGTAAAATCCAAAACATTCGAAAAACATCAAAATCCCTAAAAAGGTCAAACATCAAAAATTAAAAAAAAAATCCTCTCTTGTTGAACTACGTTGTCTCTGAGCTTGAACATAGGCAAGGCCATCACTGATGTTCCCCGAGACACCCTAGGTCAATCCTTTAGTAGTCCATTGTAATTAGCTATCGTCTCTCATCTATTCATATCTTTGTCTTGTAAATGGGTTGAGTTAGTCGAACTACATGGTCTCTGCATGTATAACGTAGGCAATGCTAATCTTTGATCAGCCCTTGAGGCCCCTAAGATAGGTCTTTAGGTTAGGTTCTTGGTCGAAACTCAAAAATTTAGAAAACCCCTAAACATTTGGAAAACTTAGAAAATCCAAAAACATCCAAATATCTTAGAAAATTCCAAAACATCTCAAAAATCCCAAAAACATCCAAATATTCAAAAAATCCAAAAACATCAAAACATCTCAAAAATCCCAAAAGCATCCAAATATTTTGAAAACACAAAAAATGTTTGAAAATTGAAAATCCAAAAATATTAGAAAACGTTCAAAAGACCTAAAAAGCCTCAAAATATTCAAAAAACCCTAAATAGCCTCAAAAATTTGAAAAAATCCTAAATATCCATATAAATTTTAAAAAGACCAAAAACAGCCTCAAAACATTCAAATATTCTAGGAAAATCCAAACCCATCCGTCCCATCTCGCTTTCACCCGCAATAAACTTTCATCCATAATAAAATGATCATCACCTTCACCCTTTGGCGAAACAAGTAGAAAACAAACATAGCAAGTCATAAAGTGCAAACCCAAAAGTCAAAATCGAGAGTCTAAATCATAGGTAAATGTGTCAGTGAATTTTATAGCAATAGCTCATCTTAGCATCATCATCCCAACATCAAACAAACCTCTGATCAACATTTCTGAGGATGTATCCTTCCTGCGATGGACATCAGTATCAGATATCACCTAAGCTAAACTTAAACTAGGCAAGAGCTATAGATAACACTGACTGTTTGTCTTTCATCTTTTCTTGTGATTTATCTTAATGACCCATTCCGAGGACCTCTCAATGATGTCTAAAAAAAATGATTTAGAGAGAAAGGAATGGGGCATCGATCATTATCTTTCGTTTGTTGTGCTTGTACATACTCTTGTAAAATAATCCTGGCACATACTTGCTTAGTTGTGTGTAGGAAGGTCGTTTGGAGTATATTGTTGACTATTACGTATGCTTTGGTCTAATATGTTATAAACTTCTAACTTGCATTCCAATGATGTTTTCATATATCAAGATGTGAACAAGAACTATCCTATCTGCTTGTCGAGTCAAAGTTCATTACACTAGATACAACATCATCCTGGTTATCAATAACTTGATGCATCGTATCTATGTGTTATATCAAACAATAAGGAATGACGAAAAAATCCCAATCCCAAACTATGAGCATCCCATCCTACATTTCATCTTGCATTCTTTTGCATTGTCTCATCACCATCTCTAATAAAGTCTCAATGGATCAAGGACTTGTTAGATCTTTTGAAGCAATCATCATCAACAATGGTTATTCATTCTTTATTCTTCTATATTTTCTTCGTGCTAACCTGTTATCATGACACACCAAAAACATCATCAATGCATTCATCCCACATCCACAAACCATCAGCATACACATCTCATAATCATAGCATCCATCAGCATAATCACATATCTCATAATCATTTGCATATCACATCATACATTTTGCATAATCATTTGAGTTATGAAGAATAATATAGATTTGTTATTCTAAGCATCTTAAATCGTTGCACATCATAAACATTTGTATTCATCCATCCATATGCATCATCATCATAAACATGCATAGAAATATACTAAAAGAAATGCATCCACATCATTTACATCCATAACATCTGCATATCATAATCATTCACCCATATCATATCGTGAAAAGATAATGAAAAAGAATCATATCATTGCATCAATCCATATCATATCATTGCATATCACATACGCATAAAAGTAAATGCATCCATACATGATCATATATATAAGCATTCATACATCAGCCATACATGAAATAAAGTGAACACATCATAGCATGAATCATTTGTATCTGTATCATATATATATATATATATATATCAAAAAAATATGTCATGGTACAAAATTTGGATCAATGCATGTACATCAATAATAAGTACAATATCCACGAGGCTATCAAAAAGGAGCCCATGAATGTATATCAATATAAAGAATGGGGCAAGATCAAAAAGAGTCTATACATCAGAAGGCTAGCCCTGGTGGTTGCTACCCTCTTCAACCTACCGCTCAGGCTGATCCTTTGCTCGGGGGCGTGCATCGCTCTGTTGTGAAAAATCAGGCTATCTCAATGTCGTAGGAACATCTCTATGATAATGCAGTCTACAATACATAGCCTTTGTAACAAACTCTCTATATAATTTGGCTGAAACTGTCTGACCATGGGTGGATGTCATAAGGCTCTCAATCTACTGGCATCGAACCACCTCCTGGTCCCTCTCCCCTATGACTACCTGAACTCTTTGCAGAGTCGTATCCCTCTTGGCTATCACAACAACCACCTGCTGTCAAGCCTGGTCTTGCTCAGTAGTCACAACCAAAATCTACTGGTGGGCTTGATCTCGCTCACCCGTCAAAGCCTGCACCTACTGTTGTAGTTGATGTATCTACGCATCTCTGGCATCCAACGGTGGTGGTGGTGGTGGCATTAGCTACTGCTATACCACTATAGGATATTGTGGAGGCTATTGTCCTACTAGAGGATCCCCCAGAACCTGTCCATCCTGGCCATCCTAGTCTCCTTGTCCTCTGCCCCTGACCCCTCTACTTTGTGGCCTCCCTCTAGGAGGAGCACGTACAAGATCTATAAGTAGTCGTGGTGGGATGAACCATGCATCATAAGCCAGAGTAGTTTGAGCAATGGGCTAACCCTGATTGTATGCCCAAGGTTGGGCAACTAATTGACAAAAGCTCTCAACGGCCTTTGTTGCAGGAATCGTGGGTCCCCATGTGGGAACCTGACTAGTAGCTCTAGAAAAAATAGCCCTATAAGCATCATCGGGCCTCTCCTGGACATCACCAAACTATCTGGCTACTTTTTCAGGAAGGTACCTCTCAATCATAGTATGCTCCCAACCCTGCATGTAATGGGTCTTCCGGGCAAAGTAAAGTTGTTGAACATCATCAAACTAGGTTGGCATCTAAAGCCATGGTCACCACCGGAACATAGTCATATCATCGATCACTCGTCGCTAGTACAGAAGTCCAATTTGTCCTATGTGCCTGAGTGTAATGGCACCTAGGTATCTCCATATGACAGGATCATCTGGCTCCATGCCTGTCATCTGCACAATCGGCCGAAGCATTGCAATGTGCTCCCATGCCCAAATATGAAGCAGTGCCACACTACACCGAGGGCTCTCCCATCATAATAAACAAAATCATGCAAATCATGGTACAAGGAGGCAAACATCATGGGCCCCCACGCAAAAAGAGTCCTCTGATACAACATCTTTTGCCAAGCCAAGCCCCAACCTAGACTAAAGAATCAGCCACATTTGTCTAGAGCCACCAAACCTAAAATGATGGCCGCAACAATCAATCTGAAGGTTGGAACGTGACCTTTGTATGTCACTAAATATATCTATGATGTGACCAATGCGATCCGGTCCATCTCCATCACCTCAAAGTAGGCATTCAATCTAGTATTAGGATCATAGATCATGTGATCACCGTGGATAGGCAATCACAATATCCGCCACACATCCTCTAAGGTCACTATCGCCTCTCCCGTCGAAAGGTGGAAGGATGAGGTCTCACTATGCCATCTCTCACACACCGCTGTCATCATGGCCAAATGTGTCCTGATCACTGGTGCGTACGCAATGTACCACAATTCGATCTCTCCCAGGTGCTCTTGGAACAACTTAGACAAATCACCCAATCTCTCTAGTACTGTTGATCTGTGCTCTCTCAACATCAATGGCAAGAATCTCTCCTACACTCATGAAGCCCACGACGTCAGGAAATCATCAAAAATTTGAAGTTATTTGGAATTTTTGGCTCAGAAATCACAAATGCATCACTATATTCAAAAATCAAACAGCGATGCCCGATGCATTTAAAAATTCAAATTGACAAATGTGTCGCCATACAAGATGGCGTCACGATTTATAATTTGACATGACCTAACCCTAACTTTCAAATCAGCAAGTGTGTCACTAAATACGACTATGTTGCATTTAAAATTTGAAACACTAAAATCAAATCAGAAAAAGCATTGCCATATACATATTCATCGCTATATATCATTTGGGCATCGCCGATTGAAATTTGGGAATCACTATATAGGGACGCCCCCAAATTCTAAATTCTAACGCCTAATAAATGCATCAAAATTTCAAATTTCAAATCAGGTTTCAAATCACATATCGGTGGTCCTGCGCCTGGAAGTCGTTGGAACTCACGAACTCGATTAGAAATGTGTCGGGGAAGCTCACGGTGTGCCATTTTGTCGAAGGGTCAGAGCTCAAATCACAAGAATTTCTTAAGTGTGAATGCACAAATGAATTGAAAATGACCCCTCTTGACCTATTTAAGCTAGAAAAATAGGGTTTTTAGCCCTAATTTAACCTTTTTAATGGAGTTTATTATCATTTTCATCACTTTTGCCAATTTGGACCTAATTTTGCATCATTTTTTGAGTTTTTGGCATTATTCTTGCATCCCGAAACTTTTCTAAACCCTTGGGGCAGCTTTTATACCTTTGTCAAGAAATCAACCCAAAATTCAAAATTTTCGCTCGATTTCTCAAGGGGGCAGGGAGTCAGTTTTATCCTTCCGCTAGGGCATCTAAATTTTTTTTAAAAAAAATAAAATTGATTCAGGCAACATTTTTGATCTGAAAAGTGTTGTTCTTTGAACATAAGCAACATGTACCTCGCTTCAAAGAGGGGAAAAATGTAGACACTGAAAAATATCCTAATCAATGTCATACAGTCGAATCGGATTTATTAACATCATTTCCTCTTTATCTATCCTCTTTTCGCTTAATTGATTCAATTAGCCTAGCTAATTAATTAATTACATTATTTTTGTCTATTTGGCCTAACTAATTAAATTAGGTTAATTCATCTATTTTCGTACTAACACTTCATCTTATTAAATTAAATACATCAAAATATTTAATTTAATCCCCTAAGTCATCTTATTTAATTAAATAACCCTATCTTATTTAATTAAATATCATTTCATCCCTTCCCCTATTTATTAAATCATTTAATTTAATAAATATCTCTTAATTCCTCTAATCCCCTAATTGCATAAATTAAACCTTGTTTAATTAGCAATTAAACTAATTATTCCTCTAATCAAAGGAAATATTCCCATGGAATATTCTTTATCCTTTTTGCACAATTAAAATTTTGTTTTAATTTGTAAATTAACTTTTTTTCCTCACTCCAAATGGAATATTCTAAGGAATATTCCCTCTCCTCTAATTAGATCACTTAGCTTCAAAAGTAAGTTAACCCTTTAACCTTCTAAGCAAGTTATCTTTGACCAATGTGAATAGGTCAAAAGTGTGTTTGTTTGAGGCAAGTGTGAGCCTTTGATTAACTTTCATCTTGCATTCTCATCGGTTGATGAGAATCCATAATCCATGCCTCTCATCCTCTTCATCTTGAACCATTGATTAAGCTGTTTGGTCTCAACCATCCATTCCTCATTTGCTCTCTTATAAATAGATCACTATTTGGAGACAAATTGATCCATCTTTTATTGCAAACTTATGCTATTAAATTTTCTCACATACATACTCTCAATTTGCACACATTTAGCTTATTTTTCAATTTGTTTTAGTTGCATAATAGCTTAGAGCTTTCATTAATGGCTTTTATGCATCCATCCTAGTTTGTAAATAAATTAGGGTTCTCATCTTTTAGCTCATTTATAGCTTAGATTAGCTTAGCAATGGCATAATTAGATCATTTGTAGCATAAATCATGGTAACTTAGCTTGCATCATGTTCATTTTGTGCATAATTTAGGGTTTTCATACACCAAACACCATGGTTTCATCGATTCTCTTCCATAGAATTGACTGAAACAAGCTCACTATCACAGGATTGGGAAAGGTTCGTCGATCCACATCAACACGACACCAATTCCACAAGAAGATAAATTTCAATAGATTAGAGTAGATGTTTTCTTTAAATATTTCATAAGATTTACCATGTTAGGTCTTTTGATAAAATGTTTACTTTCAATTTTGATTGACTAATCTTGTTGAGATTCGAGTATTGGTGGCTCCATTATGCTTCGATTCATCATGGATTAAGCGTAATTTGGCCCATAACCGATATTTTGCATTGACAAAAGGAATATTCTTCCTTATAACAAACTTACAAGACTTCATGTGCAAGTTAACTTACAAGACTTCTTGTGCAAGTTAACTTACAAGACTTCTTGTGCAAGTTTTGAGTGTGTTTTTTTGGAAGAATATGAGCCCTTGATTATTTCCTTGATCCATGTGATCATTGATTCTCATCCATTGATGAGAATCCATGATCCATGTTTCATTCTTCCTCCATCCTTGACCATTGATTAACCTTTTTGATCTCAACCCTTCATTTCTCATTTGTCCTCCTATAAATAGGTCACTATTTGGAGACAAATGGATCCATCTTTTAAGAGAAAATTTATGTTGTTAAAATAACTTTTGCTTGCACTCACATTTAACATCATTTTAGCTTAATTTACTTGCATATATTAGCTTAGCTTCCATTAATGGCTTCCATGATAACATAGATGCATATATTTAGTATATCTTGTAATTAGGGTTTCAATCTTTTTATCTTAAAATCATTTTAGATTAGCTTTGCATACATCTATATCAATCATCTTAGTCCACATTATGTTAAAATAGCTTTCACCATGTTATTTTAAATTTAAATCATGTTTCATCATGCATCTATCAATGGTTTCGTCGATTCTCTTCAATAGAACCAATCAAAACAGACTCATTTATCCACGGGATTGGGAAAGGATCACCATTCCACATCAATGCGACACCACTCCCTCAATAGGATAAGTTTCAATGGATAAGAATAGGTGTTTTTAAATCTTTCATAGTTTAATATGCTAAGTTTTAATGGATTCCTAGTTTAGTTTTAAATTGATTGATCTTATTGGGATTGACGTTTAGTGGCTTCATTATGCTTTGTATCCTCATGGATCAAGTGTAGTCATCCCATACTACTCAGTCAGTCACACGTACAATGAAACACCTCCAAAGCGTACACTTGTGTAAGAATTGACTAAAAACGAAGGGGTGTCAAATTTAAGGGTAACACTAGGATTAAACCAAGTTGTAGAGTTTAAGACCATTAAGATAATTGAACCTTTTGATAATGTCAATGTATTATTAGGGTTACAGTGGTTTGTAAACACTAACAACATTGTATATTCAAGAAAGGAAGATATATATTTTGCAAATGATGATATAAAAGTCCACATATCCCTGGGTGTAAATTTTGTTAATGTATATATATAAGAGGTAGCATTGAAGGATGAGGACTCCAAAATTTTGCATTCACTAGAAAAATTACCTAAACCAAAACCCATAGAAAAACCTAACTTGAAAGAGAAATAGACATTGAAATTAGTAATTATAGCATGGATAGTGAAGAGGTCTTAAATCCTTGTCTTAGAGAGGAAAAAAGTTAAAATATTAAAAAGTAGAGGACAAAAAAATCATGGCACATAGCATATTACAAAACTCGCCATATTTTATTGCAAATGACTCTATTCCATCATAGATAACACAACACATAGTGGAATCCCTTGCGATAACCACCACCCAAAAATTATGCCATTTGAACCATATTTCATGCATCATTTCATATACTAAGTTACCATAATACTTAGGTATAAGAGACATTCACACATACTTAGAATAAATGGAAGGAACATTTGATAGAGAAGAATTGAGATTAGAAACATTATAGCATACATTGGTTTGTAACACACAAATCTATTGGAATACACACAAGGATAATATTCCAAGATGGTACATGTTACAAATATTAATAAAAACAAGATACTTATAAGAAGAGGGGTGATGCCATTTAATTCAGATAAGTATGATGGTACACTACCACCAAGAGAATATTTGAACATTTTCATGACCATGTGGAATGCTAGAAGAGAGTATGGCACAAGAAATATATAAAAATGTTCTATTGGGCTCTCACACTAGAAGCACAAACTTTGTTTATCAACCGAGAAAGGAGAGAAGAAACTAAAGGATGGGAAGAACTCCAATGAAAATTTCTACACAAATTCTCCTTTGACATTCCAAACAAGGATATCCACAACACCCTCCTAAATATAAAATAAATTATATTGATGCCTATAGAGGAGGATATAATTTTTATCCATCAACAAACACAAACACCACAAGAAACTAAAGGAGTATGGAAATTTATAGAATGGATGGACAAACAAAACCAGTATTCTAGAAGAAGGTGTTATATCACACACCAACAAGATAATGAAAACAAACCACAATTACACATATAGGTAAATAAGGAGAAATGGAGATAACATTACATAATGAATTCAAAGATAAATATTACAATCAACCACTAAAACTATGAGAATAAATTATAGCTACTAAATGGATAGCAATTAGCAAAGATAGGGGACTATTAGGATGACAAATTAGTTACACAAGTGGTAGAAATACTATCAAAATATGAATAGCTCTTCTCCCGCACCTTTATTGACTTTAAATGAATCAAAGAAGTAGGAGTAATAAAAGTTCAACTAAAGGAAGGGGAAAAATAATAAAAGAAGAGACCCTACAAATCAAATAAAAATATGAAGAAGAAAATAAAGATAGAATTGGAAAAAATGTTAGTCGTAGGGATCATAAATCTATTTTATGATGTAGGGTGGATAATCCCAATGGTAGTCCAGAAAAAAAATATAGGAGAAATAAGAGTGTGTAGACTTTTGAGAAATAAATTAAGCATGCATACATGATACATTCCCTATGCCTTTTACAAAAGAAATCTTAGAATCAATCAGTGAAAGAGAGGTATATTCTTTTTATAGATTGATTTTTTAGGTACCATAAAGTTAAAATATGGGAGGAAGATCAACCAAAAATAATGTTTGCAATAGAAAGGGACTCATTCATGTATACATTATACCCTTTGGGCTAAATAATACTGATAGTTTTCAACTACATAATGGTGAATTCTTTCAAATAGTTTATTTATGTCTTCTTATAAGTGTATTAAGATAAGTATATAATGTATGGATTGGTTAACGAACATTGCTAAGAACTCTACATGGTGTTGGATAGATGAAGGAGCTTACAAATCTCTTTGAATCTATAGAAATAAATATTTGTGGTACCCTTTTGTATTTTATTAGGACATATCATATGTACAAAAGGGCTCATGATAGATCTACTAAAGTTATCACAAATTATGAATTTACCACCACAAAAGATATCATTTGATGTAAAACCATTTCAAGGATACATTGAATTTATAGGATGATTTGCAACAATAGTAGTTCCTATAGATGTTATGATCCTAATATGATATATTCCTAAGTATATATTCCTAAGTACAAGCACTTGTGGCATGCTTAACCATATTAGTTTGTTGGAAGTATGAAGGTGTTATTGATTTCAATAGGAATTCTACTGATTAGTGTTGTCATTGATGTCAACTATGGGATGAAGATGTTGAGGATATTGAGAAAATTGTGAAAAAGAGGAAAATAGGTTGTGCATGTATAGTTGATACTTTGAGGAAGTGTTGTGAGTACATGGAGAATATTTTGTTGCAGAGTCTAAAGATGAGTTGGAATGAAGTAATGAGTTGAGATGATGTCTCTAGTACTTGGTTTTCAAGTGCTTTTGAGAAAATTTGATAAACAAAGAAAATTGTGTTGTGCAAGTGTTCATAGTGTGCTTTGGTATTGTGCTTTGTGTTTCTTCTATATTGATGCTATGCATGTCCAGATCTTATAGGTTATTCAAGGTTTTTATATGTTGCTATATTTAGAATTTGGGTTTTTGGATCGTTGTACAATGCAAGATATTTTCACTAGTTTGTGAGCTAGTCTTTCAGTGATGTTTTATGTGGCCTGGGAGAAATGTATCTGCTTTGCATTTCTCCATTGTTTGGCTTCAGGTTATGTGGGTTTGGGAAGTTTTTTATAATGATCGTATCTTTTTGTATTCAAGAATTTACTTGATTTGGTGTAGTACAGAGTGAGTTTTATTTGTCAGTATGCAAATAAGGGTTACTAGTTGTTTTGAGTTGAAGTATTTGTATGATGTGATATTGGATGAAGCCTTTGATGAATCTTAAGTAGTTTTTGGATTATTCTAGATTGTGTTCAAGTGAATTATGTTGTCTGGAAGTTTTAGATTGATTTGTGGAAGCGTGTACTTAATGTTTATGGTGTCTTGCACAGGTGTTGGTTGACCTTGTGTTTAACACTACATGTGAGTCTTGTAGAAGCATGTTGAGATATTTTTGAGATGTGTTTGGGTCCTAATTAAGGATTTATGTAGGTCACCTTCATTCCTATCCACCGTGGGAATGTTTAGGTGCCAACCTATTTTGAATTTGCATGTATAACAACTAGTTGCTGACATTGGAGAAGGTTTTTGAGGTTGAGATTGATATAAATATGTATGGTGTTGTTGTGTGTTGAAGCATGAAATAATTAAGAAGCAAGATAGATGCAAGATTGATGTGAAATATGTATGTGATGCAGATTTGAGCAGAGTAGTGCAAATTTCAATGTTAGGGTTCTTGAAGGCAATGAGCTGAAGGCATCCAAAATCATTCATGTTAGGCTACAAAAGTGTGTGAGCAATTATGGTGGATTCCTTGTGGCATGTTGAGAAGTGTTCTCTATGTAGCATTCTTCTTCTATCTTCTTTTATTTATTTTTGTGGCAGTGAGCCCTAGATATGAGCCTTTTAGATAGTGTGTCCTATTTTGGTAATGAGCCCTAGCTATGAGCCTTTTAGATAGTGTGTCCTATTTTGGTGGTGAGCCCTTTTGTACCAATTTTTCTATTACTTATATTGTGAGCTAATCCTCACTGTGGGTTTTCCCTCATTAGGTTTTCCATGTAAATCTGGTATTCTCTTGTTTATGGTGTTGTGATTTTAGTTTATGTTATTTGCATTTCATGTTTAATCATACTAACAGAATAAGGGTTTAATATATGCTTATGGATATGATTACTATTGAGGGTTTTGAAGGTTTAATTTGCTATAACTGATTCACCCCCCCTCTCAGTTGTCTTGTTCATTTCAACATAGTTAATCAAGTTGTTTCATAACAGATTATCCCCACATATTATCAAATGGTTCTATAGCGACCTTATAATTTTATAATTTGGATGAACTAACAATGAATTTACCTATAAATTCTATGTTAATATATAAGAGTGAATTTTCACCCCTTTTTCCCTTTTCCACCTTAGAAAACCAAGTTTGGAGGCTTAATTACACCTAAGCCCGCTGCTTGCATCCCACTTAATGCCTATTTTGAGCGTCGATGGGAGAATTTTTGTCGGGGATGCCCGCACGACACTCTTACATCCCTGGAAGATTCCTGCGGCTGAACCTACAAAGGCATTACACTTCTCATTGGTGGTCAAGTTGTAACGCCCTCTTCGACTAACCGACCCAAATATGGCCATTTTCTTCAATCTCTCCTTAAAATTCACTCCTTCAACAAGCATTTCATCCTCTAAGCATTCAAGCAAACTTCTTCCAAGCCTTCAATCATTCAACTTCACACTCTTGCACTCACTTTCAAGCATTCTAGCAACACTTTTGCACCTCATTGCAGCAACAAATTCACTCCACCACTTCAATAGAGCAAGTTTTGGACCGCACCATTGCAGCAGAGGCTCAAGTACTCTCAATCTCTCCCCCATCAGCCTTAAGTGCTTTTGGTATAGGTAGTAAGCTTCCCATTCCTCTCCTCTATTACTTGGTAGAGTAAGCACACTTACTGTTTAGTAGTGCTTTAGTGTTCTTTACTATATTGTTTTCTTTATCTTGCTTTCTTGGTTATCTATGGAGGTGGAAACACCTAAACAGGGGTCTGACTGAGGAAGGTCCCTATACAACACCCAACATTTTTCTCTCTTATGTGTAGGTGGACGTGCTTTCAAGGAGCTAGCTGGCAAACGAGTTTCTTTGTGAGATCCTTCTTGCCACCTTGACTCTCGTATTTTTGCTTTATCACATTAGAGAGTATTTCATTTACTTAATCATATTATTCTGGCCCTTTAGCAGTAGTTAGCTGGTTCGTTAGCTTGTTTTCTTAGGTTTGACCTTGTCTCTGAAGTTGTTTGGTCATACAGACGCCAACGCACTTGAGAGACGCCAGTGCACCGCACTGTCGTCCCAGGATCGCGCTTTCATCCTCAAATAGAGAGCCTCTTGAGGTGAAATGTTGAACCTGAAAACCAACTCGCCTAGCCCCATCTTGCTTTTTGGGTCTATAGGGTGATTGAAGGACCTTATAGTCCTCACCATTTTCGTACCGCATTCCCCAAACATCCTGTTAAGTTGAGGTAAATTAGGGCAGCCTTCCAATCTTGGCCCTCCATGACTTGGGGCCTTGAACATGGTTGGTCCCCCTCTATTACATTTTTGGTGAACTCGACGTGAACCAACATCTGTTCATCTGTTAGGTTGAAACCTCTCCCATGTACTCCGTAACTGTTGAATTCCTGGGTGTTGTGAAGGTTTATGAGCATCACAACCCAGTCTATGACTTCTGGGTATATCATTAGGAGAAGTGTACGACACCTCTCGATGGAAAGGACAAAGGTCACTACCGGTTTCTCCATAGGCCTTTTCTCTGGTCCAACCATTAGTGTGGCCTCGTAGGAGCAGTTGTTAAGGGGCGAGATAGGCTTCTCTAATGAAACTGATCACATCCCCACTCCTCCTGCGTCCCTTATGCCATCGTTGATGGACAAGTTTAAGGTTGTTCAAATCCCTTTAGAATATGTTTCCACCCTTAGCAAGGGGTTGGATGTTTTGGAGAATCATCTGGAAAGAAACCCGAAGATGGCTAGGGCTGCCCAGGTCATTAGTGAACTAAAATACATGATTGGAAAAGATCGAATAGGCTTGGAACTTCTAGCTAGTCTTACTAGTCTGACAAAAGCATGTGCTCCCTCGAACGCTCCTAGCATTATGTGAGGATCCACTTTTGAGGATTATGAAGGAAATTTAGGAGTATCAATGCCTCCCACATCTGTCTACATGGTCGACGCGATCCCATCTATCAACATCCCTCTTGTCTCCAAGAAACCCAAAACTATCAAAGTAAACAAGGTCCCCTTGGGATTTAGCTTCACCCCTCCTGTCACCTCTAGTGGTGGAGGTTTTGGCAGGATGAGTGGTGGAGGCTTTGGTAGTGGCGATGGATTTGGTAGTGGAGGCGGCGCTGGCGGGGGTGGTTCTGGCGGAGATCATGGCTGTGGCTTCAGAAGCGGAGGTGGCTCTGACGGAGACCCTATTGATGGCAGTTCCGATGGTGGCCACACTAGTGGTCCTAGTGGTGGCTCTGATGGTGGTTTTGGAGGAGGTTCCTCTGGACCTCTATCTTCTAATGACCCTATTTTGAGTACTCTCCTTCAGAATATGGGTAAGATGCAGAGTCAGTTGGCAAGTTTCTCCCAAGCCTCTGCCCAGCCTATCTTTTAGCCTTTTTTCTGACATAGCCTATTGTCGATTGGGATTTTAAACACTCCCTTCCCTTAAGGAATGGAGATCCCTAAATTTGAGAAATACGGTGGCAAAGGGGACCCACAGACACGTGTCTGCCTTTAATGCCTTATGCACTGATTTCTTCCACCATGATGCGTTGATGGCAAAGTTGTTCCCCCGATCACTCAAGGACATAGCCCTGGAATGGTACTATTCGTTGCTTGAAAATTCTATTTTCTCATTTTCCCAACATGTAAATCAATTCCTTAAATAGTTTCAAGCTAACATTAGACTGAAGATGACCTCTTATCTCGTCTAATGTAAACAAGGAGATAACAAAAAATCACCAATTTTATAGCGTGCTATCAAGTGCTTCTTTCACAAATCTTGTATCAGTTGCCCAATTTTGATGTACATAAGGTATTCATAGGGAACTTAGAAAGGCCTTGGCAAGAGAAGTTTGCCTTGTGAAGTACCCTTCTTTTGTGCATTTTTGTGCAGCCTTACGGGAGTACCAACAGATGGTTGTTCAGTTCGGGGGATCCTCCTCGCGCTCCCTCTCTAAGGGAAAGTCCATCATATCAATTTTTGGGAAAGGTAAGACCGTTCAAAATGTAGTAGCCGCTGCTGATGACAACAGCCTCAGATGTAACCAAAAGTTCACGAAGTTATCAGAATCTTATTCTTCCATCTTGCAAAAGTTGTTGAAGGATAAGATCATAACCTTGCTGAACCCTAAGCCTGTTAAGGAGCCTTACCCTAATTGGTATGATGGGAGCACTTATTGTCAGTACCATCAGATTAATGGACATGATATCAAATGATGTATGTGGTTGCGTCATGAGATACAAGGCCACATCGAGGACGATACCATTCGTCTCAATGGGAGTAAACAAAATACTAACAAATCAGTGGCAAAAGCTAATAGTGAATTATAGATATACACAGACCCATTTTTGTCACATTCTACTAACATGATTATCGATACTACTAATTTTGTTACTCAACCCAAGGCCTATGTTAATATGGTCATGGTAAATTTTTCTGCTCTACCTGCGCCCGGTTCGCTAGACATAACATTCACATCACAAGATTTTCCCTTGAACAATAAGCCCTCTCCCCTCTACATTCCCGCTCGCCTCAATGGTAACATTGTGATAGGGGTCTTGGTAGAACCTGCGAGCCACGTGAATGTCATCATGGAGGAAACATTGGTATTAAATTTATTACAGAGGGAAGAATATGAGGAAACAAAATCTACCATCCGTACTCACGATGGTATGTGTCTCAAACCTTATGGCTCGATAACCTTGTCCGTCCTGGTTGGACCCAAGGCTGTCGATATGGTTTTTGATGTCATCCTGAAGTTAGATCTATTCAGAATGAAGCTAGGCATACCTTGGCTAGCTTCCATGAATGGGATTGCCTCCATTGTTCATAAATGCTTAAATTTTTCTCACAAAGGTGTCGTGCATGACACTGGATATCAGCCCTTGGTGCCCCATGGTGGATATCTATTGGATCACTTTTGGCCTCCCCTAGTCAGTCTGCTTCCTCCAAGAACGGACCTACTCTACAAAAATTACGTAAAGTATAAGACTGGGGGCAAGGGATAGCTGAAACTGACCCTTCCTGTGATACAATAGTCAGTCGCCTCCTCCTGAGAGGAGAAGGAGAAGGTTGTACCGACCGCTCCCCCTTCTTAGAAGAGAGAGGAGAAGTCCATGCAAGCTCCCTTTCCTTCCCGTAAAGGAAAAGAGAAGGTTGCCTTTCCTCGGACTACCTCAACTTCTCCCATTTCTTGGGAAGAGTATTGGATGAGTCGGCCCGACGGCTATCCGCTGAGCCCGATGGTACCTCCTTGGTGTAGGCCCAAGCTTAGGATCTTGAACCTCCCTAATGAATACCCCAGACTATGGTATTACTTATATGGTAGAAATAAGGGTTCTCAAAGGAAATTTGATCTGCGACCTCCTACCGCTCTTGCTCACAAAGCAATGAATGGGAAGAGGCCCATTGCTAAGGCTCTTGAGCCGACTCCCCCCATTGCTCAACCTGTTCCTCCTGCTCCTATTCAAGAATCCATTCCTTCGTCAAAGACAGCTATAGTGGACATTCCCATGGTTGAGTAGGAGCCTTCTGCTCCTTCGCAACCTGCAACTCAAAGAGTCGTAGAAACTGTCTTGCGCATGAGCGCAAGTGTCGGTGAAAGGATCTCTTGGTTGAGTAGGCCACCTCACAAAGGAAGGAGGTAGAGATGACTGCCCCTTCTTCAAGGTCTCTTGCAGTGTCGTCCTCTTCCCTTCCTTTTGCTTCTCTTCAATTTGGTCTCGTGGTGCTTTCGACTTCTGCTGTGAGTGCGAATGCACCTAACCCCAAGGGGGTATAGGTGTTCATCAATACTTAAGTGGAGCCACCTTTGCTGACATCCATTTTGAGTATCCAGCCTGAAGCCCATGGATATGGTTAATACTTCAGTTGTATCCATTGCAGTCCTTTCCTCCTCTTCCTTGGCACCTCTTGGCTTGTATGTGGGGAGTTCATCTCCTCTAATGAAGGAAAAGATGGAGTGTGGCCCTTCTAGTAATGAGGGACGTAAGAGGATCCCACCTTCTTCACAAGGTGGTCCTGTTCTGACTTGTTCTTTCTTAGTGACAAAACCAATCTTGGCTTCCCTTGAGTTTGTCGCTACTCTCGAGTCATTCGATGAACCTAGCGGTGAATCTTAGGTGTAGCTTGCCCCGTCCACTGAAGTTAAACATGACGCTCCTGTAGGGTGCATGTTTAACTCTATGGATGAAGTTATGGCCTCGTTAGTGATCTTTGCGAAATCACTGACCCTAGCTCCACAAGAGCTCAAGGAAGAAGACCTTGCGAGGAATTCTTCCTTAGCCCTTGTTGCGGGAGGGCCGAATGCTCCTCCTCTTAACATCCCACCACTGCAGGCTCATCCTCCTTCCCCCTATGATGATCTAGAGTGGGAAGCAGATGAAGTCTTGGTTGATCAGTGTTAGGAGGAGGCCTCTTCTTGATCTTGTGTGTGTGTGTTTTGTGATGTGTTCTCCCATGATCGTGCTATGTGTGCCTGGATGACCCTTGTCACCCTTGTTGGTGCTTGGATACAGACGTGGTTTTTGTGTCGTAAACCTTCTTCTATTCGTATCATCATTCTTCCATGTTTGTGCTTGACTTTTGATAAATTGGGGATGATGCAAAGCGTTGGGGGAATTTAGGCTTCCCTTCCACGTTGACCCAATTTTTTAATTTTTACTTTGTTTTTTGTGCATTCTTCTTGATCTGGTTGGGGATTGATGATCTTTCGCCTTGCACTACGGTTACCTATTATTTATATGAGCATGGATAGATCTGACCTTGCTAAACTAGATCCCCTTGTGTCCTTTGTTTGTGTTTTCTCTTTTGCTTTCTCTCTTCTTTGCTTGATTTGTCCCTCTCATGTGTGACAATGCCTTTTCTTCAACATTTCAATTTTTAGAAAATGTAGTCGTTGGTAACGAATCTTTTCTCAAAAATATTCCCAAATCTCTCTTCAAAATCACATTCTCAACTTGGAGCCCTAATGGAACATGTTTCCTTCATCATGGGTTCATAAAGAAAGGACTTTAAAAAACCTTCCTCTGAAGCGGGAACAACATTGATCTTCCCCTCGCGTGGGGGCATATTCTTCCTTTCAAATTCCTTGATGAAGTGAACATCTTTCAAAAGGATCCCTTGATGATGGATCGATTTGAGAAAGAAACTATTTGCTTTTGAACTGTGCATCCCTTGAGTGGACCCCCTCTTCATGACGGGTCTCGAGGGACCCCTTCGAAAGTCTTTCAAATTGTCGACATTCTACATGACAGTCTGCTTACTTGCCTACGTGGCCGCATCCTGACTGTGCAGAGTCTGCTTTCCTAGGCTTCCTCCATGAGAAATATCTTGGGGGATACCTCCTTGCAAGACTAAGAGTTTGTAGGGCGCTTCCTTTGAGCTTCCTCCATGCGAGAGATCTTGGGGGTGGCTCCCCTGCAAGTTTATGGGGCACTTTCTTGGGTTTCCTCCATGCGAGAAATCTTGGGGGTTACCTTCCCTATAGGTTTATGGGATTGTAGGGCACTTCCTTGGGGTATTCTTCATGCGAGAGATCTTGGAGAATACCTTCCCTACAGGTCTATAGGTTTGTAGGGTGCTTTCCTCGCTTCCTCCATGAGAGAGATCTTGAGGGACCCTTCCTGGGTATCCTCCATGTGATAGTTCTTTGGGGACACCTTCCTTGTGGGTCTGCGGGCCTGTAAGGTGCTTACTTCACGGGGCTTCCTTCATGCGAGAGATCTTGGGGGTTGCCTCCTTGTAGGCCTGCGGGTTTGCAAGACACTTTCTTTCTTCAACTTCATAGTTCTGAGAAGCTATGAAGTCCTTCACTTAACTTGTACCTTCAAGTTTGCCAGATCGCGGTTTGCTACCTTGATAGTTTAGGTATGCATTTCTAACCTTACTCCTTCCTTGATCTACTTTACCAAAGCACTCATCAGTATTCGTGCTCACTAAAGTGGGGGGAAATGTATAAGAGTGAATTTGCACCCCTTATGCAAATTCCCCTTTTTCCCTTTTCCACCTTAGAAAACCAAGTTCATAGGCTTAATTACACCTAAGCTCACTGCTTGCATCCCACTTGGAGACTATTTTGAGTGTCAGTAGGGGAACTTTTGTCAGGGACACCCACGTGGCACATAGACATCCACGCAGTGCACTTATGTCCCTGGTAGATTCCTGTAGCTGAACCTGCATAGGTGTTACACTTCTCATTGGTGGTCAAGTTGTAATGCCCTCTTTGGCTGACCGACCCGAATATGACCATTTTCTTCACCCTCTCCGTCAAAATTACTCCTTCAACAAGCATTTCATCCTCTAAGATTCAAGCAAACTTCTTCCATGCCTTCAAGCATTCAACTTCAGACTCTTGCACTCACTCTCAAGCATTCTAGCAACACTTTTGCACCTCATTGTAGCAAAAAATTCACTCCACCACTTTAGTAGAGCAAGTTTGGGACCACACCATTGCAGCAGAGGCTTGAGTACTCTCAATCTCTCCCCCATCATCCTTGAGTGCTTTTGGTGGAGGTGGTAAGCTTCCCATTCCTCTCCTCTATTACTTGGTAGAGTAAGCACACTTATTGTTTTGTAGTGCTTTAGTGTTCTTTACTATATTGTTTTCTTTATCTCACTTTCTTGGTTGTCCACGGAGGTGGAAACACCTAAACGGGGGTCTGACTGAGGCAGACCCCTATATAGCCACCCAACATTTTTCTCTCTCTTGTGTGTAGGTGGATGTGCTTCTGAGGAGCTAGCTGGCGAACGAGTTTCTTTGTGAGATCCTTCTTGCCACCTTAACTCTTGTATTTTTGCTTTATCACATTAGAGAGTATTTCATTTACTTAATCACGTTATTTTGTCCCTTTAGCAGTAGTTAGTTGGGTTAGCTTGTTTTCTTAGGTTTGACCTTGTCTTTGAAGTTGTCTAGTCATACGGACGTCAACACACTTGAGAGACGCCAGTGTGCCGCACTGTCGTCCCAGGACCGCGCTTTCGTCCTTAGACATAGAGCCTCCTGAGGTGTGGTGTTGAACCCAAAAACTAGCTTGCCTAACCCCATCTTGCTTTTCGGGTCTATAGGGTGATTGAAGGACCTTATAGTCCTCATCATTCTTGTCTCACATTCCCCAAACATCCTGTTAAGCTAAGGTAAGTTAGGGCAGCCTTATGCTCTTGGCCCTCCATGACCTGGGGCCTTGAACGTGGTTGGGCCCCCTCTCTTATAGTTACAAATATTTAAACTAGATTTATTATCCATTAAATCTCTTTTAATATTACATGATCCAAATTTAATGGTAATTTATAATGACAAATTATCCTAAATGATTAAACAACATGGTAAATAATAAATACCAAATGAAATATTAGTAGCTTGTATATAAATGAGCTCTAAAATATAATTTACTTTGATGGGATTGAGACTTGATGGAGCAAGGATCTTTTGTAAGGTCATCATCAAATTACCTCTATAAATATGTAATGATTAAATTAATTTCGAAGGATAATTTCTATTGAAGTGATGTTAAGTTGATCAATCAAAATATAACATTTACATAATTTTTTGGAAACATAGGTGGAGGAGGCAACAATGCATCACTAGATGGAAAATTGTCCTATTAAGTATAAATTGTGTCTCCTCTACATCCACTAGTAACTATAAGGTCTATTTATGACTAATATGTTTCATGAGAAATAAATGGGTGCCTAGGGGAGAATAATCAAGGAAACATTGAAAGACAAACTTAATTTCCATAGGAGTATGAATAATATTGGTCATATGAACATTAAGTAAGAAACATGGTCAAGGATAAAAGGACAAGACATGAGTAGGTATAAACACACTTAAACCATCCTAAGGCGTGATAGGGAAAGACAAATGTGCAATAAAGTCATGTGTTAATTCCATAAATAAATGATGAAATATATGAGATGATTTAAACCGTGACAATTTTAAATATTACTTGAAGTAGGCCTGATTATAATCATTAATAAGATATCATTGTCTAAGTTCTCACAATTATCAGTCAAGAATGAACTAAGATGTAAGGATGCATCACTAATACCATTAGAGTAATCAAGAAACAAATAATCTCTAAGAGAAATAATACCATAACATGGAGGAGGAGGTAATACATTGTCAATAATATCTACATGAGAAGCTAATGAACTATCATCATAATGTATGATATCATCATATATAAAAGAATGCAGTTCACATAAATTGCTATCATAAGACTCCTCATAAATGTATTATCAAATGAATATGAATATAAGGATATAGAAGTAGATCTATCATGGGATATGATGCAAGAGCATCTCATGGGCCATGCCATCAAAATCAACCAAAAATATATTTAGTTATAATTTTGAAGTTTTTTGGTCTAATCTTATATTTTGAAGTATAGAAGGCAATATTGATTCTTCAAACATTCAAATATAAATGGTTCCCCTCTCATGTAAGCATTCAACATTGCTTGGAATCTTCAAAAAGACCCCAATGATACTTGTAGGCATCTTCATGAATCCCCATAGAAGTTAAAGAGTCATATTTACTCATAAGGGAACTTGGGATGGTGGATTTTTATCATATTTCTTATTCAATCAACATGTTTGACCTTTATGCACATGCCAATATCCTTGAATGGAGCATTGATGTGTGGAGGAGTTGTGATTTCACCATAATCTTATATACATTCATTTAGTTGTGTTGACTAGGTGAGAGAGTTACAATTTGACCTCCTAGATCTTGCTTGGACCCTATTAATGAAGCTTGAAAAATTTAGGGGATGCTATGATTATGAGAATTATAGTTATTATTCCATTTGTTATTACTTATTTCTCTCGAAGACGAGTGACATATTTGGTGAAGTTTATCTTTTGTGAATTTAATTATTGAATCCTTCAACTATTGCTTGGATCCCTTGGAGAACCTTGCCACCTCATGGAGAAGTTACACCTTTATGAGTTATTGATTGGTGTGTAACTCCATGTAACTTATGGTCCAATGTATTGGCTCAACACAAGTTCATTTTACATGACAATATTTCCTTGCATGCATAATACTATACCAAGATGCTTTCTGCACATGTAAGACATTTTGGAATAATGGTTTATGCACATTTACACAAGCACAAATTCCAATAGATTTATATAAGACAATGCAAAGACAATACAAATATATTTACAACACACACACTTTGTTTATGTGATATAACTACAAGAATCCACACCTGGGCTTTAACAATAGCATTGGTATCTCTTACAATCATTTCCAATAGCTTTATAGAAGACAATACAAAGATATTTACAACATGCACACTTTGTTTATGTGACATAACTGCAAGAATCCACACTTGGACTTCAACAATAGCATTGGTATCTCATACAATCCTTTCTGCATTATGTATTACCTACACATCCATGGCAACAAATGTACTTGCAACAATACATTTAGCTTGGTCCCATATGCATCCAACACACGGCAATGTTTACTCCACACTATTATGCCAACCAAATGACGCCATACAAATCTAACACTTGACATAAACTTGGGCTATATGGGAAGCATGCCATATGCACGTGATACTTGTTAGCATATCGTGGAAGGTTTCGCTAACAACCTATTATATAAAGTACACCTTGTTATACTTTTTGTATATTGGTTTGGATTGTCATGGCTTTTTAGGTTTGAGTTAAATTTGTTGTGGAGTTGTGGATTTTAGCTTAGAGTTGCTAGTTTTTAATTTGAATGTAATAAATTTAATTTCCAGTCTTGGTTGTTTTAGGGTTACTAGATTCTTAAAACATGAATTTTATACAAAATTACTAGTGAAAACTTATGTAAAACTTGTTATGAGAATATCAATAAAATAAACTATTTCCTCTATGTATTGATGTCAATATTTTGGGTCCAAAATTTAGCCAAGGTTTGACTTATTATTTCTATATGGTTACGAAACACACATCTTTAAATGTCTATAAAAAATAACTCTAAAAATAAACTTATTAGGTTTTAATGTGTATTCTAAAACTTGTAGAGTTTTCTTCCACATTATTGTCATATTGGAGTATAATACAAATTGGACTGTGCATGAGTATAGACCTCATCTTACATCCTTATAAGTGGTGTTGTTTTCTCTTGTTGCAAGATGAAGGCTCATTGGTTTTGCTATCCTTGGCTACATTGACATGTAGAAATAAAAGCACCACAAGACTCAACAACATCACGAGAAGCTAAGGAATAAAAGCACATCCCTAGATCTATGTCATGCTACTGCGTAGGACTACATGATCATCCATTGGACTATGGGAATATAAAAATTAGGCAAAGTCTCCTAAGATAATGGGAAAAAGCATCAACAAAGTCTATGAAAGAGGAGGGGTAGATAAGCATATAAATAACTCATTCACATGACACGAAGCTTCATCAATATGAAAGAAGCATGCAATATCATCAAGGATCAAAGAATATGATTCAGTAGAATGAAAACACCTTGCAATCCTTGATATATGCATGTAGGTAATCATATTTTATAGACTGATAAGAATCAATGGAAAAAAAGTATATCAATGAGAGAATCAATAAATGATGAGAGGACCTAGAGATCAAATAGATATCAAATAATGATGGCCAAAACCCTAATCAACAACAAATAGAAAAGGGTGGATCCAAAACCCATTCAAACTTGTAATGAAAGGTATGCAATTAAGAATGTTAGATTTAGGATTCTATTGAAGAAGGAATAAACCCAAAGGACAAAGCCTTGTGGGGTGGGGTGTAAGATAAGTCCGGTTCACAAAAAATGTAAGAAATAAAAATGGTTTCCTTTACTTAAAAATATGTTTTACAAATATGAAAATCAAAATAAATAAATTAACCTAATTTAGGGCTACATTAGATCATATGACTAAATTTAGAAAAATAAAAAATGAATAGAAAAGAAAACACTTGGTTGACTTTGGTGGTAAATTGATAACTACCCAATATTTTGACCATAACTCAAAACCACTGATTCTTAGATGAGCTACAAGTCAAACAATGAGATCTAAACAAGGCCAGTCTCATAATTTGTTAGAGTTGATTTGATGTGCAAAATCAAACTAAGTTCAATTTTATAGATGATTTCAAACTAAGAGAAGAAGTAACTAATTTTTTAAGTCAAATTCCAGATAATTAGAATATGAAAAATTGAAATCAAACAAAATTTGAATAATACAAAAATTTCTATACTAAAATACATCACACTTATATACTAATTATTAAATAAACAACATAATTAAAATAAATGTTTTGGAAAAAACACAAGGCATGCATTTGCACCATTATAATTCCAAAGGCTTGGAAGAATAAACTATGAGAAAAGTTTTTACGGTGGAGAAGTGTTAATTTGCCATCAATTTATGAAATAACCAAAGTTTATAGATTTGCCCCCAAATCTGGATCCATTTAAAATCAACTCTAGTCGTCCTTGTGCGGGCCCTATTTCCCGAAGTACAAAAAGAAAGAAAAGAAACACTACAGCGCTCCTTGTGCGGGCCCCACTACCCACTTTTTTAAGCGGGAAGTTTTTTTGAAAAAATTGAGTGCCACTGTGGCGATCCGCAACGAAATCATTTCATGTCAGGCAATCGTGACCGCAAACGCATCCACGCTGGCGATCCGTGTGAAGGAGAGACCCAAAACCCTTGAAAATCTCATCGTCCATCGCCTTTAAAAAACCCAAAAACTCGTCACAACCTCTTACCTGTATTTTTCCTGCTTGAGAAGAGTAAAATTAGCTTCTGCAACTAAAATGGCTGCAGGCGGAGGGCGCGGCAAAGGCAAAGGTGCCAAGTCGGTTACCAAGTCAACAAAGGCTGGCCTGCAGTTTCCGGTGGGCAGAATCGGCCGCTATCTGAAAACCGGCAGGTATGCTAAGCGTGTCGGTGGCGGGGCTCCCGTCTATCTTGCAGCCGTCATGGAGTATCTAGCAGCTGAGGTAAATGAAATTGCTGGAATGCTTGTTAGCTTTTCGAGGTGCATTTCTTCTGATATGCTGTTTGAAAGTTTATTTTGTCTTGGCCCCTGTTTGTTTTTTTTAGGTTTTGGAGCTGGCTGGTAATGCGGCGCGAGATAACAAGAAAACCCGGATAATTCCTCGGCACATTCTGCTCGCAGTAAGGAATGATGAGGAGCTCGGGAAGCTTCTCGGTGGCGTTACTATTTCTTCTGGGGGGGTATTGCCCAATATTCACCAAGTTCTGCTTCCCAAGAAGGTTGGGAAGTCTAAGGAGGGTGCCGATCCGGTCTCTCAGTCGCAGGAGTTTTGAGCAAAGATTTCTGTGCTTTTAATCAGTTAGGTTTTGATTCCGTTGTTACAGGCGGGCTTGCATCTCGTTTAATGTCGGATTTGCGAGCCCTAGTTCTTCCCAAAAAAGAAAAAAAATAAAATTATAGAGGAATACTTTATGCTTTAAACCGATTTTTTCACTTCCTCGGTGGACATCCTCACTATGACGGTTTCTGTAAGTATTTTCTAAGCATTTATAAAGATTTCGACAGTTAGCGAAAATGTGTATTAGTGTAAGTTGTCTGTATTTAAAGTTTTTTGATGGAGTTTGGTATACAGTCAGGGGCCTTCAGTACTTGTTAGGGTTTGTTTTCTCTGCAATTTTTCAATTTCATGGTAAGTTTTGATCGGGTTATGTTTTATACATGGTTTTTGTGAAGTGTTTATTATGTTAAAAATAATACATTTCAATGGGGTGTGGATCTTATGGATGGGATTTTAGGATGTATTCTTGAATGGATCATTGCCAGAGGATTTCCTATAAGATAAATAATAATGATTTTTTGAAGATGAGCTTGCCCCCAATTTTGGGGGCAATTTGGAGTGAAACTTTATTTCTTTTACCTTTAAAAAAACTTGCTTCACAATTATAATTTTTGTTATTTGTCATTAATAATATCATATAATAATATTTTAATGATAAATCCATGGGATTATTTGGTTGTTAAGTAATCTCATATTACTAATAATCTTGTTATTTTACAATTATGGATCTGTGGTGTTCTACTAATTATTTGATTTATTACTAAACATGTTTCAAATGTTGTTTCTAAAATAAATATACTTTTGAGATTTATGGCATGATTTTAACATATTTGTGCTAATCATATTACTAATAATCTTGTTGTTTTACAATTATGGTTTTGTGGTGTTCTACTAATTATTTGATTTATTACTAAACATATTTCAAAATGTTGTTTTTAAATTAAATATACTTTTGAGATTTATGGCATGATTTCAACATATTCATGTTAATATTGTACTTATTTTTGCTTGGATGATTTATTGATTTGTATTTGATATGTTTAAATCATACTTATTTAGTTGTTAGGGTCATACTTGTTTTGTGATTTGGTTATGTAAAGATGCATGCTACTTTATTTTACTTTATGATCTTACATGATTTAATTGATTATTTTATGTTTTTATCATCATCATTATCATGTGATGAGCGTAAATTTTGGTATGATGGTAGGAAAGTTGTCTATTGGAAGATTGCCATTAATTTAAAAGCTAAGAAACATTGATTCATTGGCATTGATCCATTTATCTATGATGAACCAATTAAAAGTGTGTAATGATGAAAAAATGGCTTGTATATGTGATAATGATATAAAGGGTGCTTTTTCTCATTCTTTTAGTTCATCTACACATCTTGGACAATTATGTGATTTTTTTGTTTAAAATTATATAAAAACTTGATAATAGAGGTACGAGGATTATAGATTAAAAATATGAATGAGAGATTTTAAGAAGATGAAAATGGTGATAACATGGAGTTGTGTAAGGATGAAGAAGATTGAAATGGTGATAGCATGGAGTTATGAAAGGTGCCATGTAGTGTCTAATGCATAGGAGATGAATAATGTGTTTCATGACACAAAAATGTAGTTTTGGTAATGATTAATGTAAAGGGAATGGATGAAAAATTATATAATTCAATAGAGGGTGTCAAATTAGACCTAGCATAGGAAAAGCTTATGATAGGAGGATCAATGCAATTATCAAGGATTTCTTGAATAAAGTTCATTTTGATGTCCTAAATAGTTTAGTTGATTTTTTAATAGGTGGGGATGAATACATTGAAGGTAATGTAGATGTGATAATGTTGAAGGATTGTAAAATGGGCTCCATTGTATATCTAGCTATTTCTAAAATAAAGATGATGAGAAAATTTGAAAATTCTTTCATTTAGATATAAGCAATGTTGGTATTTTAATGCTTCAAGAAGCAAAAAGTTCAATTTTAAGTGTAATAAGTTTTATTGTTCAATGGTAGGGGAGAGGAGCCTATAGTGGAGTGGGCTACCTTTGGAGGACCATGTAGAGTGCCACATGGACTTAAAAAAAATGCCACCATGTTAATGGATTAGGTGGACCATTTTTATTTTTTATTTTTTAGCCCATGTCAATGCAATTTGCCATGTGTACATTTTCAATTGGTTTAATGTGTTTAATAGTTGCTCATTTGGATGGATGATTGTTCTTAAGTTGATCCACCCTTGGAAGTTTCATGGCACACAATTGGTAGTGAATTCCAATGTCTCATGATGAGCAAATAGTTCACCATCCACAATGTCCACTTCCTTGCATTTATTGTGTTGTTATTTCCTATCCATCTAGCCACACTAAGTATTTGTCTTTTCTCATTTGGAGTAATTAGGATAAGCACTTGATAATTAATTATTAAATCTCTTATTACTTTGGTTCATTTAAGTTAAACTTAGGAGTGTTTTTCTAATTATTAGTTTGAATTAAATATAGGACAAGTTGTCTCATTGCATGAGATTAGAACACTTATTACTATTTAATGCAATCTTTATCTAGTGTTTGCTTTTGAATGCTTTTATAAAACTTGCACATTCATTGAAATAATTGCAATTTAGAACTATTTAGGTTAATGCATAACAAATTAGTTGCTCTTCTAGATTCAATCTTTTCTCTTTTGATTGCATAGCAAATTGGTTGCTTTGATCTTTCTTTTGTGATCAGATAATTGTTTGTAGGTGATTTTTGGGTCTTGTGGAGTTCAATCATCAACTTCAACATGATATTAGAGCTCTAGATTTGTAGCCTTCTATTTGAATTTTGAGAGATCTTATCTTGAGAAAAAAATCCTAGCTTTTTAATCTTTTTTTCTAAAAAAATTCAAATAAGAAAAAATCATCAATTTTGTTTTTCAACTTTATTTTTTGCAAGAAAAGCAAAAAAAGCTTAGTTTTTACCACACATTAGCCACTAGCCAAGTTTTTTACCTTTTTTGACCTATTTTTGTAAATTGGTTGTAACTTTTGCATAGAGTGTCAAAATTGGGAAAACAAGATATCATCAAAAAACTAGTTTTGAGAACTTTCTAGTGGTGCAACTTTCATCATTTGATCTGCTTTATCATTATTGAGATTTTTAGTCCGATTTTTTCATGTGAGTGGGTATCATGGGTTTTTTTGTTCATCCTTCTGTGATCAACTTGGACAAGGATAATTATGAGTCTTCGCGAAATGGCATCCTAACACATTTCAAGTGGCTTGATATTTTGCCTTATTTGTATGGACTCATACCTACACCAAACACACCAAGGATTTTATCAATGGGGTATCATCAAAGATCATATTATAGGGGTTATATGTTCTAGTGTTGATCTTGACACTATGTGTGCTGTATTGGACATTGAATGTCACCGCACTTTGGGAGATTTGTGGAGACCCTCATATCTCTCCATACTTAGAGGATCTTGTTGCAAATTGTCTCATCCCTTTTGCAGATGCAAATTCCATACCCTTTGATGATGATACTTTAGAGGAGCTTGAGTATATCACAGGTCTTGCATGTTTTGATGGTTCATAGACTTGTCTTTGTTGGAAGTTTAGAGAGATTATTGAAAATACTATAGAATAAGAGAACACTAACAAAGATGATGATAAAAATGATGATGTAGAGCATGAAGAAGAAAAATTTGATGAAGAAAAGGAAGAAGAATATGAAGAAGAAAAAAATAAGGATGCATCTGTAGATGCAAAAAAAGATAAACTAATAGACTTTGGTATTGAAGAGGACAAGGGAAAGGCTGTGGAAGTTGCTAAGGCTTTTAGTGAATATTTCGGCTCCTCCAGAGATTCCTTGAAGAATATTTTGAGCATGCATCCTAAATTTCAACCTGTTGTATCATCCCAATTTCTATAGTTGTCGATGCAACAAGGAAATGTGGGTTTGGACAAGATATCTCCCATCCACAAGCTTCAACTTTGAGACTTGTTCCATGCATCCACGAGAAAAGAAATCATTGAATCACATCAAAGGAGAAGATAATTAATGGAAGTAGTTAAAGTACTACAAGAGACCATACCTAGATCAAACATTGGCACCACATCTTTGGTATGGAAAATTTTAAATTGCTAATTGATTCTTTCAAAATATATGCATTTGGATTGAAGATAGAAGCAGAGAAAGAAGTTGAGAAGAGGATCATTGACAAAAGGATGTAGGAGATAGAAAAATGTGCCATTGCACATAAAAATTTCTCAGAATTGCTAAAGGATGAAAAATCGTGTGTTGATGAGACTAAGGCATTATATCAATACAACATGAAGTGGCCCAGAGCCACATAAAGAATAAGAAAGGAGATGGACTCCATTGAGTCCCAAATCAATTCTGCCTCTAGTGCATATGATCCAGCTATTGACCTCACCACAGAGACAAGTAACACAATTTGAAGACATGCACAAGAAGTTTTTCTAACTACAAAATAAAAAAGAACATATCCATTGCACAGGTGGTTTCCGTTGCACCACAAGATTGACTTGTCAATGCTCGATACAATTGCCAGATTTATACAAGATCCAAGATCCACAGGAGGCGGTTAATCCATGTTATGAACACAAGCACCACACTGCACAACACAAGGAGACTAATGGAGAAACTCTTTCAACAATCACCCAACGTAAGCGAGGGGTTCAAACCTGTGACCTCAACTCTGATACCAATTGTTGCATAGGTGGTTGCCGTTGCACCAAAAGATCGACTTGTCAATGCTTGATACAAACACCAAATTTATACAAGATCCAAGATCCACAGGAGGTGGTTAAGCCATGTCACGAACCCAAGCACCACACTACACAACACAAGGAGACCAAGGGAAAAACTCTTGCAACAATATCATCTTACAATTTGGAGAGGTAAGGGATTTGGTCCATCACAAACTTGTACTTATTTCAAGATCTCTTCTTAGTAGTGACAAAGCTAAGAAGATGAATTTGGTACCTAATACTCTAAAAGAGGGAGAGGAATTATTGTTTGAGCTTGAAATGCAAAACAAGCTGCTTGCGGAGGCTAAGCAAGAATGGGAACAAGGAAGGCACGCCTGGGAAGATCACTTGAAGAAGTTGCAGGCATCAACCACCTCCGGCTGACTTATCTTTTATTCTTTTATGCATTCTCAATATCTATGTTAAGACTACTTGTACATATGTGGACCATATAGAATATTCTTTCAGTACTTTTTTTGGTTTTTGCTCCGGTACATGACTTAAGGGGAGTCAATTCATTATTTTGCTAGTTGTATATATGACTACATCATTCAGGGGGAGTTCTAGTAAGAGTCAAAACAACTTGTATAGGCACCCTTTTCCCTTGATGTTAAAAGGGGAGAGTATTTTTGGAGATTTTGACATGTTGCCATCAATGACAAAGGGGGAGATTGTTGGAAGTTTGGAGAGATTGTTGAAGTTTTTCATTGATGATGCTGCTAGACAACATGAGTATGGTTGGTAAGTTATAGTGTGATACAATGTTGTCATTGACGTCAAAATTGTGTGGATCATTTTGATTAATTCTAACAGGTTTTGAGGTGTTGTGGAGGATATTTGGGCAAGTTGACTTGGTCCAAAAATATCAGTTGTATAGAAATTTAACTGTCAAATTGGCCAGCTTAGTGTTATAGTGCATTAGTTTTTGGGTCGACACCACTCCGTAAATGAAGATATCACTTTGTGCTTCTAACATTAATTTGGTGGATGTTAGATGTACCCTTGAATCCAAGATTTCATCTTGATTGGACAAATACTTTGAGAGATATGAGTAATAGAGTTCAGCTTGGCATGCCACAATTATCTTTATGTACAATGTGTTTGTGTGGGAGATTCCACACATCTCCACAGATGAGTTTTTGGCCTTGTCATGTTGAAGATAAGTTGCTAGTTGTTACTTGAGCATGGATTCAAGATGGTATCAAGTTATGAGGTCCACATGTTGATATGTGGATACACAAATGAAGGTTTTTGCTTTTAGGTCTTATTTGGAGCTGACCTAATACGTTTGAAGGTATGTGAAGGATAAATATGTATTGCTATCTTATATGGGATCCATTATAGGTCCATGCTGACCTATCTTAAGGTGTTTTGATATTTTAATTATGGTGTGTTATGGATGATAAGTTTTGGAGCTGACAAGTTGTATTTTGGGTATTACATCTAATTAGGCCGACCTAATTGATGTCGTACTTGATGCGGATATACATGCTAGATTTTTTTTGGTATTTTGAAGGATTGGATGCAAATTTGAGTAGAGCAGTGCAAAGTTAAAGTTGTGAATGTTAAGTTGAAGATCAAAATAGTGCGAATGAAGAGAAAGGAAGAGTGTTGAATCAAAATCAGTTAAAGTTTGTTATTGTGCTTCAATGGAACTGTAATTTATGCATGCATAGGATGCAATTGTAATAGTTCAAAATAGGTTGTGAACCACCATCTCATCTATCTTTTTCTTTGTGGACTATGAGTCCACCTACAATGATAAATTTTGTAATATACTATAACCAATTATAATATATTTTGAGCTAACCCTCATCGTGGTTTTTCCCATTTTGGGTTTTCCACGTAAAAATCCTAGTGTTCATGTATTATGTGATCTTGTGTATGTTTTCATGCTTTCATTACTTACTACAATTGAATATCCATTAATGATTGGATGCTTAATGTTTGAATGGTTTAAGAGAATACTGATTCACCCCCCCTCTCAATATTTTGAGTGTTCAATAGTCTTCATCTTCCCACTCTTCAGATTGAGACTACATCGCCATCCTCCATTGTCCCTGATCAATTTAACATCACCACATCTGTGGCCCCTATTGATTCAGTGCAACAGGATATACATCTCTTAAACACAACTACTTGGGATTCATTTCTTGTATACATATCATCCTTGTTTGTGGAGTCTTATATTGTAGATCTAGAGGATTATTTTGAGGACATTCATCTCCTCTTTGTTGATAGCCACTTCACCACTATTGGCACACCATCTTCATCACCTTTGCAGCTAGCTCTACGTTAGTCTTCACATGATTCTAGATTGACATCATCACTTTCTAACATGTGGATATATGAGCAATTTTTAGAGGCACACATCATTTGGATTTGGATTCTGGATCAACCTATTCTTTTGGATTGGCTTCTACAATCACCAGTGGATCTATTTTTTCCTAAGGGGAGAAATGCTGTTTGTAGGAAGTGGATCATATTCTATCTTCGGACATTCATCATTGGCATAGGATCTCTTTCTTTATGGGGGGATTCATATCCTCAGTTTATCTCCTATCCGGGGGACATCTATTGTCCTTGTGTAACAAAAGTAGTCCTTGGGGGGTCACATTGAGTCCTCCTTCTATCCTTCTTTCACTAGTGCATTCATTTCATTTTCTCTCTTTTGGAGAGGAGTTTTTCCCATGTGGTTTTCTCCTTTTCTCTAGTTATATGAGAGATTTCATTTATTTGTACATGGGTACCTCATTAGGACTTGTATCTGAGACCCATCCATGCATCCATCATTGCATTCTATATTGGGGTTTTTTAGCTTCTCCCTAAGCTAATCTTAAGGGGGGTGTTGGAGTAATTAGGATAATCACTTGATAATTAAATATGAATTAGTTAATTAATTATTAAGCCCCTTATTACTTCACTTAAGCTAAAATTAAGATTTTTTTTTTAATTATTACTTTGAACTAAATATAGGACAAGTTGTCTCATTGCATGATATTAGAACACTTGTCACTATCTAATGCAATCCTCATCTAGGGTTTGCTTTTGCATACTTTTACAGAGCTTACACATTCATTGTAATAATTACAATTCAGAACCATTCAGGTTAATAAATAGTAATTCGATTGCTCTTCTAGATTCAATCTTTTCTCTCTTGGTTGCATAGCAAATCATTGCTTTGATCTTTATTTTGTGATAGGATAATTGCTTGCAAGTGATTTTTGGGTGCTGTGGAGTTCAATCATAAACTTCAACACCATTTACTTGGTTTTCTTGGTGTACAATTCCAATGCTTTTGTTCATTCAATGCTTTAAAACCTTGCACATCCCACTCATTTTCATCCTTTTCCTACATGCATATTTTGGAGTCTTCATTGCCTTAGGCACTAATTTATCTTCGACTTCACTTTTTGCAACTTCGATAGGCACCAATATATGTTCGGCTCCACTCGTTCCTTTGATCGCCTAATGATGGTGTGTTGTTGGTTCTTCCTCAAATTCATAAGGTTAGTGATAGCTAAGGTAAAAATTGCTATGTTTAATTGTTTTTGTGGTTAGCCTTCCATTAAATTATTGAATGCTTCCTCACTTGACTTGGTTGGCCAAGTTTCAACTTGAAGATTAGATAACGAAGCTAAGTTGAGTTTATTGCTACCTTGACGATCGTTGTTTGACCCATGTGAGGTTTTCAAACCTCACTAAGGCAACACCATTCATTTGTGTTTGTTGTTGATTCTTTCATTTACAAACTTGTTTGATTTATTTTTTATATACTCTATATTCCGTAACTTGAGGGTTTTGTTCTTGTATGGGTGCTTTTGAAATGAATATTTTATGGTTTGTTTAGATTTTTGTACCTTGAAGGTTTTGTTGCTTTGTGGGTGCTTTGACATTGTCTACCATGAATTTTAAGTGTCGTAGGGTGTTTATGAACACGGCCAAAATTTGTGTTCATAAACACAGTAAATTTTACAAGGAAAAAATGTTTTGTTCAAGTATCACTATGACTTAATGGGTTTATTGTTTCAAAATTGGTTTATGATTGGTTTTAATATTAGGGTTTTTCATTGTGTTTCAAGTAGTATAAATAGATAGGTGGGTATATTATTTATCTACTCATGCTTAGGGTTTACATGGATAGGGTTGAATGGAATATCACAAGGCTATGGTTGAATATATATGGAAAATTTGATTAAATGCAAGTTTATGTATTTCATCCCTTTGTTTATATTTTTCCTTATATGAGGGTTTTAATACTATGTAAGAGGGTTTTATTTTCTTTTAATTTATAGCTTTACTAGTTGGTATGGTTTTCTTAATTAGGGTTAAGCCAAGAGGGTTTGAAGTCTTCATATGTAGTTAATTTTGACTTATTTTCTTTCATCCTTTTGTTTTAATTTGTTTTTTTTTTAATTTCAATTAGATATAATTTGTTGGTTTCTTCGGTTTGACAGTTAGCCAAATTTTGTCTTGTTTCAATTTTCAATTCATATTTCTCTCTCTCTCTCTCTCTCTCTCTCTATATATATATATATATAGATAGATAGACCATTGTTGTAAATGCCTAAGCTTTGTAGATGATGTAAATTTTGTTGCCAATATTGTCTAAATGCCTATTTGTTCTATATCATGTAAATTTTGTTTTATGTTTTCCTATTTGTTCTACCCACTGAGTTGTAAGTGCATATATTTTTGGGATTAAGGTGTCTCAACCTTAGTGAGTCTCATGATTAAATAATTAATTTATTTTCCCTTATGTTGCTGATTTCATTTATTAAATGCAAAAATATATGTTTCCAAATTGCTAAGGCACTTTGTGGGACCCAACAGAGAGTTGGATTCCTACATGCAAGGTGCAAATGAGGAGAATGTGACATTTGTCACATGGGTGAAAATTTGGGAAGAGGAAAACATTAAAACCTCTAAAATGTGCACCATGTTGACATGCAATAGTCTAATTTGGAAGTAAGCTTTTGGCAGGGCCTGCTTGTGAGCATATTCCTTTCTTGAAAAAGTAGAAGCAATGGAGGGTGACACTTGTCACCTAGGCACTCATTCTAGCATCGAGCATTGTGAAAACCTCAATGAGGGGTGCCATGATGCCATGTGGCATTGGTTTGACTTTTTGATTGAAGCTCAGTAGGGAATGTTGCTAAACGAAGACTGGGTTGTCACTAGGAGTGACTAAGAGTCATGGATGAGTTCTAATTTGGTAGTTGACTTGATTTTATCTATGAGATGCCTTTTTCATGTGAGGTTACTTGATTTTTGAGAATTTCTCACCTTACATGTGGTTGCATGTTGAGTTGGTTGCTTTTCAAGTCACTTGGGACTTGTGCATGTTGTCGATTTCAGTTTGCATACATGCAAAGACTGTGAGATTGACACATGACAATGTTGGACACCCATGTATGAGTGAAAGATATATATTAATTCCTTAGTGCATTTGTGAGATAGGATTGTAATATCTAAGATACTGTTATGCTATCAGATTCACTCTAGAATCTTATATTACAGTAAACTAACACCTACTTGAGCATATGCTTTGAAAGTTGTATTGTAATAGATTTTTACTGTAATACAATTGATCTGTGCTTTGGTGTGTGGGTTTTTTCTCAAAGGGTTTTTCCACGTAAATTCTATCTTATTGTTTAATGTTTAAATCTAAAAATAATTGAATGAATGTGTAATCTTAAATGAAATTGTAAATGTTAAAAGATTTTAAGCAAAGTTTTTCAACCCTCTCCTAATTGATTTACATTAGGAAGGTTGTTTTCACACTCTACTTTCCTTTCATATATGGGGTTTCAAGTTATATTGTTTATACATATCTATTGTATATGATGTAATTACTAGCATATATATCTTATATTTAAGGTATATAAATTACGCTGAGATATATCGAGGTGTTTAATTTTTTGTCATTCAACTTTAATATAGATGTATTAAACTAAAAAATTAAATGCCTCGATATATCTCGACCTAATTTATATATCTTAAATATAAGATATATATGTTAGTAGTAGTCGACACAACACATAACATGAATTAATATATTATTTTATTATATTATTAGATATATAATAATATTAAGATAAATAATAATATAATATAATAATAATATTATATTATATGAATTAATAATATAATATAATATAATATAATAATATAAATTATGCTCAGATATATTAGGGTTTAATTAAAATTGCGATGGGGTTATCATCACGAATAGGTTTATCATCACAAATAGCTTGGATTAGGGTTAGGCTTAGGGTTAAGGCTAGGGTTATGGTTATGGTTATGGTTATGGTTATGG